>OZ005659.1:229061466-229431466 GCA_963930645.1 Salticus scenicus | reverse complement strand
GCTTTGAAATATAATATCATTAAGTTTATTAAAATTTCTCAAAATCTATTTAAATTTACAATAATAATAAAATTTTTAGTTTTAATTTTTTGAAAACATTTTAGATGTTCCTCTTAACAAAGTTTTGTTTTATTTTTCCATCGATTATGTATTATTATAGTTTGGAAATAGAGTCTAAATACTTCTAGGTATTAATTTGTGTATACATTCATAAGTTAATGTTTTAAAAATATTTTCATTTTTAAATGAAAAAACTTTCCAACAAACTTCAGTATATAAATAAAAAAATCTTTAAAATTTTAACTTATCAATGAATCTAAAAATTAATACACAGACTAGATTCTATGGCTAAACTAAAATAATGTACAAACGGTGGAAAAATAAAACTTTTATTAGGAAAACAGTAAAAATATTTTTTAAAAATTAAATTAAAAATTTTTGTTATTATTGTAAATTTAAATAGATTTCGAGAAATTTTAATATACATAATAATATTCTATTTTAATGCATTTATGTAAAATTGTATAATACTAAAACAGTAATTTACTAAAGTTACTCACAGAATGATGCATTTGGAGTCACAAGGATTAAAACAAGCAAAATAATTCAAGAGTTTAGTTGTGCATAGCAGATGAAGAATAATGATACAAACAACAACAGGGATATGAACTACTTTTTTTATTAATTCAAATAATGTTTCAGAAATTTTAACATACTTACTATTCCTTTAATTTCAACGTATATGCATGAAAAATTCCATATTCTATGACAGTAATTCCCAAAAAGTGTCATAACATCTCTACATCCCTTTAAAAATTCCTTAAATTTTTGCATTTAAAAAAAAAATTCTTTTTTCCTAATCTGAAGATAATGACGTAATAGTTTTGATTACAAGACCTTGAATAAACACCATAAAATTCAAGAAAATGCAACTGTTACAAACAAAGCGGCAACACATTCAATGTACTCAACGTGCTTGTTTGCAGCTCTCATGTCTACATTGTTCGCCTGAAGAAAAGTTGTGTCTTCTTTTGACACGAAACAATTGTTGCGAGTTCTTGCATTTTATGGTGTTTATTCAAAGTTTTGTAATGAATACTATATCTTCATTTTCTTCAGATTAGGGGAAATAAATATATATATATATTTTTTTTAAATGCAAAAATATAAGATATATTTTAAGGGATATAGCGACGTTATGACACTTTTTGGGAATTACTGTCGTAGAATATGGAATTTTTCATGCATATACGTTGAAATTAAAGGAATAGTAAGTATGTTAAAATTTCTGAAACATTATTTGAATTAAAAAAAAAAAAAAAAAAAAAAAAAAAAAAAAAAAAAAGTAGTGGGGTGCTTTTTTATAATGACGTCACATTTTTTTTTTTTTTTTTTTTTTAATTGCACTATTTTAGAACGTTTACAGTACGTTTTCTAGAACGTTCTGAAAATGTGTATAACGTTTTGAAAACGTTCTAAAAACGTTTAGAACGTTCTGAGACCGTATACATAGAACGTTCTCTGAACGCTTCTATAACACCAATGGTGATAGCTACACGTTCATTGAACGTTCCCTGAACCGTACTATTGTCCATTTTCAAGATGGACAAATAGACGTCTATAGCACGTTCAAAGGGAACGTTCTTAGAACGTGTTTGCAGAACAATTTTTGAACGTTCAGAGAACGTTTCGGTGCTGCTTGGGTAATATTTTTTCTTATATATTTGTAAAAAAGCCCATGCCTTTATGTGAAATTCAGTGAAAACCGTAAAGATCTACATTTTGTACTTTTTGAATAATAAATATTTAATTTTTTCTGTGTTTTTTGGATCACCCTATATATATACATATATATTTATATATATGTAACATTTAATAGATTCATTTTCGAAGAAATGAATTTTCTATATAACTATGTTTAATTAAATTAAACAAACATTGTTTTAAAGTACTTAATTAACCATTTTACCTCCAAACATTCTATAATATTTTATGGCATTTTATTAATAGTTTTAACTATATTTTAATAGATAATCTTTTTGACGCACATTCAGTAATAATATATATATATATATATATATATATATATATACAAATATCCAATTGAAAAGCAAAACCGAACTCATATTTAAACATAAAGTTCAAGAATAAAATAAGTCAACAAAAACTTAACGAAATTAACAAACAAACTAAAACCAAATAGAGTACGAAAAATATCTTTAACATAAACCAAAACTTAAAAATGAAACAAATCGAAATTATAATTAATATGGAGACAGGCGGCATGGCTTTCAACATGCACTGCAGGGTTAAACTAGTCTTACGCATGCAACGTTCCCCTCACCTGTCAAGACCAAATGAAAAAAACTCATGAAACCCATTCTCTAAACCTTCCTTTCTTTCAAACAACATTTTCAGCTCAGTACTCCTTTTATACTGATTCACGAATTGGTACGTCATACTTTTCACCAAATCTCTATGGAAACCCTGAGCTATGCTCTGACAGCACCATTCTACCATATCCTCAAACATCTCTTCCAAGTCTGAATTTAATCTAGCAATACGTATTAAACCATTTCTAAATACATTCTTTTTAACTGAAATATGTACGTTAGATGTAAAATGCATTAGCTTTATTGTTTTAAAATTAAAGTCTTTTCTTTTGTCATAAATTCTAGTTACCAAATTATCATTATCTAATTTTATATTTACGTCTAAATAATTTATATTTTTGCTATTCATTGAGGAGGGTTCTAGTTTTAAATTCTTAGGGTAGTACTGAAAATCAATATCTGAATTTTCACCATTCAACCTTATCAATACTAGGTCATCGATATATCTACAACATAAAGTTTCTCTGTTTAAACTATTGTTCTTTTCATAAATATGTAAGTAGATATCAGCTAGTATAGAGCTGCAACTCCCCCCCATTGGGATTCCGAAAACTTGTTTGAACACTTTATTTCCCTCATACAGATAGTTCACTTGAACGACGAACTTAAACAGATTAACGAAGAAATCTTTATCACTTTCTTTATTACTATATTTATTATAAAATTCTATAACTATTTCTTTTAAATCTGTTAAATCAATAGCATTATAAAGGTCTGCAAAATCGTAAGCATATAGGCTGGTAATTTTATTTGACTTAGTTATTCTAGTTAAGTAACCCAATAATTCACAACTATTTTTTATTATAAAAGATTGTTCTCCCAATAGCATTTTTTCAAATATTTCACTCAAAACCTTCAACAACTTTTTATTAGGTAATTCAAGATAAGTTCCATAACCACAAGTCACCACTCTAAATTTCACAGGATTTTTATGAAACTTTGGCACTATTATTAAATATGGGAAATTTTGGATTTTCTGTTTTAGTTTTAGCTTTTTATAAAATGCCTTAACCCTATTCTCAATAACTGTAACTTTCGAATTAATAAGCTCATAATTTTTTGTATTATTATAACTTTCGCTTAAAATCTCACCATACAGTTTTTTACAAATTGTTGCATAGCTTGTATTAGCTTTATCAACATAAGTTACTATAAACTTCTCCCGAAGTTCTTTAATTGATTTCATTAGTTCTAAATATTTTTCATGTGAAACAACATCACCATCCCTCACATATTCTCACTTTAAATCCTTAAAAATATGATATTTCCATTCTTCGAAAACAGTATATGGTAAATTATATTTGTACATCATTTTTTGTATAAATATTTCTATATTAGAATTAAGCCGTTTTATTGCGGCACTTTTTGTTATCATACGCTTAATTCTGTGTTTAGTACCATATTCCATAAGTCTTCTCAACTCTTCGTCCTTTATAACTTCCAAATTCCCCGTAATGACATGTCCATAATCTTTATTTACACAATCCATATATATCTCTTCACGACAATTACATACACTTTAATCAATGGTTTGTCATATCTAAATGCCTTAACAATTTTTAATTTTCCTACAGGTAAAAGATTATCATATTTATTTAATAATTTATTAAAATTAACATCTTTGTAATGCTCCCCCATGTAATCCAATACACAATAAATTTTGTCAACTCTGTCCTCTTGACATATCTTTAACTCACAATAATTTTGTAATTTCTGTTTTTTAATTCTATATCTCAAAAGATCCAAACTCAAATCCACATTCACTTTACCTGTATTAGATTGCAAAAATCTTAATACATCTGGAATTAGTTTCTTTTTCATGTTAAATACAATTCCTTTAATAGCCTTAAAACTATTTTTATTATCACAATTAACTATCGCATTCTCAATATCTTTACAAGTATTTAACTTTCTATACCTATATTTGTTTTTTCTTTCACTTACTCCTCCTTTCTCTATGAATATAGAATGAACATATATATATATAAATTTATTTTTGAGTAATGATAGCCTGGTGGCACACGGAACTTCTAAGAAATTTATTACGTAATGCTTACAGATCACGTATATTTACTACGGAATTATTTATTCATAGATAGCTTTAGACATTACTCTCTATGATTTTTCTTTAATCACGTACTAATTTTAGGTTTTTTAAGTATATAGTAAATATATTTAAAAAAAGTAGATTACAAAATCATAACTTAAGACATTTATATAAAATATATGTATGAAAAATGCTTTTTTTTTTGGAAAGTGATATTAGTAATGCAGAAAAATATGACTGGAGTATGAATATTTCAATTTGGAATATGAATATTTCAACTGGAATATGAATATTATATAAATATTCCAATTCTCATTTGTCTATGAGGTAATTGCTTTCGTGTGAGAAATCTTTCTTATTTAACCAGTTATTTCTTTACTATAAATTAAAAATGTAATCAAAATTCTTGTAAATTGTTTTGTAAAATACCCACTGTAGCATCTGAAATATTAATTGTTTTAACAGAATAATTACTAATATATGAAATAAAACCGATTCCAACTTTTAAAAACATTCCTTAAGCTCTTCTTCAGGTCTTTTGCTATCATTGCAATCCTGTATAATAATAAAATAAACTACATCAAAGAATAATAAGTGTTCGTATTAAAAGTAGAGATGGCTTAATGAGGTAAACGTAAAATCAGTTAAAAAGCTAAGGTTATTTTTATTAAAGAAATTAATATTTAATATTAGGATTAGGATCTAAAATATCACGCCATACAAAAGTTATGTCGCATAGAAGATCTAATATAAAATATTAACTTTAAAGCAAAAATAAAAAGGCTGTACTTTTTAAATAACGGCGTATTACATTTAATAACGTTGTGGTTGCCATTTCCTAAAATGTTAACGATCCATATATCCAAATGTTGAGCAAACTTCTGTGGATTATATCTGACGCGGCAAATTAATTTCTGTCTTGCTGCCATATGTAAATGTGTAAAATTTTCCAATGTGGTGTCGTCTGAAAATAAAGGTTCTGTGACATGATGCGTAATATTATATAAGAAATTGCATTTTAAAATATATTTAAACATAATCTAATAAAAAATTGGATTACGGTTAATTAAGTATAATAGATATAGTATGTGAGCGAAATCTTCCTTTTTAATGATATGGAATAAATACATAAGTATTTTTATCTACACCGTTCATAACATATTGCATGAAAAATAAATATTGTATAATATTTTGTACCCATCATGAACCTTAATGTACCGATTGTGAGATTATTGTAGAATTTCAAAAGGTACAATAGAAAAAATTGTTATTCTTATTGTTGTTTTTTGTTTCGTAAAATGTATTTTTATTATTGATGTCAAATTCTGATCGGTGAAATAAAGAAAAAAAATAATGTACAAATATTGAAACAATTGTAATAAAATATTGTTCTAACATATTAACAGTCTATCGTCCTCGATACCTTCTCTATATTTCTTTGATATCTTGATGAAATAGCTCTTTTTGTTCTTCATTCTCATTTCATCGAAATAATTTAGAAGATTACAGATTTTCCGGGAAATAATTTAGATGACCTTGAAGAAAAAGTTTCATCGTTCACCTGTGTTATTAAAAAAAAAAAACTTATTAAGAAGACTGTAAATTTTAATTGAAAGCTCACAAAATGTAAATTGTCAATTCATCACTACCCTTACTATGAATTGATCATTGTTTTCTATAAATTCTCGAATTTAACAGAATTTATAGATTTTTAAACTCAAAAACTTTTTTTTTTCTCATAGCCAATTTTATAGCTCTGAAATTTTAAAATGTCAGAGCAATTTACCTTGAAAAAAAAAAAAAATGGATAATAAAAAAAGTCTATCCGACATATTTTCATTAATGAAAATATGTTTGATAGATAATTTTAACTGTGTTTAAACGCAGCTAAAAACAACCAGATAAAATAAATGTTCTCACAAAAAAGCATTGAAATCCGTACAGTAGTTTGTTACCTACAGTAATACACACACATTTACACATATATAGACGAAAGCTTCAAAATTATGATCCCCCCCTTTTTTTTTCCGATGATTAAAAATAAGTAGGAAGAAAAAAAAAGAATAAATAAATAAAAGAATTAAAGAATAAATAATAAAAAATTAAAGACGGCTATGAATACGACCAATAAAATCATGGAAACAACAAAGGAATATTTAGTTGTACAAAGTAACACAATGTTTCCCAACTAGGTTTTAAAATATAATTTTGTATGTGAAATAAACATATTTTATCTTTATAAAAAGGGATGCCTAGTCAGTAAACTGAATACATGTTACTACTGAAAATATAGTACTTGTAAATTAACAACGCATTATAATTACATACATTGCAGTTTCCATTTCTGTAAATATTAACGATCCGTATTTTCAAATGTTGTGATGGCTGTATTTGATGCGTAAACGTAATTCTCGTTTGTATTCAAATCTAATTGTCTGAAATTCTTGACGTACTTTGAAAATAAATGTTCTGTGACATTCTATATACATGTAATATAATCTCAAAAAGTCACATTATAAATATAATATTCACTCAGGAGACAATAATTTTGTAACTGACAGTCAATTACGCATTAAGAGAGTGATATTTTGAAGAAATCTTAACTCTAAAATGTGTATTATTTGGCATTATAAAACTTAACACTTATTTTTTTATTTGTGTGTTATATGAGCGCTATGAGGAGAATGAAGCAGAGAATGAAGCGGAGATTGTAATGAAGTATCAATATTTGTAACGATAATAATCTTATTCTAGGTTTTATTTATTATTATTATTATTTAATTTTTTTAATTAGTTGAACAATATTTATTTATTTATTTATACATTTGTTTTGTTATAAAATATCATTTTCGAGCAAAAAATGTTAACATAATTTATAAACAAAACTGTTTCTTTTTCTTTCTTTCTTTCTTTCTTTCTTTTTTATTTTTTTAAGTGCGTATTTAGAATGTCATAATAGTTTCTTTCTTTCTTTTCTTTTCTTTTTTTTTTTTTTTAATTTAAAAGTTGACTGACATTATAGATAAAGATCTCCGTTTTTAACAATTTAATTTAAACAGCCTTTCGAATGAAATGTGTCTTCAATTCATATCCTTTTTTCAATAATGGAAACGCGATGTCCAAGTTTAACAATATATTGTAGGAAAAGCCAAATAAAAATCTTGTTATCCTATTTGATAAAAATTGCGGAATAACCCGAGTATATAAATAAAAAAATTCTGTACAAGATAGTTTAATGGATTAATGGGATTTCAATGCAAAAATTTTGCCGAATATTAGTTGCGAGAAGTTGGTACATTTTATAAATATACTAACTGATTCCGTTAAAATTTGAGAAATTATTTGAGATTCTAGCAAACGTTAACTACTCGTCTTAACTATATTTGGTCGTCAATATTAACAAGTCGCCAAAAATGTCGGAAAAATTGACGCTGATCTCCATTGAAGCGAATAAACAGGCATTATGAACTTTGTGGCCTTACATTTATTTTCACTTTAAAAACAGAGCTCCTAAAATTTATGGAATTATATGTAAATAATTACAAGATTAAAAGAACTTTTTATGCACCATGATTATTGATTTTCTTTTGAATTATATAAACGCAACCAAAGGCAGCGGAGACCCGAAATAATTGGCTAAAAGTATTTAAAAAATGCATTGTCGCCGTGTTCTGAGCTATTCTGAAAGTTTCACATGTTTTGCTAGTCGGGAAATAGTATGATTGTTGAATCCTATAAATGATACCGAAGGCATCGGAGACTCGAAACAATTGGCTAATAGCATTAAAAAATGCATTGCCATCGTGTTCTGAGCTTTTCTAAAAGTTTCAAATTTCTAGCTAGTCGGGAAGTTTTACGATTGTTGAATCATATAAAAGCTACTGAAAGCAGCTGGGACCAGAAACAATTGACTAAAAGTATTTAAAATATGTATTGTTATCGTGTTTTGAACTATTCTAAAAGTTTCAAATGTCTAGTCAGTCGAGAAGTTAGTTAAATAAATTTTCTGTTGAATCATATAAAAGCTACTGAAGGCAGTGGGGACCTGAAACAGTTGGCTAAAATTATTAAAAAACCGTCAACGTGTTCTAAGCTACTTTGAAAGTTCCAAATGTATAGCTAGTCGGGAATTTAGTTAAAAATTGATTCCAAGATTTGTACTGGACAAACAAACAAGAAATTAAGTTAATTAAAATATGGTTAAAATAAATATATTTTGAAAGAACTTTAGAATTGAACTTTAGAACTGCTGAATTTGAAGATTTTATTTCTAAATAATCTTATGTTATAGATGTGAAGACTAATTATTCTTCCAGTGTTGAAAATATTTTGTGTTATTCATTGAATGAAAACTATAGTTTATCATAATTTCAGATTGATTATTTTCTATTACACATATTATTTGATTGTTGTCAATACTGATTTATATAAAGATTTTAATTTTTTGTATTTAGGTGTTTTAAAATTGAATGACTTACAAAATGATAATTTTTCATAAGAAATTATATGATGAGAGGGAAATCTGCAACTACGACACCAACTCCATGGCGCACTGGTTGACAAATATAAATTACAAAATCTACATAAACATCAAAAGAAACCAACTGTTAAGAATTAAAATAATATAAAATTCAAAAATAAATTTTAGTAAGCAGATTTATAATTTTCAAGCATTTTTATGAAAACGTATATCTTTTGAACTTTATTTTTCATTATACAAAAAATAAATAAATAAATATATAAAAAATAAATAAATAAACTTTTAGTGAACGGGACAGGCATTTGTGCTTTCGATCTTCGATAGTCGTCCTCGAGGATATTCTCTTTGAACTATTCAATAAAAAGGTTGAAAAGTAATGTCTGGATACTAAAGAAGATTTGTCGACATGGAAAACATTCTGGTGTCCATAAAGATGGGGGGGGGGGGAGAATTACTTTTAAAAGATTTCTAAGTTTCAAACCTTATTTTCTCCATTTGCTAACATTTCTTTTAATGCAGGAGGTGAATTTAACTAATTCTATTTTTTTTTTTTTTGAACAGGTACAGGTGGTTGTATATGCTCGCTGGTATGTCAGGGGGGAGCTATTTTAATTTAACAGAAAATTTAACTTTTATATGATAATTTGTTTAGTTAATTTTTAATTTTTAATATAAATTGTGTTCACATTAATAATGCATAATTATCTCTATAAAAAGTTGATAATGCATATTTTGAATGTCTGTTTAACATTTCTTAATTGTTTAATGATATGTTTTTTAGTTTTGATCCGTCAATAAACTGTACAACCATTTTTCTATATTTCGTCATTAGTTAAATTAACTTTATCATTCTGTATAAGAATTTTCATCTACTTATATGCGACTGTTTCATACATTATTATTATTATTATTATTATTATTATTATTATTATATCTGCATATAATATTAAAAAACTTCATTTGGCTTTTTAATAACTTTTAATTGAAAACACCTTCTTTCTTTTCTTTCGTTTAAAGCTTAAAATTACACTTTATTAACAAAAAAAAAAAAAGTAAAAAGAAAAATAAATATTTCTTCTTCTTTCATTAGATTAAAAAGCGCTTTCAAAGCACCAAGAAACTGCAAAGAAAAAGAAGATTTATTAAAGTATGGAATTTTCGTGAAAAAACACAAAGGTCATGAAATAATTAAAACAATTAATGAATGTAATTTTAACTACAAACCTTTTCTTTCTTCCAATTATCACCTCTGATAATTATTTGAAAATAGGAATAAAAAAATTAAGTTTATTAAATCATTACGAAAAAATATATGTATTTAATAATATTAAAGTTACTTTTGTATTTTAAATATAAGTGTTTATTTTGCTTTTTTAATTAAAGATTTTTCCTACTTTTTTTTTTTTTTCACACTTGTACAGAAAGCTAATTATCTTTTTCTTTTTGGACTTTTTAAAATTTAAATTTTATAAAAAAATGTAATTAAAAAATTATTTTTAATAATTTTATCAATAAATGAAAAAAAAAAAAACTGTAGTTTTCTAAGTACTCAGAAATTCTAAAATATAGCAATAATTTAATAGTATATTCATTACGAATTTATTATGCTTTGTGTTTACTTACGTGCTATAAATTGAAAAAGAAAATGACCTTTTTAATTCCATGTATTAACTCGCATTGTTTCTTGTAAAACCAATTATCGCATTGAAAAAAATGTAATTTATTTTATATAATTACATGTAATAAAATTAAAATAATTTAATTAAAATACGAGTGATTGTTACGAATTTGTAAGAAATATTGATTTGTATCGCTTCTATCTACTACTTAGACTAATAAATCAAAGTTTGACTATATTTCTTTAGATTTTTTGCATTATAAAATTTTTGAATATAATAATTCTTATTAAGAACTAGAAGTGTGCCATCATATATATTTCAACATCAGATTGAGTAATGCATTTTATGTACACATTAAGAAACTAATAACCTTTTCATGTATTTCCGCATGTAAAATTTCTGAAAATATATCCCACACAGCCACGTACATACATAAGACATCTATAAACACGTATAAACGTTTAAAAATGACCCATTAAACGTCTATAAATTTTCCTCAGATATCTATTAGCATGACAAATGCCACTCTTTTCTACATACATTAGGTGTCTGTTACCTATCCGATAAATCTTCCAAATATCCAATAATTGGACTTGTTAGCCCTTTGTTGCATCGTGTCCACTGTAGTGGACAAAAGTTTAATTTTTTTTTTCCTTTGACACAAATAGTTTTACAGATTTGTTTTCAATGATTTTTCTTTCTTTATCATTTAAGCTTTCAACTATTGCTTATAGATGGCAGCATAATATAAAATTACAGATTACATTGTTAGCTTGAAAATGGCGTCAACCTCTACTTACAAGTTAATATGATTTCTCATGGTAAAAATTGTATATAAGAGCTAAACCTTTTTATATTTTGACATTTTACATTTAGAAATAGTAATTTTAGACATTTTAGAATATGTTTCAACAGAACACTTGATCTTAGATGCAATTTTTCATGAAAACTGATGTTTTTTTTTTTTTTTTTTTTTGTCAACTACAATGGACGTTATGAACATAGGCTAATGAGGAGAGTTTTCGTTTTTCCATTGTAGTGATACCAAAGGGTATTATTTAATTTTATAGATGTTACCGTGATAAATTCTTAGCTTTTTTACAAAGCTGTCATACCACAATGTTATATGCAACTAGGAATTTTCAAGATGTCCATTGCAAGAGGACTAATACAAGCAGTACCAAGAGTAATTGCTGAACAAGATACAGAAGACTTACGTAAACAAGGGCCAATGTCAGTGGAAAAACCTACAAAAAAAAAAAAAAAAAAAAAACGTCAGTCAAAGCAAAACTTGTCCTCAAGAACGTCCGCTACGATAGAGTGGAGCATTTTGCTAGACAAACATCAAGTAGTGCTCGAAGATGTAAGATGAAACTACACTCAAGAAAATCTACATATTCATGCGTAAAATACAAAGTTTTTTGTGTATCGATGAAAAAAGTGGCTGTTTTTATTATTTTCATTAACAAAATTGTTAAAACGTCTACTAGATATCCAGTTTCTATATGTATACTGTCCACTACAGTGGACAGACTGTAACTTTTAAAATAAATAAAATTTTGATGAAACATTTTTTTCTCCTGATTTCTGGGTCAATTTTAAATAGGAATAATACAATAATTTCCTTTAAAGTTTTGCAGGTGATTAGTATGCAACAAAGGGTTAGATCTAATAGATATTGAAAATATCTAAATCGTGTTTTGATCTAACATGTTACATCTATAAGACATCGAAAAAGGCACGACTAAATTTCGTGTATATTTAAACATTAGTGTATAATTAGTGTATAATTAGTGCAGGGTATCCAGAACTTTTAATGGGCATTTTTTAGATGTTTTGTACCTTTTATGGATCATTTTGATGTAATTTAGATGTCCAATGGATATCGGTGGCTCTATGGGATCCCATATAGTTAATTTTTAATTTATTATTACTTAACCTATTTTAAGGGATGCACTTACATTTTTAACCAATATAATTTCCTATCTTCCTATGCCTGATTATGAATAAAGAACATACCCTTGTATTGCAAACTTCGGTTCACACACACTGCATGTGAAGATAACAACATTTAGATGTCTCGTGGATTACAAAAAGTGGATTTGAATCTTCGTATTGATGCTAGGTCACCATCATCTATATCTCTTGAGATAGAAAACACCATAAACGTTATTTGTTTAGGTGAAACGGAACCATTTCTGCATAGTCTCTTTCTAATTTTCGTATACAATTTCCAAATTGTAATGCGTGTTAAGACTGGCACAAATAAATTTTAAATTCAACTTGTTTTTCTTAATAATAATAATAATAATAATAATAATAATAATAATGAATATATATATATATATATATGAAAGTTACATTGAACAAAAATAATTGTTTATTAGTATAAAAAATAGCATTAAAAAAAAAAAAAAAAAAAACAGCTTACCAGAAATCAGCTTACATTTTGGTAACCTAAAATAAAATTAAATAATCTTAGAATTTAGAGTTTAATTAAAGTATTCTGTGGAGAAAATATAATAAATAAGTACAATTTAACATAAAGTCATTTAATATTATGTTTAACTACGTCTGGTTTTGATCACAGCAGCTACCCTTTTGGACATGGAATGAACAAGATTTTACAACATCTCTTCCGATATTCACCTATACCAAACTTTAATTATAGCTTTTTTTTTTTTTTTTTTTTTTTGGGGGGGGGGGAATTTGCGGTTATTACTCTGCCAATTGTACTCAATAAATCCTCAATATGACTAAAATATGGCGAGGTTCCTGGTCACTGAAAAAAGTTATAATTTATAATGTTGCAATAGTTTTGGCGAGCGGTGAATTTTGAATAAATTAGTTGGAATGAGTACGTTGATTCAAAATACTAATTTTGGTTAAAAAATAGTAATAATAAAAGAAAAAAATAATATCAACTTATTTTAAGTCGAATGTTTTCAGACTGTTCGTAGTTTATTTCAGATTTATTTCCTGGTTCTTCACATCATCGTGAAAGATATACATATAAATATTTAAATGCATGTTTGTTTAATATATATATATATATACTAGAATTTATATTAAATCTTGTGCATGCAAAATTAAATATTATTTAACCCTTTCAGGGGCAAGAATTTTTTTTTCATTTAAAATCAACAGCCACCAGAAATCACCAACAATATTAAAACACAAGAAATAAATGAAGTCTTCCGACTTCGAAATATCCGAGAATATTTGTGTAAGGCGCTTCTCATAAAGAAAAAAAAGTCTGTGATTTTCATCTGAATTCAAACCTTACATACGAAAATATTTTTGCAAATACAGACAGCAAAATCTTTAATTTTAAAATGTAAGATATTCTTCAGCAATTTTAACGCCTTTTTCCATATTTATTTACAGTTAAAGAATGGTAGTGTTACCGCGGATGTTTAATATTGGAAGAGACTGTTATTAGTAATTATGATTTTTTATTAAAACCAATTAAAAAAAAATACCTTACATTAAATCCTTAAAAAATGAACTTATATATTTCGGTTCCGACTGGAACCATCATCAAAGCTCGACGACGACAAATGCTCGGTGGCTCATTCTCTTTCTTGATGGTCTCCGTCCGTCATTTCTTCCCTTCTTTTCTTGTTTTTAAAAAGCTGTTGCCACTCAGGCGGGATCAAACTGTGTTCAACGTCATTTGCTGAGTCACTGGTTGTCAAAATTTCAAGGGCTTCGCTTTTAAGTGCATATTTATGTGAGTTGAAAGGAGCAATTTTTTGAAATTTAATTGAATCAATATTAATTGGTTTAGAGTTGTTTACTTGGCATCTTTTATGAATATTTACTTACGTACAATTCTGATGTTTCTGTGAGTAACATCGCATCAGCAAAGCAATTTCGACCTTGCATTGCTATATGGTTCTGAATCACCAGAAAGCACCCTACATCGTCTAGAAGTTAGGAAATGTGTTAATGAATCACCTTGCATTTAAAAAACCAAAGAAAACTTCAACGTCTTGAACGCCAAAGAGAAAAAAATGGAAAGCAGACAGCTGTTTTGTTAGCATTCAGCGTACTGTCTCTGGTGCGTAAAGAAATTAGAGTGCTCGAGTATATAGGCGAACTTCTCTCTCATTTCTTAATGCACAGTACGCTAAGTGCTACCGAAACAGATCTCTGCTTTCCAGTTTTCTTCTCTTTGACGTTGAAGATATCCTTGGTTTTAATTATCCAGTGTCAAGTCTCTTTTTAACCCGTTAGTAGTCGCATATCGGTCATTTGCCGCCCATCGCTTATAAATTCCTCCTGCAGATCACCCCTTAAAAATAAAGTAGGGAAACTCTGTGTACCTGACCTTGGATGAATGTCCTCTAACATAGTATGTTTTCAAGTCATTCCTGATACTTTTTGAGCAATTAAAAACATTTTACTTCTCAAAACGTTCTATTTGACCGTGACGCGGCCACTAACGTTGATTCATTTCTTTCCCCATTTCCGGTTTTTCAGACAGGTTAGAGTTTTGCGGGGAAAACTTTGCGTGAATTAAAGGCACTTCATCTTTCTCTACTGTCTTTCTTTCGGCTTTCCCCCAACACTGAACAGTGGCAGCAAAAAGACCGACACTCGACTACTAGCGTTATAAAAAATGACGCGACTACTCTCGGGTTAAAACACTATAAAAATAAAATTTGCAATTAACTTAAAAAAAAAAAAAAAAAAAAAAAAAAAAAAAAAAAAATCTAACCTTTTTGTTAAGAATATACCGATGAATCGAAGTTATTATACCTATGTAGAAGAAGATGGAACTTATTTTACAGAATTTAATGAAATTAAAATTGAATGGAAATTAGATTTTATTACACAATTTTTACTTCGTCAAAGAGAAAGAAATGCAAATAAAGAAATCAAAGTTTTCGAATTCCCTAATTAAATTAGATAAATAAATACTCAAACTCTTTATAGTCAAAATTAAATTTATTCAGTACTGAAATAGTTTGTTAAATGTATAGATAAAATGAAATATTATCATTTCAAGCATTTTTAAAGAAAACAACGTTTGATATACAGAAATATTTTTACATATAAAATTTTGTTTCATGAATTGTTAAAATATTATGTACATATTTTGTCTTCTTCTTCTTCTTCTTTATATATATATATATATATATGTATATATATATATATATATATATATAACTGGTGTTAAGTTAAATTTGTTTAACAATACACGTGACTTCTGTATAAAGATTTATTTTTGATTAAGTTATATAAACGTACGTCAATATTTAAAATAAATGACAGTGTATGAAATATACTGTAATATGTAAAATAATGCTATTCAAATTCTTTTAGAAAATTATAAAACTGACGTTTAAAAGTAATCAGTATAAAACTTTGAATAAATATCATAACTAGTGGATCTGCAGATTAGGAGCCTCAACGTTGTGTTTGCGTCTCGCATTATTCAGCAGATCATTTTTATTTATTCTCTATTATATATATCGACTTTATTATATATATTCTTTTATATATATATTGACTCGATTGACTTGCTACATAAACAAATACGTTTCTGAGGGAAGATGCCGCCTCCCTCAGCTCCCCTTCCATTGTATCTTTCATATTATACCTATCTGTATACATATGTGTATATATGTATTTCTAATAAATGATATACTTGTATTGATTCACCGTAAATCATAAATACTGTACCAAATTTTATGCAATATGATTACATAACATATCGGAAATATATTTCTTAACCCTGTAAACCAATTACCAATTCTATGCTCACAATTTTCAGCAGAAAAGAATTCTTTTGAAATTCTAATAAAATTCCAACATATTTAATGGGAGGGTAACCATGTTAAAATAAACTTTTAAGAAATACCGACTACAGACCGTAATAGTACGAATTCTTTTAAGTATCCTGCAAAACTGTATCTACAAAACTATTAATTACTCAATGTTCGGAAAGTCGACTGGAGTCACTCCAGATATTTTTTTTTTCCGATCTGTTTGTCAGTGGATGAATTTAAAAACGCAACGTTAAATTAATTGTTAAATTAAGTGTTAAATTAATTCTTTTTTATTCTGCAAATGAAATTCATGGAAATAAAATTCCCGAACAGTGATAAAAATTGATGGAGGGGCAAAATGATAGTCATATTCGGATTCAGGAGGTCATTTTACATAAAATTCAGTAAGAATGTGTCTATTTTTGTTTCAGCGTAGTGTAATTCACATCTCTGCGGTCTAAGGACGAAATTTCCTTTAACTGAACTTTAGCAATAATACAGCGCTTTAAATATAATGAAGATGAAATGCATTATAAAGATGCTTAAAATATTGTTTTCTGTAGAAAAACGTTTACAGAGACTCGTTAATTAATCGACATATACACACAAAATATCTCTTACACTTTATCTAATTATCCATTTGACGTCAAATTTTGTATACATACGGGTTACATAGAACTAGCAGTGTAGTGTTTTTATTTGTATAGTGTATGTATCTCGTGCACAGTAACACAAAAGAATTAAGAACCATTTGTGTCTATGAATGACATTTTTTCAAGGGGGGGGGGGGAATTATAACATATTTACATTATATTAAACTTAATAAAACTGACATATGTTACTAAAAGAAAGGATTATGTAAAAATTGCAAACATAGAAAGATTAAGTAGTTTTCAGGGCTACTTGAAATAGTTTCGATAAATTGCATTCGGTTAATGGCTTTATACTTAACTGCTTTTTACATCATTTATTTTTATTCAGCAGGATAATTTTAACATGCTTTATGAAAATGTTTAAAATCATGGATTCCGTAGAAAATAATTGGCATCAATTTAATATTTTACATGGTCTCGCAAAAGAATTCAAAAAGTTATGTATAATCCAATAAACTAGAATTTTGATTATTTCCGAGTTACAGGGAATTTTAATTTCAATTCCTTATTTCTAGAGAGAACATTTATTTATATATTTACTTGGTCATTGTTGCATTGTATTAAAAAAAAAGTGTTCATAATTTTATTTATTAGCTAACAGAGTTACACATAAAACCATAATGAGTTATGAATTGTAAATGGTAATTACTAAATATATATTTACTATATATATAAAGCAGATCTTACGACTTTTGAGTATACATATATGTAATAAGTATTTTCTTTATAGTCAAAAACCTTCCTGGTGTTTGACTATAAAGAAATTAATTGACTTGTACTAGCAAGGTACCAATAAGTAAATATAAAGGGGAGTGAAGCAATAAACAAAGAAAAAATGTTGAAAAAGTTAATAAATTTTGAAAAATACCATTGAAATTTCCCCCCAAAATGCTATAGTGTTTCCAAAGAAGAATATATCAATAGAGTAATACATAATAAGTTGTTTCGTAGGTAATATATAAGGTGCTGCACACACTTTTCTCTATCCACTCAATATACCTTACAGCAACAAAGTAAGTGCACTCACTTTATAAGGCAAAAATTAACCCACACACCAAAAATTGCCTTTAAGGGTTCTTATTGGATAAGAGTTGAATTGTGTTTTTGCCTCCACATGATAGGGAAGAGGTTTAATTTCAAGAAATCCTGTCAAAATGCACTTTCCTTTCCATAAAAAAATCCCACACAAAAATTTCTAATCTTGACATAATTTGAAGCAGAGTTCATCTGAAAAACGTGTTTTTTGTACCCTCGATCCCAAGGAAGGAGTTGAGGGATTTCTCGAAATCCAGTCAAAGTGCATGTTGGGTATTCGTATCCAGTCCGCACACCGTAACATTTTCATATTAAGTTAATTTGGAGCAAGGCCTTCCTCAGATTAATTAGAGCAGAGTTACGCTTAGATTTTTTTTTTTTTTTTTTTTTTTTTTTTTACCTCCCCACAACCTCACTCATAACGGGAACATAAATTCTGAAAGAGAAATTTAATGCAATAAGGGCTCTTGAATTTACATCTTCATAAACACCTCTCCTAAACAACAACAACAACAAAATCAAATGGCGCAAAAATCTCGAAATGAGTTTTTGGAAGTATTCAGTATTTTTAATTTCTTTGTGTCATACACAAAAATCTGATTTTTTCTTCAAATTAACCTCAAAACTAGATCCCTCCTTCCCCATAGGCTGAGTCAAACTTCAACAAAGATAAATATGCATTTTATTATTATTATTATTCCCGTCTTAGTGGAGGTCAAGGTCAAAAACCAACCTGCACACAAAATCCGTAACTTGATTTTCCATAAAATCACCACAGTCGTGTTGAATCAGTCAGTCATACAATCAGTGCATGTACTGTTATACAGAGAGAGGAATGCTAATGATTCAAATAAAACATACTTTATTTTATTTTATTTCATGATCATTATATTTTAAAACATTCAGAATTTCAAAATGCAATCTTCTGTTTAAAACTGTAACACTTATTCTGCTTCATAAAACTCGAATTAAATAAAACACGAAAAAATAGTTAAAATTAAGAACAATTCATTTATTCGTTTGAACCGTATATTTAATTCCAGTACATTGGGGAATTCAAAGTGTCAGAAAATTGGATTTATAAACTAACCACCTAAAAATAAAATTGAAAATGTCCGTTTAGTAAGACAATCTGTCACTTTCAAGGCTTTATGGTTCTGTTGTTTTTAACAATAATTTTTCTCTTATTAGATTAAATTCTTTAAGTTTCTTCAGAAAGTTTTATTTGATTCCCAGTAGTTATCAGTATTTTTTATGTGACGTACAAAAAAAGTGAAAATATTTTTTTTTTTTTTTTTTTCACACTTTGAAGATAGGAAAAAAATATTTTTTTTTCTATGATTTAAAATAAATATTCTGTGAAACTTTATTCACTAATTGTTCTAATTAACACATTGAAGTAATTAGTTAAAATTAAGACAAGAAAAAGATTTAATCTTAAGATTTTTTTTTTCTATAGTTTTACGCATTTTCTCTCTATATTTTTAATTTTAATTTTTTTAATTCTTATTTATTTATTTTTAGTTATTTTCATATATATTTTTTTTTTTTTTGGGTATATTTGATTATTTTTTCTTTATAATGCTTTAAAAATGCGCAAAACTTTTTCGTTAAATGTTACCTTCTTTCAGTTGTTTAAATACGAAAAGATGATTTGTGAAATTGTGTAAAAATGTAAATGTGAAAAAAAATATTTTAATTGCATTTTGATTCATTTTTTAAATTCCGATAGCATTAATATAAAATTTACTCTCTTTATTCAAATATATACCTTATCAATGTAAAAATAATATTAATACAAAACTTGAATATTATTTATAAGGCATTGATCTCTTGATATATTGGGTTGTTAGATAAATAATGTCGTTTTTTAAAACCTTCTTTTCTAAAACCCAAGGCTTCTTCGAACGTGGAATTTTTCAGCTTACCGAAATATGGCAAAAGTTCATCCAACAAAATGGTCAATATATCTTTGATTAATGTTTGTTGTTAATATAAATAAATTCACTTTGAAAATCATGAAAAAAAAAAAACGACATTATTTATCGAACAACCCAATATTAAATGTATGTTTCATGAGAATATTAAAATTTTTTAAACATGTAACACATTTCTAGTATTTTTAGTAAATGATTAAAAAGATTAATTATTTTTGAAAATTATTTCAAATTTACGCCCAATTTTCATGTTTGAGAAATGTATTACATATGCACACAAAATATTTAATTAAAAAAAGTTATATTTCCAAAAATTAAATTTATCTTTCACAATTTTCCTGATTATTATTGTTATTATTATTATTATTTGTGAAAAAGCCAAAGATGATTTTTATTATTTTATCTGTATGAATTCTTCCTATAATAGCTAAGACTTCTTATGAAATGAAATTTTATAGGGATTACATTAAAAAATATCATCTGTATACAAAATATTTTGCTAATAATATATATATATATATATTTATATATATATATATATATATATGCCACTTTATACTTAATAATACATTCGTATCCAAGTATTCAATTAAATTCTAGTATTTATTTTTAATTTCCTTAAGAGTAATTGCTTTTTCATACTTGGAGTAAGTCGAGGTTTCCTTGCAGGTTTGTGGGATGATAAACCATAATCTTTGGCCAAACATCTTGAAATAATACTCAAACTGACGTTGGCTTATTTTGCAGCCAGAGATGTCTAATCGCATTGCAGGAGGTTCTTCAATCTCGTACGATCATCCTTCTTGTGACATGATCATCACGTGCACCCGTTTTTCTAGGGCGACCGCTTCTTTTAAGGTCCACAAATTTTCCCGAAATTTTAAATTTACTAATAACTTGATGCAAAGCTGTTATGCTCACATTTACCCTCGAACTTATTTGACGTTCAGGAAATCCAATTTTATGCAGGGTCAATATTTTTTTACCTTTTGTAACAGTAAGTGAAGGTTTTTTACCCATTGCAATAATTACACAACAGCCTATCTACGAGGGTTCCCTTTTATGTTTTTACAAACAAACAATAGAAGTCGCTGTGAAGTAGATATGTTGAATAATAAAGGAATAATATTTTTTATAATTACATTGCTAGAATAAATAAAATAAATTCCACTCTTTTATATAAGCAGATTGATTTCTTCTTTAACATACAAATTATATTTATTCAAATTTATCTTGCAGATCATTATAAATATTAAGTGCAATAGCTATAGCCAGGCTCTGTACATAATATGAAACCATTAACCCGTTAGTAGTCGCTATAAACAGCGCCACCTATTAAAAATTGCACACTTTTTATTTAACTGTCACCAATAATTTTAAGAAGTGATGTGACCGACGTTTCTTCGGTTTTATTCGCGTTTTATGTATATCAAATGCCACTTTCAAAAATTTTAGGTGGCTATTGAATGAAAAAGTCTGGCAACACTAAATGATGGGCGGCAAATCGACCAATTAGCGACTACTAACGGGTTAAGTAGTGGGAGAGAGGGCAACTTAATTATATCTTTTCTTTTAAGCGATTCGAGCAAAAGAAACCAATCGAACCCGGTTTGCTTTCCTATTTTGATCGTCTGATCTGGCAGCGCTACGAAATTACTAGCCAAAATCGCCAAATAAAAGTTTTTTTGTCTTAGTGTCAATCTAACTAAAAAACTTTGCATTTAGAACAGACGGTTGAAACATTGCAACCCTTAACTTGGCATGATTTTATGAGCCAACAAGAACCATTAACAGGTGCAAATAATTATATTATATATTTCGCCATAATGTCTGAAAACTAAAACATTTACATTATATCTAACTGCAATTGATCTCCTTTCATGATCAGAACTAATATGAATTAGCTTTTGCAGTAAACCAAAATAAAAAATAAAGTATAACTGAAATCGTTTAATGTATTTCAACAGCTAGAAATATAAATAAATTTATTGTGAATTGCAATGAAATAAAAAATTACTCTTTTCGGAAAAATTAAATGAAAATGCATTCTAGATCCTTCATATAAAAATTGCATTATTTTAAAAAGGAGATCAATGAATTTATTACAGAAACATTTCTTCAAATTAGTAAAAAGCAATATATTTTAATTTATAGTTATATATTTAATAATTTTAGATAAATTTAGTATATATTAAGGATATGTGAGTAACATGCTGACAGGCGCTACTGAAATTTGTTTACAGGATATTTGAAAAATTCACATTTTTTTTTATTTTGGAATCAGTGGCGTCTTAGTAATCGTCTGCGTACTTTGTTTACAGTGAGTGTTTAAAGAAGCATGTGAGTGAAAAAAATGGACGTAGCACGTGAAGGTTCCCGTTAGATCTTTTTTTTATGATATTAAGAAAGGCATCACTCGACAAGAATGCATAGTGTCGCTACGTGTAAATTTTGGTAATGAAGCAGCATCAGAAAAGACTGTTTACAATTGGTTTGCAGAACTTCGTCTAGGTCGTGCATCCGCCAGTGATGAATCTCGTGAAGGAGGACCAAAATCGGTAGTGATTCCAAAAAACATCGATGCTGTGCGCAAGATGATTTAAGAAGGTCGGCAAGTCACGTATCCTATGATAGAATCATCCCTTGGCATGTCACAGACTGTATTACATTCGATTTTGCACGAACATTTAACTGCTAAAAAGATTTGTTCCAGATGAATTCCTCGCTGATTGACAAAAGCTCAAAAAGAGGCTCGTGTGTGCAAGAAAATGCTAAAAAAATTCTGATTGGGAACAGAAAAATCCGTATACAACACATCGTTACAGGTGACGAAAATTGGATATATTCATCTGAGCCGGACACTAAACGACAATCCACAGTTTGGGTGTTTCCGGATGAACCGAATCTTAAGAAAGTTTTTTGTTCACGAAGCACTTCCAAGAAAATGATTGCTTGCTTCTAGGCTTTAATGGGCATATCGAAACCGTTCCTTTAGAGTATCGAAAAACTATTAACTCTAAATTTTATACAGAAATTTGTTTGCCAAAATCATCTACGAAATTAGGAAAAACAACAAAAATCGCCGCATCATTCTTTATCACAACAACGTCAGCTCCCACACAGCACATGAAACAATTGATTATTTGAAGGATAAAAATATCGAATTAATGTCTCATTACCCATATTCTCCTGATTTGTCGCCTAACGACTTTTTCTTGTTCCCTTATGTCAAACAAAAAATTCGTGGGCGATTTTCTTCCCCTCAAGAAGCTGTTGATGCCTTCCAAAACCATGTTTCTGAGTAATCAGTTTCAGAGTGAAAAAAATGTTTCAAGAATTGGTTTGAACGGATGGAAAAGTGTATAAATCTTAAAGGCGAATATTTGAAAAGCAATAAAGCAGTTTGTTCCTAAAGAATTTTTTTTCTTCCTAATTTTTGTAGTAAAAGGGCAACCCTCGTACTACAAAATCCAATAAGCAACTGGCGATAAACGTGCCGGGCACCTTTATTTGTAGCAATAGAATGCGTCTGATGGAATCTGCACATGAGATGATGCAATAATCTGTTAAAACATTGAAAATCGGCTACTGGTCTTAAACTTTTGCAAATGATTGTATATAACGAAACAATAAAATTTTAAACATGCATTCCATGGAAATATTACATGACTTTCAAATCTTATATTTATAAATAAAAGGTGTAAGTACCATGGGAGATTCGAAAATTTAGTTTTAAATAGCAATTTTTACAGAAATAAATAATTTAATAGCTTAAAAATTTAATTTTTTTTTAATTTGACAAAATTAACCACAATGTCAATAAGTTTTTGATTGCAACACGATTTTAAATTCCGCAAAGCATTCTATTCCACTAATCTAATATTTTCAAATAAATAGTGAACATATCGAACAACATATTCATTCAATTTCGAATAACTATTCAACAACAATTTTGAACATATGGTGTTCATCATTACAGGAATAATGTTAGATGTTCCTTATAAATACATACATATATATATATATATATATATATATTACATTTAAAGGCAAGTTTCAATTTTCTTTTAATTATTACTAAAAATATTATTTGTTTTCATTCAAATAATTAAAAAAATTCTTTATGTTTTCAACGCAATAAACTTTAAAGGATATTTTATTTAATGGCTTTAAATATCTCACAGTGAACATTGCTGGAAGGGCCGCCCAGACGGTGTAGGGGTTAGCGACCTTGACTTCTACACGGTTGGGCATGGGCTCGAATCCTGGAGAAGGCATGGATGTATTGTCCCTGTTAGGGGTAACGATGACCACCCACTGGGTGCTCCTTCACAATTGGTCATAAATTCGCGGACCCCCATCCCCTCCCGGCCAATGCATAGACCTTATATAATAGACCACGCATCCCTCCTCATTATCTGTCTGCGACATGTAGTAGATTCCCCAGTGAAATTATCGCGTGATGTAGACCAGGAGAGAGAGAGACGAGAATGAATATTATGTGATTTTTCCATAGGAAATAAAGTAGTTTAGAGTTTTTTAATTTCTGTATTGTACACATCCTTTTTATTAAAGCCTTTAGATTTACGCATCGTTGGAAAGCTAAAATGTCATAGATTAATTATAAAAAAAAATTCTTTTGTGAGAAAACATTCTGAAGGGGAGAATTTTTTGTTTGAATTCTTACAAAAATAAGTGCTTTCTTATGGAAGAATCTCCCTCAACTCCATGTCACGTGACATACGGTGCTGACCGCAAAGTATGAAGGTTTCAGATTACACCCTCATGTTGAAGCCATTCACTATAATGGGAAGTCCTATTGGTGGCGTAGTCTATATATATAAGGCCTATGGGCCAATGCTTGTGGCCATTTAAAAAGAAAAAAAAATCATTGCTGGAAGGATCATTTCCGTGAAATGCGATTCCAAGAGATCTTTAAGATAAATCTCCACTTACCGTCGCCGAAAGCCAAAGCCAATTTTAATCTGTGGAGAATTTTACCTCATTATAACATATTAATTGTTACTTTTTTTTAAAATTATTATTCCACTTCTATATTTAAAAAAAAAAAAAAAAAAAAAAAAAAAATCGCAACTGTTAAGCGCAGATTATCGCTTTCTATTTTTTTTTCTTCTTTATGTTTTATTTTGAAGTTTTACAATTCGAATTTTCACAGTGTGAAATTTTGCATTTTTCAGTTTAAAACTGAAATATTAAAAAAAAAAAAAAAAAAAAAAAAAATCAATTTTTAGAAAGCGATAACCTGTTTAACAGTTGTGAATTTTCTGTACGTGAAGACTGAATAATAATAATAATAATAATAATAATAATAATAATAATAATAATAAAATATGTATCAGTTGAAGAGTGATAAAGGAGTAAAATTCCCCATAGATTAACATCTACTTTTGATTTCGGAGACGATACACAGTCAGTAATTCAGTGGTAGGTTACATGCCGCAGAGAAGAAAAAATAAAATCCTGGTATTTACATAATGATTGAAAAATTGAAATTTTATATATTTTTATATTTTATTTTAAAATTAAATATAGCAAAATAATATGGGTATACATTTAAATAACATATACATTAGAATTATCAATATAAATGATATTAATATTTTATTACTTCTATTTTAAAAGCAACAGAAATAATTATCTGTTCAATAAATTCTTTATTATTAACGCAGTTTTTTTTTTTTTTTTTTTTAAGGTAATCCCAACAAATGTAAAATGGCACAGAATTTTCCGAGAGAAAAAACAATTTGATTTTAAATATAGAAATTTGTCTAAGAGAAAAGACCAAAGGATTATTTTTACAAGTTTTTTTTTTTTTTTTTTTTTTTTTTTTTTTTTTTTAAGTTAAAAATTTAAGCATTAAAAAGTAGATACTAAATATAAATTTTCACCACTTTATGACTTTTTTTCATTTATTTATTTATTTTTTTACATGTAGTTAATTTTTTTTATTACAAATAAGCAAACTTTGTGTCATTTAAGAAGTTTTTCTCCCCTAAAAAAAGTATTAGGAATAACGGATTGCATTACATAATCTTACATTTTTAAGAATTTCCTTTTAATTCATCTGTTTTTTTTTTTTTTTTTTAATGATTAAATTGATTTTTTTTCCTAAAGTCTTTATCCCTTTATTTGAACAAATTTATTAAATTTCTATGAAAAAAAAAAAAAAAAAAAAAAAAAAAAAAGCTTTGAATTACGAAACTCAAGTTGAAACTTTATTTCTCAATTAAAATCTTCCAAAGAAACATTAAAGAAATAAATTTTACTCACTGTGACGATACATAAAAAGCAATGCAATGATCTAATTAAAGCAATTATTCGTTGAAATGTTACTCTTTTTTTTCTACTTCATTGAGAAAAAAAAACAAACTTTAAGGCTATAAAGGTGTCAACTTTAAAGAAAATTTTAAAAGTTTCAAATTTAATAGTTTTTTTTTTCTTCTTTGCGTTGAGGTGTGTTGTTTCAATTGTTCTTAAAATAAATAAATTCATTATTATTATTATTATTGTTTTAATTTTGCAGAAAATCGTAAGTTTTCTGTAAATTTGCATTCCGCTTTTTCAGCTGTTTAATACCTTTGAATGCCTTTGTAAAGGGCAAAATTATAATGCTGTTTTCTCTGCACAGTGCCTTCAATCTACTTAAATAACGCTTATTTCATCTTGTGATTAAAATGTTACTACGCGAGTGATTATAATTCTTTTAACTATTAATTTAATTCTTATAACTATTAATTTATAACTATAAATTTAACTATTAATTCAAATTCAAATTTGAAAAATATATTAAATATTTCTAATCATATAATTTTGATTTATATGCATATTGTGGAAAAAAGAAAAGCTCAATGACCCGATATATCCGTCAGCGGCAGTCGGAAGGTTAAAAATGAATAATTCTATATGAAATAAGACAACAAAAGACAAAACTTAGAAATATCATTTTTTGATATTTTTTAAGCACTTGTTAAAGCTTGGTTATGAAATGAAATGCCTAATTTTTCGAAAATAAAAAATTACAAATGTACTAGTAGCATTTTACTGTCAAAACGAAACTTTTTTTTAATATTTTAAGCGAAAGGTTTACCACACACAAAAATTATTTTTTGTAAATATTCCTGTGTTGGTAACGAATTGTATTTTTGTTCGAAATGATAAATTTGTACCCGTTCATTACGTATTTTATTCTTTTTTTTTTCTTTTTTAGAGCATTTACTGACTCATTCTAATATTTAAAATATTTCTATATAATAATTCTAAAAAGGTTTTATAATCAATGCGTAATGATCTTTTAAATCCTCTATATAGATTTATTATTAGAATATATTTTAACGGTGTACGATTAATAAATTCTAATGTGTCACAGACAAATCTTACCAATTGTATTTACTGTCATCAAGCGTTTATTTTTATTTTTTTTTTTTGTTTATTTATTTATTTATTTATTTATTTTTTTTTTTTTTTGTGGAAATATTATATATATTTGATATCAATAATATAAAAAAATTATAGCTAATATCATAGCTGCAAATAAATAAATAAATATACCAGTTTGAAACCAAAATAGTAATATTATTCATTTTTTTACGGAGTGGTAACTCTCTGAGGCACGTTGTAATGTGTAATAAAAACTAGTTGGCATAGGTGGAATCTGCTCAGTTCCCCACCATATTTATGTTCTCATAAATTTCTAGAGCGAGACATATTATAATCATGTTAAAAAAAATGAATTTGACCAAAACTTGATACAGTGAAAGAACGAAATACCCGCCTAATAGGCTATCCACCGTTCACTTCGATATATTTATCTTATTCTAATCTATTAATTTATTTTATCAGGGTCAATTCCGTTGCTTAGTTTTCCTGCTACTATTTCCAATGCAATAATCCTCAAAATTACTATTTATATGAAAAATTTACAATTTCGCTATGTTGATAAAATCGTAAATTACGAATAATTTACGAAATTTTCCTATCAGAATATTTTTATTCAATCATGTTCAAACAAACATCATAAATGTAATTTTGAAGTTGTCTAATGTATTTATGACCCTCTTTTTTTTTTAATGATTCCATTTTTTTTTTTTTTTTTTTTTTTTCTAGAGGCTTTTTCCCTTTATTTGAACAAATTCATCAAATTTCTAGGGGGGGGGGGGGGAAGAAAAAAAAGTTTTGAATTACAAAACTCAAGATGAAACTTTATTTCTCAATTAGAATCTTCCAAAGAAACATAAAAGAAATAAATTTTACTCACTGTGACGATGCATAAAAAGCGATGCAATGATCTAATTAAAGCAATTATTCGTTGAAATGTTACTATTTTTGTCTACTTCACTCAGAGAAAAAAAACACCTTTAAGACTATAAAGGTGTCAACTGTAAAGAAATCTTTTAAAAGTTTCAAATTTAACAGTTTTCTTTTCTTTCTTTTTCTTTTTTCTTTTTTTTTTTTTTTTTTTCTTTCTACGTTTAACTGTGTTGTTTCAATTGTTTTTAAAATAAATTAATCCATTATTATTATTATTATTATTATTATTATTACTATTTTTATTTTCAGGAAATCGAAAGTTTTCTGTAAATGTGTATTCCGTTATGAATAACTATTTTTCAGTAGTTTAATCCCTCTGACTGCAAAGCAAAATTGTAAGGGCAAACTTGTAATGTTGGTTTGACTGCAGAGTTCTTCCAATGCACTTAAATAAATCTTCTTTCTTCTTGTGATTTAAATGTGACAATTCAAGTGATTATAATCCTTATAACTATTATTGTAAATATTCAAAGTTTTAAATATATTAAAAATTAATAATTATATAATTTTGAATTATAAGTCTATTGTGGAAAAAAAGAACAGCTCAATGAACGGATATATCCGTCAGCGGCAGTCGGAAGTTTAAAAATCTGATGTGGGCACCACATGACTTCCTTATACACTTTTAGAAATATACATAATGTTAAAAAACATTGTCACTAGACCCGTAACAGTTGGCTAAAAATATTTAAAAAAAATGCATGCATACGTAAAAATAAATAAATAAATAAATAAAATTGTGCCTTGAGGGGACTCATGTCAAAGTTGTGCCTTGGGGGGACTCATGTCAAAGTTGTACCTTGGGGGGACATGTCAAAGTTGGGCCTTGGGGGGACTCATGTCAAAGTTGGGCTTGGGAGGGACTCATGTCAAAGTTGTGACTTGGGGGGGGACATGTCAAAGTTGTGCCTTGGGGAGGGACTCATGTCAAAGTTGTGCCTTGGGCTTGGGGAGGGACTCATGTCAAAGTTGTGCCTTGGGCTTGGGGAGGGACTCATGTCAAAGTTGTGCCTTGGGGGGACTCATGTCAAAGCTGTACCTTGGGGGGGACTCATGTCAAAGTTGTGCCTTGGGGGGGACTCATGTCAAAGTTGGGCCTGGGGGGGATTCATGTCAAAGTTATGCCTTGGGGGGGGACTCATGTCAAAGTTGTGCCTTGGGGGGGCACTCATGTCATAGCTGTGCCTTGGGGGGGACTCATGTCATTTTGAAAAGATTTTGTGTAAATTCTGGCAAAAGCAGAATTTAGTTTAGGACGGAGGACTATTAGTTTTTTTTTTCTTCCCAATTATAACATCGTTTTCAAATTATTCAATTATATTTTCGATAAATTTTAGATTTCGATAAATTGCAAGATTTGTCCAAACCGTTTTTGAGTTATTACCGTTTTTTGATACATTCTGGCCATAATGAACCAAATTTTCCTAAATATCTCCAAAACGGAAAATCATACAAAGTCCAAAAAGGGAGGTGCACAACTAGATATTATAACAAGCCTATGTACCAATTCGCAACTTTCTACGACCAACCGTTTTTGAGTTATGCGACATACACACACACACACAGACACACATACATACAGACGTCACGAAAAATCGTGTAAATTCCCTTATATCTCTAAAACGAGAGCTCGTGTTAAGACGACACTTGCAGGTGTACAACTAGACATCATGACAGTCACACGTATAAATTGGCAACATTCAGCGATCATTCGTTTTCGAGCAATGTGAAATGCAAAATCCATTTCACAAATCGGGATTACTATACTTCCTTATACTTTGTATAAGGAAGTAAAAATGAATAAATCTATATGAAATAAGACAACAAAAGACAAAACTTAGAAATATGATTTTTTGATAGTTTTTATGCACTTATTAAAGCTTGGTTAAGAAATAAAATGCCTAATTTTTCGGACAAAAATAATGACAAATGTATTAGTAGTATTTTATTGTCAAAACGAGCATTTTTTTTTTTTTTTTTTTTTTTTTTTAAATATTTTAAGCAAAAGATTTAACACATACAAAAATTATTTTTTGTAAATATTCCTGTGTTGGTACCGAATCGTATTTTTGTTCGAAATGATAAATTTATACCCGTTTTTTACATATTTTATTTATTTATTTATTTTTTTTTTTTAGAGCATTTACTGACTCATTCTAATATTTAAAATATTTCTATATAATAATTCTAAAAAGTTTTTATAATCAATGCGTAATGATCTTTTAAATCCTCGATATAGATTTATTAATAGAATATATTTTAACGGTGTACGATTAATAAATTCTAATGTTTCACAGACAAATCTTACCAATTGTATTTACTGTCATCAAACATTAAAAATATTTTTGTAATGGAAATATATATATTTGATATTAATAATATAAAAAAACTATAGCTAATATCATAGCAGCAAATAAATAAATAAATATACGAGTTTAAAATCATATAAATAATATTATTCAGTTTTTTTAGGTCGTGGTAACTTTCTGACGCACGTTATAATGTGTAGTAAATAAAATTTATGTTTTATTGAAATCTCAGAGGGTTTTCCTTCACGATTTTTGTTTTGCATGGAAACATTTTTTGCTTTGCATCACTTCTATGAGCCCCTCCCCAAATAAATAGATAAATGAATAAAATTGATTTAAAAAAAAAAAAAAATAATAATAATCCTATGCATAAAACAAACAGGGGAAATCTTTCCAACTGGAGGCAGTAAACTCTTTAAGAGAACAGGCATGCTGTAGAAGTTTTATAAAAGTTGGCCTCGGCAGTTGTTAACGTGATGTATGTATAAATAAAATTATGTTAAGTACTGCTGACATGATTTACATATCATGCAAAATTTTTCCATCGATAACTGCTGATTTAAACATTTGGTCTGGAATGATTTGGTAAGCAAATTACTCCAGACCAAGTAATTAAAAACTTTTATTTTTAGAATTTACTCTCATTAGTAAATAAATCTATCGTTGCTACTTTCAAGGACAACATTTTTTTTTTTTTTCTCCCGAACACTATAATGAGGAAAGTATTGTAATCATGTCAAAAATCCGAATTTGAGATTTTGATGTTTCTATACATTTCGAGGTCCCCTGAGTCCGGTTTCACTATTTTTACGATGATGTATGTATGCGTGTGTATGTATGTGTGTATGTATGTGTGTGTATGTGTATGTGTGTGTGTGTATGTGTGTGAGTGAACACACTAGCGGCTAAACGCTTTGCTCAAATGAGCTGTAAGTTGGTACGCATGTTGCAAGTCACCGTAGCACGAACCCTATTGATTTTGATAAATCTAGAACTTATAGTTTTTTTACAGGGACACAAAGAAAAATTCTTTATCATTATGGCCTATGGGACCAAAATGTTAAAAGTGTGATAGCATTTAAACGCCTTAATCAATTGAGCAAAAAATTACTACACATATCATAGGTCACAGATACGCAATCTGTATAGATTTTGGAAAATCTAGCACTTATAGGCCTTTTACAGGGACACAAACAATAATTCTTTATCATTATGGCCTATGAGGCAAAATTTTTAAATGTGTGACAGCGTCTAAACGCCTCATTCAATTGAGCAAATGTTTTGTACACATGTTATAGATCTCATTTGCACCAACTGTATAGATTTCGGTGAATTTAGCACTTACAGTCTTTTACAGGGACACAAAGAAAAATTATTTATCATTATGGTCTATGGGATCAAATTTTTAAGAGTGTGATAGCATCTAAACGCCTTATTCAATTGAGCTGGGAATTTATATGAATATTATAAATCACTGTTGCACTAACTATGAGTATTTTCGTGAATCTAGCATTTATAGGTTTTTACAGGGACACAACGAAAAATCCTTTATCATTATTATCTATGGGCTCAAAGTTGAGTAGCGTTAAATAAAGCATCGTGTAATATATGTTGAAAAATACTCAAACACTCTATTATGGTTTTCTCTCTTTTGTTTGTTTAACAACTCCTCTTTCTTTACCTTATCTACAAAACTGTTAATTACTCAATGTTCGGAAAGTCAAGTGGAGTCACTCCAGATTTTTTTTTCACTTTCGAGTGGAGTCACTTGAAATTTGTTTTTTTTCTGTTGTTGTTGTTGTTGTTTATTGATTAAAAAAAAAAAAAAAAAAAAGACCATCCGAAGTAAGGAAATGAAAAGAAAATGGATATTTCAAATAATAAATATCCTCCTAAAATATAGCACGTATTTGTTTTAATGACTAATTTAGAACGAAACCGGTGTATTGCATTTTAGATGAATTTACTACACAAAAAATTCATGCACTTCCCCATAATTCCACGATGCACAATTCTTTGAGAATTTTTTCCATACTAGTGTGTTATTAAAAAGAGTCTTTAGTAAAATATATTGTTCTATAGACTTTTTAAAATAATAAATCCAAAGTTTCAGCCACGTTTTGGTTTATATGGAAGATGGCGGGTTTTAAAACTGCTTTATTTTATTTATTTTATTTACTGTTATATTTTACTGTCAATTTTATCGATTTATACAAGCATGCAAATTTCTTAATAAGTTGAAATGTATATTTTAATTTTATTTTTTATTAGTTTATAACTAAAATGATAAACCATATCTTTAACATTTCTTCCATACACCAAGAACCGAGATCCTTTTTTTTTTTTTTTTTTTTTTTTAAACGCTAAATTTATGTTATAAGCTTCTAAATTTAAAACGAAATTTATTTCCAAAACTAAATTCAAAACTGATGTGCAATCAATATATAGATTTTAAAACGTCTTTACACACCATAAATTTTAAGCCAGCAAAACCGGTTTCGAAAGGACTTAGCGTTTCTTCATCAGGTGAAAAAAAAAAAAAAAAAAAAAAAAAAAAAAAAAAACGTGCTACTGCCTTGGAAGCAAATGCAAGACAGTCTTGCTTTTGCTTCCAAGGCAGTAGCACGTGTTTTTTTTTCACCTGATGAAGAAAGGCTACGTACTTTCGAAACCAATTGTGCTGGCTTAAAATTTATGGTGTGTGAAGAAGTTTTAAAATCGAAATTTATTTTCCAAGAATTGCTGTATAACTTTCCTTAGAGAAACGCGGGTACGCATGAACAGTATTATACATTATACACAATCCGGTTTTGATAAAAATAGTCATATATATTAATAAAACTAACGTATAGAACATTGTTCAAAAACACCAAACAATGATTTTTTTTTTTTTTTTAGTTTATTGAATTTTCGAAGTTAAATGTAGTAACACATGATGGAATTGAAATTTTATTAGAGGAGAATACATAACTAATTTTATAGAATTTAAGTAAGATGAAATATAATGTAAATTTGATTATGATTACGAAATTTTTACTTCATCGAAGTGAAAAATGCAAATAAAGAATTCGAAACTTTTTGAAATAACAAATTAAACTCTAAAACTAATATATTCAAAATGTTTATATTCATAATTAAATTTAGTTAGTAATGAAATAAATTCATTGATGAAGTTAAATAATATTTACAAGATTACTTCAAGAGATATATTAAAATTTGTTTTGTAAAAATCATTATACATGCAACTATTCTTTGCATGTCTTTTGCAAATTACATTCTTTATTTTTTTCTTTATTTTTCTTTATTTTTTCTTTATTAACGTTTATTAAAAGTATCAAATAATAATTGAAATAATTATGTATTTTTTTTACAAAATTCAAAGACTTAAATCTGATTAATCATTAAGAAGTGAAATAAACAAAGAATAATATTAGTTCTTAAAAAAAAAAAAAAAAAAAAAAAAAAGTTTGTTTTTTTAATAAATGATAACTGTGAAAGTATTTTACCTGACATACATGATTTTGTACAAGAGAATTGAAAGATATACAATTCTATAAACATATCTTTTCAAATTATTAATAAAATGTTAATAATAATATATTAGCAATAAAATGTAAATAAAATTAGATACTAATTGTATATGCACAAAACAAATATGCCCAGACAAAAATGAAAATTAAACCATTATGTGTCCCACAAATCTATAGAGTTATCAAAATTCATAAAAAGTTAGGGAATTTGTAAAATAAAACGCGGTTTTCAGAAAAGTTATTATCGGAGAGGAGGATTTTCTTTTTTTCTTTTCTTTTTCTTTTTTTCTTTCTTTTTTCTTTCTTTTCTTTTCTTTTTTCTTTTCTTTCTTTTTTTTTTGTAAAGAAAAAATAAAAATAAAAAAATAAATAAAATTTTTGTCGACAGTGGGCGCTGTGCGGACGTGAAACGAGAAATATGTAAAGGAGAGTCCTTGGTTTTAGAAGTAACATAAATTTCTAAGTGCGCATACATGAAGTTTAATTTTCGACGCTGAGTTAGAGGATAAAGTATTTTGGTGAAAATATCTTTCCTGACCTAAGAATCACCGACTAAAAATGTAACACTGCTTTGCAATAATAATAATAATAATAAATCGAGATCTGCGTATCTATTCTCTGATCCAACTGCCACAGCGACCGTCATTAAACAACGACAGTCGTCAAATCAAAAGTCGGAATGTGACATCACGTGATCAAAATAACGACTGCCATAGTCGGAATTGAGGTATAGTCTGGTCGGAGAATAGATGCCCTGATACCATTTTTGCTGATTCTTATGTAAAATGACATCACGAATTCGAATATGACTCCCAATTTGACCAGTCACCCACGTTTTCTAAATACACCTACCCCCCTTCAATTTCTTTTCATGTTCGATAATTTTATGACCATGAATTTGATTTGAAGATTGAAAAACAATTCATTTAACACCTAAAAACAAAAATTTATAAAGTTGAAAATATAACATTAATGACAGATTTTAAATATATATGAGATATGTTATGCATAACTTCAGTGCCAAATGCTCCCCCTCCCCCCCGCCTCACAAAAAGATAATAATAATAATAATAATAATAATAATTTCCCTTGTCGCAAATGTCCATGCTTTAGAATTTTCCAACTCTGTAGCCCTCAGGAGATATTTAAAGGTTAAAATAATCACCCCCCCCCTGCTAAAAATCAAATTTATAGCCATAAAATCACCGAAAAATAATAAAAATAGGGGGCCATTCCTAATAAACGATGGATTATAGGGCGAAATATGCGGAATATTCGGATTCAGGAGGTCATTTTACATAAGAAGATGCTGAAGTGGTGTCAGAGGCAATTTTCATGCCGAGTAGTGTAAATAGCGCTGTAGTAACACGCTTGTAAGCTCTAATTTGTGATAATAGCGAACACATAGAATATAATTTATATGTTTGCAAATAATTAACTGGAAATAAATACAGTTTGTTTATGTAAATTCGTGATTTAATCACGCACTGGGCCCTCTATCGACGAAACCTTCAACTATTATTTTCCCCTTCAGGAGAATAACTTTTTTTTTTTCAAACAGCGTTAAAATCTACCAATTTCTTCACTTTCTATGAATTCGTAAAATGTCTACAGACTTATGGATCACTCGGTACTTAAAATAAATGTTTTTATAAATTCTATAATAATAATAATAATAATCTATATAATATTTCTCTAACGTGGACCAATTACGATTACATTTTGTCGAAACGATACGATAGTGGTGTAATTAAGAAAATACGCAAGAATTAAAAAATAATCATAATATTTATAAATAAACAATATTTAAGCACGCGGTTTCAGCTTAATAATCTAATAAGCAAAATGACATTGTCTTATGAGACCATTTTACGGAAAATTGTATTTTTAAAATTTGCTTCTTTAGAATCCTTGCGTCAATTAAACATAGCAATACTTTAAAGATATATACAGAAAATGAATTATTATCATAAATTGACTAGAAAACGCATTCATAAAAAATACAATCAAAATAGGAAGTTTTTTTTTTTTTTTTTTTTTTTTTTTTTAAACAAAAAATTATGCTAAAAGAAATAAATAAAATAGCATCGCCAATATGGCGAGAAAAATTTAAAAGGAGTCATAGGGGTCCTATACAAAAACTGTCCTACCTGCGCAGTATGAAAACTGGGTCGTCAACCATGAATTTTATTTTGAAACATTGCTTTGAATAATTTTGGTTTCACTATTCCGCAACATTAATTTGGTTCTAATAATAATTTGGCTTCTGGAAAATTAAGATTTTAATTAGGTAGTAAAATTGGTATTAAATTTATGAGTTTTAAAAGTAAATAAGAAGAGAAATAAAGTGCGAATATTTCACACGGGTTAGCTAATAATAATAATAATAATAACTGTAATAATAATAAACGACCTCTTTCCAACTTCAATGATCACTGACACAATTCGGTAGTTTTCATTTATTTATATCAAAATATTTTAAGGTAAAGACACCAGTGATCGCAACTCCTAATATTTGGACCAGTGCTCGCCCCACTCACAAAAGACGTGCGTGTGTAACGTAAGTGTTTAATAAAATCTATGAATTTGAATCCAGCTGCGCTAGATTTCCTACAACCGCAGAAGCTAGCTCGAGCAGATTCAAATTTATAGGTGTTAATTAACAAATTAAAAACTTTAAAAATTCTTTATTTATCCTCTTTTAAATTGAACATAATTTCTATTATTTTTTTCTAATCAAGCAAATTTATAATTCTCAAAATTGAAATGTTTTATCCTGGATTTGTAATGTGTATTTTACGCCATTATAATTGAATTAAATCTAATGTAAAACCGATTCAGAATAGAAATAGTTCATTTATTATTTTAAGATCTTATATTTAATAATTCTTATATAATGGAGAATTTAAAGTGTCCAATAATTAGATGAGTGAAATTACTGTCCAAAACTTAAAAAAAAAAAAAAAAAAAATCATTTGGTAATACAATCACTTTTAGGGCTTTACGGAGCTTTTGCAATTAACAGCATATATATTTTTTTATTACTCTATTGAATTATTTAAATTTAGTCAGAAAGTTTTACTAGATTCGTAATAGTTATGAGTATTTTTTAATTGGCGTTAAAGAAATATTTTTTTTTTTTTAAATTTGTTTGAAGAAGGGAAAAAATACGCTTTTCTTTCATTTAAAATGATCATTCCGTGAAACCTTATCCACTAACTGTTCCAATTAGCACATTTAAGTAATTAGTTAAGTTTAAGACAAAAAGACTTAAATTTCAAAAGAGATTTTTTATTTTTAGCTTTTAGTGCCACACATTTTTTCTACTTATTTTTTGCAGTATTATTTTTTTTATTTCATCAGTTTCTTTTCTTCTCTCTCTCTCTCTTTTTTTTTTTTTTTTATCACTTATGTTTCAAAAATGTGTGAAGACTTTTTCTTTAAATTTTTTAGCATATTCCAGTTATTTAACTGAAAAAAATAAATGTTTTATGAAAATTATCATTATTTCCAATGTAAAGAAACTTTATAAATGTATTTCGATAAAAAATTTTCTGTATTTGCTAAACATGCAGGTGCAAAGCATAGATATAGTAATAAGACATAGAATGATCATTTATGAAGAAAAAGTGATTCATTTTTATTCCGAGAAAGACGGCCATATTTACCAAATAATGGCCAGCAAATAAAAGGCATTTGTTGGACATAGATGAGAGTGAGAATTCATACAAAATTTACTATTCGAAAAATAGTCCATATAAATTTATTGGACGAAAATGGCTATCATTTTTTTCTGAAAATAAGGCTTGTAAAAATATATATTAAAAAATCAATGCAATGGAATAATTCGAAAATGTAAATTATCATCTGTAGCCAAAATTGGGCTTAGCTGTTTCGTGATATTAAAGATACTTGCTGCATTGTACGAAATTTCATTAAAAACAAAGATGTCTGTTGAATTTCACTGCCGCCTCCCTTCTTCGTGGGAAATATCCAGCTCCCTTATTTGTAACAAACAATTGTAAAATTCAGATTGTTGACCGTTCTTTAAATGTTACATTACCACACTGAGAAAAAAAATCGCGACAAATTAATAGGCATAAATTTATTTTTACGATCAATGAATGAAACATTTTTTGAGCATCACTGACCGTAATCTAGTGCGCATTTTTTTGTAGTGTCACTACAGTAGCAGGAACATTAACATTAACATTTTTTTCCCTTGTTACCTGACATTTCAAAGTCTTGTACACTATGACTAACATTCTATTTTATAACCTGATAATTTATTTATTATACTTTTTTAGAGATCGAATCCATTTTCAGGGAATTTTTAAACATTGAGAATCGAAAATATATTGCACAGGAAATTGAATCAAAATTTTATCGTAAGGTGAAGGTAGGAGTGTCTACACACAATTTAACACAAAGACATAAAAAATACAAAGATTGATTTTTAGCTTAACTATTGCTGAATAATTTTGAATTTATTCATTTTTTACGCATTTCCATTGTTATTTTCTTATTATGCTTTAATTTAATTTAACAAATGTTATAAAACCAAAAGAGTATTTTTGCACAGTCTCTCCCTACAGGGTTGTTGTGATTGCGCATGTTGGTAGGAGAGATTGTTATTAATAATAACTGTAATTAAATTGTTGTCACGAAAAATGTTGTAACAGTCCAACAGTGTTGGAAATTGTCTCCCACACTTAAACAAGTTTCAAACAATTATACTTCACTGTTAAAATAGTTGCCATATCCGTCAGATTTAAAGGTAGTAAGAAAAACCAACGGGTACTCTTTTAAACTTATCACCCTGTATATAAACATATATACTAAAAAATTAGATTACAAAATTATAATTTGAAACGTTTGTATTAAATTTATCTATTTTTTTTTTTTTTTAAGCAGGTTATATCAGTAATGCAGAAAAATATGACTGGAATATGAATATTTCAATATATGAACTAGAATATGAATATTATATAAATATTCCAATCTCATTTTTCTATAAGATTACTTCTTTCGTGTGAGAAATCTTTCTTATTTAACCAGTAATTTCATTACTATAAATTAAAACAGAAATCAAACTTCAGGTAACAAAAGATTTGTTAGCAAATTATATTAAATTTCCCTTTATCAGGTGGTGCATTTATTGAATGATTACTTTCTTATATTGGCACAGTACATTCAACATCGTGACAAGGACTATAAATGCTCATTGTGAGAGGCATCATTCATGAGAATAATCGTTAGACGTTGCGCATTGAAAATTCTCTTATAACAACTTCAGTATTTGAAATATAGCCTCATTTGATCAGGAATATCTGCTTAAAAAGTGAGAGGATAGTGTAAATACAGCGCGATACGGTGTCGAAAAACATAACTAATTTTTTTTCTTATATATTCGTAAAAAAGCCCATGCGTTTATGTTAAATTCAGTGAAAACCGTAAAGATCTACAGATTGTACTTTTTGAATAATAAATATTTTATTTTTTCTGTGTTTTTTGGATTACATTATTATATTTAACATTTAAGAGATTCATTTTTATAGAAATGAATTTTCTATATAACTAAATTTAATCAAATTAAACGAACATTGTTTTAAAGTACTTAATTAACCATTTTACTTCCGAACATTCTATTATATTTTATTCTTATGCATTTTATATCATTTTATTAATAGTTTTAAGTATATTTTAAATCGATATTGTTTTTGACGCACATTCGTTACTAATATATATATATATATACACAGACACACACACACACACACACACACACACACATATATATATATATATATATAAATTTATTTTTGAGTAATGATATCCTCGGAATGGGACGTTTTGGCGCGGTCGTTTTGGCGCCGACATTTTGGCGCTGCCGTTCCGGCGCGAAACCCATTTCGGCGCGGCTGTTTTGGCGCGGCCGTTTTGGCGCGAGATCCATTTCGGAGAGGCCGTTTTCGCGCAGCCTGTCCTTCACGAAATGGCCGCGGCTTTCGTCTCAGCCTTTTCAGTTAAAATTTATTTAATGATAGATATGATTTCTTATTTATTTATTTATTATGCGTGAAGAAAAAACTATTTTAAATTATTTATTAAATATATTAATGATGAATAGAATTTTGCTTAATTTAAAGGAGCCAATGATAAGATTAGAAACTTGTTTTTTATTAAACTTAGTCATCAGATGGCAACACATACGCAGCAATTCTAAAGATTCTAACCAATTTGGTGATGGAGGTTCTTTGGGGAATAAAATAAACAATGTAATTTCTGATTTTTTTTTTTTTTTTTTTTATATGCTTGAACCAAAAAATATTTTTAATTTTTTATTAATGACATTAATGATGAATAGTATTTTTCGTAATTTAAAGAAGTCAGTGGTAATCTGAGAAAAGAACTCGATTTTTGTAGTTAAAACTTATTAAACCTATTGCCGTGCGGTTCTTTGGGTAATAAAATAAACAATGTAATTTCTGACTTTATCTCTCTCTCTCTCTATATATATATATATTATGCGTAAACAAAAAATTATTTTAAATTATTTGCTAAAGATATTAATGATGAATAGAATTTTGCGTGATTTAAAAGAGCCAATGATAAGGTGAGAAACTAGATTTTTACAATTTAAAATTATTAAAATTAGTCATTTGTGTATGTAGGAACCTCGCCTCCCCCCCTCGATGGGAGTAAATTTTCATGATGGGTATCTTTCAAAAGAGCTCGCCAATACCTTTAAAACGAATGGTTGAACCATCGATCTGCGATAATTTAAAATGAAGTTATCGATTTTTTTTTTTTTTTTTTACTTTTAACGAAAAAAAAAAAACCTTAGAATTTTTTCTTTTTTTTTAAATATATATATATATAGAGAGAGAGAGAATAAAGTGGACTTTTTTTGGATATTTGGTGTTATACTACTTGTGTATTATGGAAATCGTCTTCATTTTCATAAAAGATAATTTTTTTAAATAATAATTTTAATAAATTATTTTTTAAAAATAGAATTATTTTTAATAACCGAATTAAATTCTATATAAATGTAGGTGCATTAATGAAACGGGGGGTTGAGGGGGCGGTAGCCCCCCCCCCTCACACAGAACTAATTATCATATAAAAGTCTCCCTTTGAATTGTTTAACAATTGTTTACATAACATCGTTTTCTTACCGCTTAATATCCAACCTTTATTTATAGTATTAAATTTTAGGGTAAGAAAAAGTCGAGTGAGTGACACACCAGATTATTATTATTTTTTTTAATGCTTAAATCAAGAAATATTTTTAATATTTTATTAATGATATTAATGATGAATAGAACTTTTCGTAATTTAAAGAAGCCAGTGACAACCTTAGAAAAAAAATCTCGATTAAAAATTTATATTAGTAACAAGAAGTATTAATTAGTTAATTTATTTAATAACATATCAGCCAGTTATAGAAGTTGTATGCTTGTTGAAAAAAAAAAAAAAAATCTCAATTTAACAGTTAATTTATTTCTTGACGAGAATAATATTTATCTAATTTTATCAACGAAAGAAAAGTTGACCTTGTTTTTAGTGAGGTTGCTTAAATATGATTCCTGAAGAAGAAAGCACCTATATTTTCTTTTGAAAAAGCTGTCGAGGTTTTCTTAATTTATGTTATTACCAAACTAAATATTTTTTATTGAAGCCATATTTTGGGGTTTCATTTCTTAGTATGAAACAATATCTATTGCAATTATTTTAAAAACATTAGTTCATTAATCCTTTAGCTCTGTAGTATTTTATGTGTTTAATAACTGATAAAAACAATAGTAGGTGAAGGTAGGAATTAAAAAATAATTAAATTTAATAAAATAATAATAATAAAATAATATAAACTAAGTAATATAATAATAAATTAAATATATATATTTTAACTTTATGGTTATTCAGTAATCTTATTTTCCATTTTTTTTTTTTTTTTTTCTTTTTAAGATTGTCACATTAGCCTTTTATTTCAACTATTGAGTGGCAGAAAAAAATGTTTGTAACTGATAAAGGGTTAAACTGATCATGTAATTTAAAACAAATTTCATGTCGTCAACATTGCTTTATTTATTTATTTATTTTTATATTCAAAATATTGTTGTTAGAAATGGATGAAAGAATGGAAATTTCATAGTAAATAATATTGGTAAAATGAGAACTAAAAATTTTAAAATACGTCCCGAAGGTTTTTGGGGTAAATTAAAAAACAAAAATAAATAAATAAATAAATAAATAGGAATTTTATTTTTTCTGAAGGTGGTAAAAACCATGGGAAAAACATGTTTTGGCCAATATAGTAAAAACCAAAAACCATTACACGGTAAATACACACCTGCTTTATTATTATTATTTTTTTTAATAACTTACTTAAAGCTCGCATTGCTCTAAATTTCTGAAACTTATTACACATAGTAGAATAGTTCCATACAACTTATTAATTTTTAATTAACATTCCCCCCCCCCCCCCCAAAGCTTACTATTTACTTTATTTATTGTAACTTAGTAACTCCCCACAGTTAAAATGTAGACTTAGGTTCATTAATCACTAAATCAGTAAAAATCAACTGTACAAAAAGAAAAATGAGTAATTTACGTTTAGAAGTGCCAGATGAAAATATCCTGTACTTTTAAATCTCCACCAGTTATTAAAAAAAAAAAAAAAAAAAAAAAAAAAAAATGATAAAAATAAAAAATAACTTTCTATAAAGTTTCCATTATCTTAAAGTTATCCCTTCTATTCTTGTTCTTCTTCTTTTTTTTTTTTTTTTTTTTTTTTGTTGTTGTTGCACAAAATTTAATTATTAAAGACTTCTGTTTATTTTTATTTACAGTTTGCGTATTAAAATTTCCTATATAATAAAGCTTGCTGAGATAAAATAAAAGTTAACTTTAGCAAGAAACAGAATAAAGAAAAGGTATGCATTCTTAACCAATTCTTAAACTGCCTTCACTTAAACAAAGTCAATAATGATTAACTCGCGGGTTTATTTTAATCCATATAATAATAAACAGTTATAAAATTCTTGAATATTCCCGACTATTTATTATGTTTTCGGGAAAAAAAAAAAAAAAAATTCTTACACTCAAAAAGTTCGGAATATAAACATCTGGCGCCAAAACGGCCGGCGCCAAAACGGCCAGCGCCAAAATGGCCGGCGCCGAAACGGCCGCGCCAAAACGGCCGCGCCAAAACGGCCGCGCCGAAAAGTAACAAACCGTGATATCCTGGTGGCACACTGAACTTCTAAGAATTTTATTACGTAATGCTTACAGATCACGTACATTTACTATGGAATTACTTATTCATATATAGCTTTAGGGTTTACTCTCTATGATTTTTCTGGAATCACATACTATTTTTAGGCTTTTTATGCACACACACACACACACACACACACACACATATATATATATATATAATTAGATTTCAAAATTATAATTTAAGTCGTTTATATTATATATATATATATATATATATATGAAAAATGCAGTTTTAAAATTAGTATTAAAAATAGAGATGGTGTAATGAGCTAAACTCAAAATTCGTTAAAAACCTAAGTTTCTCATTAATGAAATTAATATTTAATGTTAGTAATAGAATCTAATATATCACGCCAGGGAAAAGTTATGACGCATAGAAGATCTAATAGAAAACATTAACTTTAAAGCAAAACTCAAAAGTCTGTACTTTTTAACTAACAGCGCATTACATTTAATGACATTGTGGTTTATTTTTCCTAAAATAATTACGGTCCATACGTCCAAATGTTGAGCAAATTTCTGTGGATTATATCTGATGTGCCAAATTAATTCTGTCTTGCTTCCATATCTAAATGTGTAAAATTTTTCAATGTTGTGTCCTCTAAAAATAAAGGTTCTCTGGCATGTTGCGTAGTATTAAATAAAATATCTTTAAACATAACGTAATAATAATTTGAATTACGGTTAATTAAGTATAATACATATGTTATGTGAATGAAATATTAATTTTTATCATGATATGGAATAAATATATAAGTATTTTTATCTGCACCGCTTAAAACGTATTGCATGAAAAGAAATATTGAATAATATTTTTTGTACGTATCATGAACCTTAATGTTTCAGTTGTGAGATTATTGTAGATTTTTAAAAGGTGCAATAGAAAGAAAAATGTTATTCTTATTGTTGTTTTTGCTTCGTAAAATGTATTTTTCTTATCGATGTCAAATTCGGATCGGTGAAACAATAATGCACGAATACTGTAACAATTCTAATAGAATAATATTACAACAATTGTGAAATATATATATATATATATATATATATATATTGCACAATTCCATTTAAAATAATTCAATTTAAGGCTATAGTATTTTAAAAAAAATAACCACCTATATATATATACACTGATCTCATAATTATAAGGACACCCGTTTTTCTATATTAACTAAACACTGAACACTATTATTTAAACAAATATATTTTTTATTAATTTGAATTTCATTAATGGACTATATTTAAAAAGTTTTATCTTTTTTCTAATTAAAAAAAAAAAAAAAAAAAAAAAAAACTTTTAAATACGGTCAAAAAGATTATTTTTTAGGTGTTCACAATTATAAAGATAGCTCGAATCTTAGTTGTTTTTTTTTCAGTTATTCTTTAAATTAATATTTTATGGGGTCTATTTTTAGGGTTAAACAGTCCAACATTCTCTCTTGTTCACATTTTTTTTTCTTTTAATATTCAGTTTCAGTGCCATTTCGTACAGCATAGATGATATTCTGAATATATTTAAAGTATTTAAAATTGCTTTCCACTTGCATGCACTTTTCTAATATAATAAGTTAAGGGTTTTATAAACTTTTAGGCCACGGGAAAGGCAATAATACAGAAGTTTCCTTCTTCAAACTATTTCCTATTGCTCTAGAAAGATAGAAAAAATATAAGTCTTGTTGAAAAAACATTATTACCCCCCCAAAATCTAACAAAATTTGAGAATTCAACGTTTAAAATTTGCGGATATTTTCTTGATGTTCATAATAATAGAAAAAATTACTAAATTCATTCTTCCTTCAGTACAAACAGCTCCCCAGAGCTCCATAGATCCACCTTTAAAATACCCGATTCATATCTGCCTTTAAAAAATTTGCTCTGTCTTTCGCTATCTTCAGATAGTGGCAGTAACTCTTAAAATCATTTGATTAACCAAGAATAAAATGTTTTTCATCCGAAAATGCAACATTTTTCCAAAATATATTGTGGAGAAATAAACGTCGAGAAAAAAAAATATTTTTTGCATTATTTTTTATTAACTTTGTTCTTATTCAACTGTAACACAGACGTTCATTCCCCCATTAGATGCTTATTAATCATTACAGGTTTTTTATTCATTTTAACATATCATTAATTATTTTAAACATGCATAAATGTGAACTCCAACCTTTCGTTAAAAATTACAAGCAAATTTAGCAGCAGTCATTATGAGTAGAACAAACAGTAAGAGGAAATATATGAGTCTTCGATCTCTGTAAAACAACTCTGATTTTGCATTAGTTCTCTCTCCTATCGAACCAGCAGTTCAACGTTTGATCATATTTCCTTCAGCAATTTTAGATCTTCGAATTTCATTAGAAATTCGGCGGATTGAAATTATCCTTTTACTTAAAAAACACATTTGTCATACTTCACTACATGAACGTTCTTTTTTTAGAGGAATTATTAGTAATGTCCGGCCAAGAAAAATTGAAGGCTTATATATGAATTAATCTAGCCCTGTAGTTAACAAATTCGCCTGTCAAATATAATTTATCAGCTGGTAAGTTAAATAAAACGAAAAAATCTTGATTGTCCCTATAATTATGAACATCTAAAATTATAACATCTAAACACATCTAAAAACGTAGAGAAAAAAAAAATTTGCATTATTTTTTATTAATTTTGTTTCATATTGTTTTTAGAATACTATATATATTAAATGCACTTAGTATAATCTTGTTCACAATTATTTTTACATTAGTTATTTCAAAATTTAAAGTGTCCTTATAAATATGAGAAAGAGTGTATATATATATATATGTATATGTATATATGTTTTGTGATCTCGTGTTCGGTTTTAAATCTCTTAGTCTATAAATACATTTTAAATGCAATCTTTTTTAATTAAAGGCTTTTATTTTCAGTGTTTTAGTTAAATAAATAACAATAAAAACATCATTCTTCAAGTATAATAGTAAAACAAATACTCTACACGACACAATGAAAGTCGTTATAACCCATAACATCTAGGAAGACAGAAACCTTATGGGGAAAAATACCACTTATAGACTTTAAATTAAGCAATAATCACATTTTTGTATTGCATAAAAGAATGACAACGTAGATGAAATTGAGTATAGATTTCAATGATAACATATGAACTGACGTTATGTTTGAATAAAACTATGTTAAATACATGTTAAAATGATAAACCAACTGAAGGATTTTCGATACATTGTCACATTTGAAATGGCACAAATAAACCTCTTTAATAAAGCTGAAATCCGATATAAAACAGTGGGAAGTTGCGGTTAACACTGCACATGCTCGCTCTTTACATAGTAATTTATAGTTGTTCCACCATGAATATTTTGAAGACAGTAGATTTGTAATTACGTTTAGCCATTATCATTAGATTTTCAATGACAACATATGAACTGACGGTATGTTTGAATAAAACTATGTTAAATATATATTAAAATTGATAAAGCTACTGATGAATTTTAGATACATTGTCATAGATAAAGCTACTGATGGATTTTAGATACATTTTCATATTTTAAATCTCACAAATAAACCTCTTTGATAAAGCTAAAATCCAACATTGGTAAGTTACGTCTAACGCTACACATGCTCTCTCTTTCCATAGCAATTTTACCTGTGTTTCATCATGAGTATTTTCAAGACAGTAGTTTTTTTGTTACGTCTAGCCATTATCATTATCATCATCCTACTAATAAGTCGTTCATGGCATCTCATTCGCTTTAAAGAATCGTAAACGAAAACATACGCAAAAAGATTTTGGTAAAAGTATAAAGCAGGTCCATAAGTGGTTTTGGCGATTTTTCTTTGGGTCCGTTTTGAACGATAACTATATTATTCTGGATTCTTTGAGATATAATCTGGCACCCTGGTTGATGTTTATTTTCGATGTCCATAGAAAACAGCGTTCTGTTTTTTTTTTTTTTTTTTTAATTACCACGGAAACCAGCATCGCATTTCATTATAAAGAAGTGATTATTAATTATTCTTTTCTATTTTTTCAGCTGCTGAAGAACTATTATATTCTTTATTCTTAATTTCTTCGCCTTTTTATTCTTTATTCTTAATTTATTTAATTTATTTTATTATTTTGTTTTGTTTATTTAGGGCATCTATTAGTAGTGAATCCGTGAAAGAAATTGTCGAAAAATATAAAGATTTGTTCAGAAAAAGTGTTAGAATAGTTGTAACGAGAGATAGGCTTTTTTGTGGAAGATAAGGTGAATGTAGTAAGATTTTTTTGAGTGAATTATTTAGAGAGAGAGAAAAAAAAAGGTTAGAATTTTTGAAAGAATGTGAATTAATTTTTCCATGTGTTTATAAGTTCGTAAATTGCTTTATCGTATTTATACTATATATATATATATATATATATACATAAACATAAAAAATAAAATAAAATAAAGACGAAAAAAATGCATCCGTATTATTCAATTATTCAAATAGAATTAATGAATGCTGTTGTATAAAATTTTATTCAGCATGAGATAACTGTATCCACTGGTGGTTTTTTTCGGGGTTTTCATGTACGCGAAGCATGCAGTAACACGTATGTGTATTGCTTTATGTGTATTGCTTATCGGATGTTTATGCATTTTTCCGTTCATGCAGCATAAAGTAGCTTATTTTTTAAAATGTGTTCTAAAAGTCATTAAAAGAAGTAGTAAACGGAATTCTAATATATATATAATCGTATTTTACCGGTAAGTGTACAACATCTGAACATATATATTCGTGCATTGTATAAATGTACGGAAAGCATATAATTATGTATTTGTGCACATTCAGTATCGAAATTTATGAAGATATTTTATCGTGAATAGTGATGTAAGTTAATTTTAAATATGTATTTGTTTTATTATTATTAAAAAAAATAAGATTAATTATTTTTTGTACATTAATAATGAAGTCATTTTGAACAACGCGTTTTGCTTTTGTTTACGTTTCGAATGTATGGCAACCATTTGCGAAAATGAATATCACCATAATCACGAAAGAATAATAGTCAAACGTGCTTGTGGACAAACACTATACTGCTTCCAGTTTTTTTACCAGCTTTATAAAATTCTTGATGTATACCAAAGCTCTGTAAAATCGTAATTTTCTTTCCTTCTTTCTTTTTTTTTTTTTTTTTTTTTTTTTTTGGTCACAGCGTTTGGTGTGTCTAATGTGTTTTGATGTGCTGAATTCAGAAATGATTGTCTTTGTCTTTTTTTCCTGTCACGTAAGGAATTTTTACAAAGTAAGAATGTAGATTAATAAATTTGAAATAATTTCTGTGTAAAATACGTTAAAATAGGCTGTTATTTACACATTATCTTTAAATGTTTTTCTTTACATTAAAGTTAACTTTAAACCTTATGTATAGCTTGAGAGACTTGTCAGGGGGTGAACGGATTGTCTGTGCTGCATTCAACAATAATCTAGTAATATATTAACATTCCATCGTCCTTGATACCGCCTCTACATTTCTTTCATGTCTTGAGGAAATAGCTCTCTTTATTCTTCACTCAGATTTAATGGAAATAATTTAGATGATTCCAGATTTTCCGGTAAATAATTTAGATGACACTGAAGAAAAAATTTCATCCTCGACCTGCGTAATTCACTCATAAAAAAAAAAAAGAAAAAAAAAACAGTAAATTTTAATTGAATGCTCACAAAATGTATGTTGTCAATGCATTTCCGCCCTTACTATTAGTTGATCTTTGTTTTCTATAAATTCTCGAATTTAACAGGATTTATAGATTTTAAAATTGTAAAATCAATTTTTTTTTAATAGTCAATTTTACGTCCCTGAAATTTTAAAATATCTGGGCAATTTAGCTTGAAAAAAATGAAATTTTAGCTAATAACCCGTTAGTAATCGCGTACTGGTCTTTTCCCCGCCCATCACTTATTAAGTCATCCTACGGATCACCCCTTAACAATAAAGTGCGGAATGTCTGCGTAACTAACTTTCGGTGGGTGTCATTTATTATAGTATATTTTCAAGTAATTCCTACAATTTTTGGAGCAGTTAATAACATTTTACTTCTAAAATTGGCCTATTTGACCGCGATATGATCAGTAACGTTGATGCATTTCCTCACCCCTCTTCCAGTTTTTCAAGACAGGTCAGTGTTTTGCGAGAAAAACTTCTTGTAAGTAGATGAATTTTCTCTGCTTTCTCTACCGGATTTCTTTCGACTTTCCCCCAACACTACGGGCTGCTGGGAATAGACCGAGACGCGATCACTACCGTTACAAAAAATGACGCGATGAATCTCGGGTTGAAATAGTCTATCCCACATATTTTCATTAATGAAAATCTGTTTGATATGTTTTTTAACTGTGTTTAAACACAGATAAAAACTGACAGATAAAATCAATGTTATCAGAAAAAAACATTGAAATCTGCACAATAGTTTCGTGTCCACAGTAATATGCATACATTTACAAAGATATGGAGGAAAACTTCAAAATTATGATACTTTTTTTTTTTTTTTTTTTTTTTTTTTTGTTGATGATTAAAAATAAGTAAGTACAAAAAAAAAAATAAATGAAAAAGAAAAGAAAAAAAATGTATAAAGATTTAAAGACGGCTATGAATACTGCTAATAAAATAATGGAAACAACAAAAGGAACATATATTTATACAAAAAATAACACAATGTTTCTCCACTAGACTTTAAAAATTTTGTACGTGAAATGAACATATTTTAACTTTATAAAAAGAGATGCTTAGTCAGTAAACTGAATACATGTTACTACTGAAAATATAGTACTTGTAAATTAACGACGCATTATAATTACATACACTCAGTTTCCATTTCTGTAAATATTAACGATCCGTATTTTTAAATGTTGTGATGGCTGTATTTGATGCGTAAAAATAATTCTCGTTTGTATTCAAATCTAATTGTCTGAAATTCTTGAATGTTCTGTGACATTCTATATACATGTAATATAATCTCAAAAAGTTACATTATAAATATCATATTCACTCAGGAGACAATATTGTTGTAACTGACAGTCAATTACGCATAAAGAGAGTGATATTTTGAAGAATTTTTAGCTCTAAAAAGTGTATTATTTAGTATTATAAAACTTAACACATAATTTTATTTGTGTGTTATATGAGTGCTATGGAGAGATTGTAATGAAGTATTAATATTTGTAACGATAATAATCTTATTCTATGTTTTTATTTTTTATCATTTTTATTTAACATTTTTAATTAGTTGAACAATATTTATTTATTTATTTATATATTTGTTTTGTTATAAAATATCATTTTCGAGCGAAAAATGTTAATATAATTTACAAACAAAAACTGTTTATTTTTCTTTCTTTCTTTCTTTCTTTTTTTTTTTAATTAAAAAGTTGACGGACATTATAGATAAATTTCTCTGTTTTTAACAATTTAATTTAAACAACCTTTCGAGTGAAATGTGTATTCAATTCATATCGTTTTTTTTTTATAATGGAAACGCGATGTCGAAGTTTAACAATATATTGTAGGAAAAGCCAAATAAAAATCTTGTTATCATATTTGATGAAAATTGCGGAATAACCCGAGTATATAAATAAAAAAATTCTGTACAAGATAGTTTAATGGTTTAATGGGATTTCAATGACAAAAATGTGCCAAATATTAGTTGCGAGAAGTTGGTACATTTTATAAAAATTCTAACTGATTCCGTTAAAATTTGAGAAATTATTTAAGATTCTAGCAAACGTGAACTACTCTTCTTCACTATATTTGGTCGTCAATATTAACAAGTCGCCAAAAATGTCGGAAAGTTTGACGCTGATCTCCATTGAAGCTAATAAACAGGTATTATGAACTTTGTGGCTTTACATTTATTTTCACTTTAAAATAAATGTAACAGAGCAAATGGAACATAAATTTTAGAAACAGAGCTTCTAAAATTTATGGAATTATATGTAAATAATTACAAGATTAAAAGAACTTTTTATGCACCATGATTATTAATTTTCTTTTGAATTATATAAACGCAACCAAAGGCAGCGGAGACCCGAAATAATTGGCTAAAAGTATTTAAAAAATGCATTGTCACCGTGTTCTGAGCTATTCTGAAAGTTTCAAATGTTTAGCTAGTCGGGAAATAATATGATTGTTGAATCATATAAATGCTACCGAAGGCATCGGAGACTCGAAACAATTGGCTAATAGCATTAAAAAATACATTGCCATCGTGTTCTGAGCTTTTCTAAAAGTTTCAAATTTCTAGCTAGTCGGGAAGTTATACGATTGTTGAATCATATAAAAGCTACTGAAAGCAGCTGGGACCAGAAACAATTGACTAAAAGTACTTAAATTATGTATTGTTATCGTGTTTTGAACTATTCTAAAAGTTTCAAATGTCTAGTCAGTCGAGAAGTTAGTTAAATAAATTTTCTGTTGAATCATATAAATGCTACTGAGGGCAGTGGGGACCTGAAACAGTTGGCTAAAATTATTAAAAAACCGTCAGCGTGTTCTAAGCTACTTTGAAAGTTCCAAATGTATAGCTTGTCGGGAATTTAGTTAAAAATTGATTGCAAGATTTGTACTGGACAAACAAACAAACAAACAAACAAGAAATTAAGTTAATTAAAATATGGTTAAAATAAATATATTTTGAAAGAACTTTAGAACTGAACTTTAGAACTGCTGAATTTGAAGATCTTATTTCTAAATAATCTTATGTTATAGATGTGAAGACTAATTATTCTTCCAGTGTTGAAAATATTTTGCGTTATTCATTGAATGAAAACTATAGTTTATCATAATTTCAGATTGAATATTTTCTATTACACATATTATTTGATTGTTGTCAATACTGATTTATATAAATATTTTAATTTTTTGTATTCAGGTGTTTTAAAATTGAATGACTTACAAAATGATAATTTTTCATAAAAAATTATATGATGAGAGGGAAATCTGCAACTACGACACCAACTCCATGGCGCACTGGTTGACAAATATAAATTACAAAATCTACATAAACATCAAAAGAAACCAACTGTTAAGAATTAAAATAATATAAAATTCAAAAATGAATTTTAGTAAGCAGATTTATAATTTTCAAGCCTTTTTATGAAAACGTATATTTTTTGAACTTTATTTTTCATTATACAAAAAATAAATAAATAAATAAATAAACTTTTAGTGAACGGGACAGGAATTGGTCTTCGATTTGTCAGAAATCCCATCAACACAACAAACCATCCACTGCTTTTTCAACAACTAACAACGCTAAACCCATTAATATTGATTCAATTAAATTTCATAAAATTGCTCCTTTCGGACGTCTGAACACCTTGCCGACTTTAAACACAACAAACCATCCACTGCTTTTTCAAGAACTCACAACACTAAACCCATTAATATTGATTCAATTAAATTTCATAATATTGCTCCTTTCAACTCACATAAATGTGCACTTAAAAGAGAAGCCCTTGAAATTTCAACAACCAGTGACTCAGTAAATGGCGTTGAACACAGTTTGATCCCGACTGAGTGGCAACATCTTTTTAAGTACAAGAAAAGAAGTGAAGAAATGACGGACGGAGACAGTGAAGAAAGAGAATGAGCCACCGAGCATTTGTCGTCGTCGAGCTCTGATGTTGGTTCCTGTCGGAACCGAAATCTATAAGCTCATTTTTTAAAGATTTAATGTAAGGTATTTTTTTTTTTTTTTATTTTTTTAATGAATTTTAATCTTTTTGTAAATAAAAATATGTAATATGATTTTTCAGTTCTTTTTATTGATATCTTGAATACGTGGTTGGACAAAACATTCGATACTCTGTTAAGCCTATTTGATACCAACATTTGTGTATTTATTAATCTTTTAATAGTTTCTTACATTTAAATTTATTTTACAATAAATCTCAGATAAATTCGCTTTGATTAAATATAAACAATGCACATTTCTTTTTGCAATTTTAAGAGACATGCATATAAAACAAACAAACTCCACTTAAATTAATGATTTTAATTTCTTGTTGTTCTTTTATTTTGTTTTCTTTAGCAATTAAACATATCAAGCTATCATAGAATAGTTTATTTTTATAAATATAAGCAAATTCATAATAAAACAGAATTAATATTACATAAGTTAAAGTGTAATATTCAACTCAAAATGTCTTAACTTTTTTTTTTCTTTTTTTTACGAATTAATCAAGTTAAGTGATATGAAAATAAAGTAATATATATTATTAAAATAATTAGTGCAATTTTACACAAAAATGTAATCAGACACAATTTAAAACAAATATATGAAAACAAAATTACTTTTATGCATTTCTTTTTGTATTTATCAGGCATTGTTTTTATAATTTAAAATAAACATTTAGCTGATTAAAGAGATATTTTAGTTTATTAATGTAACAAAAAAGTTTATCTTTTTTTGTATTTGGCGAATCTAATATCTATCTATATACGTGAAAGGAATTTTATTTATTTTTTAAAAGAACTAATTTTACATTTTTCTTTAATTTTTAAAGGTTTTAAGCTGTCTCTTTTATATTTCGTTAATTAATATCTCTTATTACTTACAAACTTTGAATAAACACCTTAAAATGCAATAAACTCGCAACAATTGTTTGGGGTCGAAAAAACACACGACCCTTCATCAGGCGAACAAAGTAAGCACGAGTGCTGCAGTCAAAGCGGCAACGCACTGGAGTGCGCTTTGACTGCAGCACGAGTGCTTACTTTGTTCGCCTGATGAAGGGTCGTGTGTTTTTTCGACCCGAAACAATTGTTGCGAGTTTATTGCATTTTATGGTGTTTATTCAAAGTTTGTAAGTAATAATTTTTACAACGCCAGTTTTGTGATGCTTCTTTATTAAATTAATATCTCTATTCAATTTGTGAAGAGCATGTTAATCATATTTAGATATTACAATGAACAACTGATATTTTGAAAACAAAAATTACTTTTCGGGAAGGAATGTTTTACAATTAAAAGCATTTTCGTTATTTTACTGAATGTATAATGATATCTTTATTTTTTTTATATTGATGATTAATATTTTTTATTAGAAAAGAAATACTAATTAATTTGATAAGTGAGTAAAAGCGGATTCTCAAAGAAATTAAATCAGTGATCCAAAAATTATAAACAAATACAGCGTAAATTTTTCAAATGTAAAATATTGCACTCTATTGTATTTATCGACATAGTCTAAATTTATTTACAGTAAAACGATGCTTTCTATGTAGAAATTGTTATTAACAAAAGTTAATTTCAATTTTGGATTTCGATAATTTGAATATGTCATTCGTCAACACTTGTTAAAAAATAAGTTATTAAGTTTTAAAGAGCATATAATGAATTATGTAAAAGATACATTTATGGTCTTAAAAATATCAGAAAATAAAAAGATACTCGTACGATGCACATTTCAGAATGTACTTAAGAGTGTTTAAAGAAAGTACTTACATTAATATTTAAACTTAAACACTTCTCCGTACACAATAAAAAATATTAAAATACAACCGGTTACGAAAGAAAGTGCCCTTTCATCTTCAGGTGCAAAAAAGAGTCAATCTTGATTTTGTACGCTTTTTAAACTAATGATAATTTAAAGTACTGTCAGTAGATAAAGGGTTAACACTTAATTTACTGCATCATGAAATAGACAGAAATATATTTTAAATTATCTTTTTAGTCAAATAAGAATATTTTTTAAAAATATAAGCAATAAATATTACTAGCAGGCTTCGCCCGTTTCGCTGGGCACTATATTTAAAAGATTTCTCTTTAATTGAATAATTGAAACGTTTAAATAAATCTATTTTGATTGGCGACTATTTTCTTCACAGTTTTAGTATGGGATCTCCTCGACAATATCAAACAGTTTTTGAACTTCTCGAATCTATGCAAGAAAACTATTATTAAAACGAATTTTCTCGAAAACAGTCAAATAGAAATGTTAATTCTTCGAATATTCTGGAAACAGTTGAAGCGGTTACTCGTACAGTAAAAGTCACTATTCGATGAATGGTCGAATCAGAGAACGCACTTAAGTCATTTTCGCAGTAATCACTATAACGCACGTATGTACGCTTCACGCTCATGAAAAAAAGAAAAATCACTGGACAGCCCTACCTCGCTGTACATGAATCTCGAAACACACGAAACTCGGTTTCGCGGCAATCACTATCACGCATGTTAAAAGCAAAACACATCACTGGACACCCCTACCTCACTGTGCATGAATCTGAAAACGTACGAAACTCTGTTCTGCGGCAATCATTATCACGCATGTTAAAACAAAACAAAAAAAAAAACATCACTGGACATCCTCGCTGTGCATGAATCTTAAAACGCACTAAACTCGTTTTCGCAGCAATCACTGTCAAGCATGTTAAAAAAAAAAAAAAAAAAAAAAATCACATCTCTTGTAATTCCGCATAACGTAGCTCTAGTTCAACGTAAAATACACTCAAATCAATGAAAATCAAATAAACCAATCAAATCTCTTGTAATTCATCATAATGTAGCTGTAGTTCAATGTAAAATACACTCAAATGAATGAAAATCAAATAAACCAATCAAATATCTTGTAATTACCCAAAACGTAGCTCTAGTTCAACGTAAGATCACTCAAATCAATAAAAATCAAATAAACCAATCAAATCTCTTGTAATTCCTCAAAACGTAGCTCTAGTTCAACGTAAAATACACTCAAATCAATGAAAATCAAATAAACAAGTCAAATCTTTCGTAATTCCTCATAGTAACTCTAGTTCAAGTAAAATACACTCAAATCGATGAAAATCAAATAAATCAATCAAATCTCGTGTAATTTCCTCATAACGTAGCTGTAGTTCAATGTAAAATACACTCAAATCAATGAAAATCATATTAACCAATCAAATCTCTTCTAAAATTCTCCATTCTGCGTCATTATAGAAATGGGAAGTTTTATTTTCATATTTTTTTTAATTAAGAGAAAAGTAATCAAAAGTTCGAAAATCTGACTTCGATGTGCACAGTGACACTTCGGAGGACACCTTTGTGCTAAATCACGTGACTGTCCAAGCTACCGTTTTTGAGAACAGTGAAATATACACATATATATATATATATACAAATATTGCTCACTTAATAGTATAAGATGAATATAACTTCATAATAATAATTAATGAGGATTTATGGGAGGCACTGTAGTGTATCATTGTTAAATAACTTTCAAAAAAAGATCGTAACCTTTGAAAAATGTAATCTATATATATATACAGGGTAATCAGTTTAAAACAGTACCCGTGGATTTTTCATACAACCGTTAAATCTAACGGATGTGGCAACTAATCTAACATTGAAGTATGATTGTTTGAACCTTGTTTAAGTTAGTAAGACAATTTCTAACACTGTTGGACTGTTACAACTTTATTTGTGAGGTAAAACAGAAATTAAGACGCACTTATTTTTTAATCCCGTAATAATTTTATTTTTTAAAAACATAATTTAATTCAATTTTTTTTTACATTATCATTCCTCACAGAAAATGTTGAAAATGTTCGCCACCATTTTGAATGCAAACATGAACACGTCGAACCAGATTTTTGACACACTTCGCAGCATTGTTGGTGTCATTTACGAGATTTCTTCAGTTATGATCTGTTTTAATTCATCGAAGTTTACAGGACTTCTCTGGAAAAGCCTATGAAATGGTAATGTAAAAAAGATAATGATAATGATAATGTAACTGTAATGTAGGAATGATAATGTAAAAAAATTGAATTAAATTTTGTTTTTCATAAATAAAATTATTACAGGATTAAAAAAAAAAAAAAATGTGCGTCTCCATTTCTGTTTTACCTGAAAAATAAAGTTGTAACAGGCTAACAGTGTTGGAAATTGTCTCTCACACTTAAACAAAGTTCAAATAATTATAATTCAGTGTTAGAATATTTGCCACATCCGTTATATTTAAGGGTAATAAGAAAAACCAATGGATACTCTTTTAAATTGATCACCCTGTTTATATGTGTATCTTTCTGTGATCAAATTGTTAATAGATTTTTTTAGCGATAAATAAATCAATTATAACACCAGTAAAGACCGTTTAAAATGTCAATCAAATACAGTGACATAATAAGCGAGACGTATGAAGACCTCAACGACAACTTTAGGGCCTCAACGGGAGTATCTTCTCGCTCTTCGATGTCTTTTTCTAGTCAGTTTTGGCCTTTTGTTACTTCCTGTGTCAGTTTTTTTTTTCTTTTTCATCCCATGTTTTTCGTACGGATTTTTAGCATTTTACCATGCTTTTATTAGCTTCGATTCTTGTATGTTTGTTTGTTTGTTTGTCCAGTACAAATCTTGCAATCGATTTTTAACTAACTCCCCGACTAGCTAGATACTTGAAACTTTCAGGACAGCTCAGAACACGGTGACAATACATTTTTTAAATACTTTTAGTCAACTGTTTCAGGTCCCGCTGCCTTCGGCAGCGTTTATATGATTCGACAGATTTTTTTTTTTTTTTTTTTTACTAACTTCCCGACTAGCTAGACATTTGAAACTTTCAGAATAGTTCAGAACACGGTGAAAATGCATTTTTTAATACCTTTAGCCGACTGTTTTGGGTTCCTGTTGTCTTCGGCAGCGTTATCAGTACAAAGCTTGCAATCGATTTTTCACTAACTTGCCAGACATTTGAAACATTCAGGATAGCTCAAAACACGGTGAGAATACATTTTTTTTAATACTTTTAGTCAACTGTTTCAGGTCCCTACTGCCTTCGGCATCGTTTATATGATTCAACAGAAAATTTATTTAACTAACTTTCCGACTAGCTAGACATTTAAAATTTTCAGAATAGTTTAGAACATGCTTAAAATTCTATTTTTAAATATTTTTAACCAACTGTTTCGGGTTTCTGCTGCCTTCGACAGTGTTACCAGTATAAAGCTTGTAATTGATTTTTCACTAACTTCCCGACTAGTTAGACATTTGAAACTTTCAGGATAGCTCAGAACACGGTGATAATACATTTTTTTTTTTTTTTTTTTTTTTTTTTTTTTTTACTTTTAGTCAACTGTTTCAGGTCCCTACTGTATTCGGCAATGTTTATATGATTCAACAGAAAATTTATTTTACTAACTTTCCTACTAGCTAGACATTTGAAACTTTTAGTTTAGAATATGGTGAAAATGCATTTTAAAAATATTTTTAACCAATTGCTTCGGGACCCTGCTGCCGTCGGCAGCGTTATCAGTGCAGCGCTTGCAATCAATTTTTAACTAACTTTCCGGCAAGATAGTCATTTGAAAATTTTATAATAGCTCAAAACACGAAATTTTTTAATACTTTTATCCAATTGCTCCGGGTTCTCGCTGCCTTCGGTAGCTTTTATATGATTCAACAGAAAATTTAAAAACATGGTATATGAAAAGTTCTTTTTATCTTGTAATTATTTTCCCTCGTTCTCTAAAAATTTCCCTCTATAACTTCGTTTATTAAAAGAAAAAATGGTTACATGTAATTTCGAGTGCAATTTAGGAAGATTAAAGTAGGGTATATATTTGTTACATCTTGATATACTTCTTTGAAATTTCGTACATTAATTCGATTTTGTAAATTTTGTGGTCTTTTAAACTATCGTCAGCAGATAAAAGTGTTAATATATATATATTAACATTATACGTTGACAGTAGGAATTCATGATTGGATTTAGAAGTTAACCGAATTGTACAGAAGAATGTATCACTGTAATTTATTTTATAGAATTTAATGAAATTAGAATTGGATGTAAAATATATTTTGATTACGTAATTCTCCCTTTGTCAGAGAAAAAGACGCAAACAATGAATCCAATAGTTTTGAAGTTCAAAATTAGTTATAAATCCATGTATTCAGACTATTCGTAGTTGGAAATTTAATTTATTTAGTCGCGAAATATTTTGTAAAAGGTACTCCGAAAAACAGAAATATTAATATAAACCCTATAAAAATTTATAAAGTTTAAAATGTAAAAAGTATTATTTTTCTTGATGAATATTTAACATATTATGCAAACTAGTTACTATTATATTTTACTTCTTAACTTGCATTAAAATGATTTAACGATATCGCAATAATTGTGTATTTTGTTGAGATTATTTAAAATATACGTTACAAAATGCTTAAGAATTAAACTTGAATCTTATATAAGGGTAATATACAGTAGATGTTATAACAGTCAAGGGTTTTCTCAGAAACGCCTGACTCCGCACTAGAAAGTTGATTTTTTTTTTTTTTTTTTTTTTTTTTTTTTTTTTTAATAATTCTTTCAAGTTAAAAAAATTGCAAACATGATAGAGAAAAATAAAATCAATTTGAATAGAACAATTTTTAGGAAATAGTATGGATATGAATCTTAAAAAAAAAAAAAAAAAGAAAAAAAAAAAAAAAAAGAAAGAAAGAAAGAAAGATGTAGATATTTTTGCTTTCAAAATGGCTATAATTTCTTATACAAGAATTAATCGTAATCACATTATACAAAAGTACTAAAAAGTATCATTGTATATATTGTAAATGTTTTATATATTGTATATGTGTATAAAGAAAAACACAAAATTACAAAAATATATTTTGCTGTTAACTAGTTAAGAAGTAATTACAAAAACACCTTTACAGCTTTATTTCTGAAGAAAATAATAATAATAATAATGAAATATTCAGGTTTTGTATACCCCTGCACACTGGCTAAAACTACATTATAGTGTACTAAAAAAATTGCTTCATGGACTCAAATGTTGCTCTGGAATTTTTTTTATTTATATCGCATAATGTATTAATAGTAATAATAAAAAATCCTATAAACAATAAATTACGCCAATGATAAAAATACTATAAATGCACTTGAAGTCTGGTAATAAAAAGAAGTCTTTTAAAGTACATCATGAATTAAAAAGTATTTATCCATATTGTATCGCTCAAAAATAAAACTAAGACCAATCACCAAGCGATCAATGTAGGCATGAGGGCTGCAAACAAACCGGCAACGCACTGAGGATTGCGTGGAAAACCTCTCTAAGACATTCATAAAGACTAAAAAGTTATATTTTGTGTTACTGCTAAACAATATTAAGAAAGGTAAGACAATTTCTGCATAAGTTATAATAATTCTGCTCAGCATGAAAATCGCTTCTGACATCATTTGAGCATATTCTTATGTAAAATGACCTCCTGAATCTGAATATGATGCCTATTTTGTCCTATCACCTACCGTTGTTTAGGAAAGCCCCACCCCCCCTTTTTTTAAGCCATTTTCGATGATTTTATGGCTATAAATTTGATTTTTAGGAAGGGGGGGGGGTATTTTAACCGATAAATACCTTCTAAGGGGCTACAAAGTGGGAAAATTCTAAAACATGGACATTTGCTGCAAGAAAAACAAGTTGGGGGAGGGGGGGGAGGGATTTGCCACTGAAAATATATATTACAAATATATATTACATATATTATATTTTTTTAATCTGTTATTAATGTTATTTTTTAAACTTTATATATATATGTATATATTGCTTGTTTTGTTTTATATGTTAAATTAATTCTTTCTTGAATTGAAATTCATGGTCATAAAGTTATCGAACAGGAAAAAAAAAATGATGGAGTGGATGATTTTTCTAGAAAACGGTGGGTAACTGGGCTAAATGGGAGTCATATTCGGATTGAGGAGGTCATTTTACATAAGAATCAGCAAAAATGGTGTCAGAACTCCCTTTTTTTTTTTTTTTTTTTTTTTCTTCTTTTTCAGAGCAGTGTAATTATATACTCAAGTTATAGATTATTTACACTCTTCCATAATTTTTTTTTCTACTGCATATTTCAAATGCCATATATTCAGAAAAAGGCAGACTTACTGTATTTACTTAAATGGTATTGATTTATAAATAAACTAGGTGTTAGATATCTGTTTCTAATAAAATATAGAAATTTGTTTTCAAGCGTACAGTAGAAACATGCAGAACAAAATGAAATATTGGGTTTATCCCCTAGAGCATATATTTGACTAGAGAGGACATTCAAAGCTAAAGTTTCTAGTCAAAGGGTAACGAAGATTGTAGATATTTTTTATCGATCACGTGACGAGTGAAACGGCCAAATCTGTCCACTATTGCATGACACAGCAAAAAAGAAAAAAAAAAAAAAAAACTTTGGCATTCCTTTTGCGAAAGTGGTTTGATGAGCGTAACAAGTAACCTTTATGGGTGAAAACTTGTAAAGCACTCGTTAAATGAATTTTTTAAGTTCGCTACATTCTTCGATGAAGGATGCACTCTCTATTCAGATATATTTTCTAGGGTTTAGCTCAATAAAATTTACTATTTTACACCTTAAAGGACCTTAAAACGAATAAAAATTGCACAAATGAGAAAATGAGAAAATGTAGATAGATGGAGAGAATATTATACATGAGAAGTTGTAGACAGATGCAGAGAATGTTTGATAAACATATAAATGTTTAGGATTCATTTATAAATGTGAGAAAATTGGGAAGCCCAAGATTGCAAAAAAATACGCAAAATTTAAAAGTAGTACAAAACTTAGAAATTTAGAAATTATGTATTGGAATAAAATAAAGTGTTATAATATAATAACTAGTAGGTCTGCGATTTCTAGTGCTCGATTTTTATAAATGTGTTTCCAAATTTATACGTCCTTGCCAATTTATTTCTCCAGCCAAATTTATTTCTCTTACGAAACATTGGTTTGCACGATATTTCTAACAAATGGTTTCATCTTTTCAATAATGCTAATTATATGTTTTGAAATCTGAACATCTAAAAAAATTTTGCATTAAATCGTAATATTTTAATTCAAATTTTAAAACCATGTGCCTGTTTTAAAAACAAGAAAAACCACAACGTCTAAAACGCCAAATAGAAATAATTGCAAAACAGAAAGATGCTTCAGTGACATATAGCGTACCGTCTTCAGTGTATAATGCACTGTCATATACCGTCTTCAAGCACTGAAGATGGTACGCTATATGCTATTGAATCACCTGTCTGTTTTCCAATTATTTCTAATTGGCGTTTTAGACGTTGTGGTTTGCTTGTTCTTACAATTCCATGCCAAATTTCCAATTAATTTTCATTTGCCTATTTATTTAATTGTATTATTGATTTCTCGTGACATTATTGATTTTTAAATTTTAAATTATTATTGCAACTGACGAATTAAAATTACGCACAGCAACAACAAGAATTGACTTAAAAAACATAAATCGTTTTGTGTTACTTAAGCTTTGATTTATTGACAAATAAATTCTTGTTATTCAAGTTTTGTATTCCTGCGATTGTAACAACTATTACGCAGGGTGATTATAATTAAATTTACAATTTCAAAACTCTATAATTTTAAAACTACTTATCAGAACGATTTGATATTGTACCAAAGCAATCGTGAGGCAAATAAATTTTGTTTAGTGGAGGAAAAAAGTAGTTCCAAAATATCCATATAGTTGGCGCTGTCAGGGTAATGTCAGAGGAAACGCCTAAATGGACTCTTCTAAACACAGGAATGTTCTTAGTAACATAATGGAATAGCAGGAAACGATAGACTTGAAGATTTTACTAAAATATCTTTTAGCAAAAAGACAAAAATACGTGTTGACAGAGGAAACAGTCATAGTGAAAAGAGAAAAAGTGAAGCTTCATGAAACAAATACTTTAAGGATAATTAACGGCCATTTTGGATTTTTTTTCTTTTGCCAAACAAAAGTTCATTGCCTCACGATTGCTTTAGTAAAATAACAAATCGCTCTGATGAGTAATTTTAAAATTATAGCGTTTTGAAATCGTAACTTTAATTATAATTACCCTGTACACTACACAGAAGTAAATCGTTAATATAAATATTTTTAAGACAAACCAAATAATTTTGTATGTCAATTATTTGAATCAATGAAGAAATCTTTCAAAAACATGCAAACTACACACATTTTTTTTCTTTATGTCACAACATTGTTTTGCTAGAGTTATGCACGTTTTCCATTATGTTATTGTTTTTCATCATTTTTAACACTTTTCAACAAGGTTGAAAAGTGTTTATGACTTCGGTTTGTCTGTCTGTCTGTCTGTCTGTCTGCCCGCGCTCTAGCTCCCGTAAATATTTATCAAATTTTTTGAAACTGATATATGTTATTCAGGTTCTCCATCGGATGGTTCCTATTGAAAATGAAGTTTATACCTCTACTGGTTTGTGTACAGGGACACCCCAAAGTATTTCAAAGCATTGTGTTCTATGAGAGGTATTTCTATAAACCATAATTTCATACCTTTACAGTAGACATACCTTAATGAAATTAAAATATGTTATTCAAGTTCACCATCGGACGTTCCTTTTTGAAAATGGAGATTATACCTCTACTGGTTTATGTACAGGGACACCCGAAAATATTTCAAAGCATTGTGTTCTATGAGAGGTATTTCTATAAACCATAATTTCATACCTTTACAATAGACATACCTTAATGAAATTAAAATATGTTATTCAAGTTCACTATTGGACGTTCCCTATTGAAAATGGAGATTATACCTCTACTGGTTTGAGTACAGGGACACCCGAAAGTATTTCAAAGCATTGTGTACTATGAGAGGTATTTCTATAAACCATATTTTCATACCTTTACTCTAGACATATCTTAATGAAATTGAAATATGTTATTCAAGTTCACTATCGGACGTTCCCTATTGAAAATGGAGTTTACACCTCTACTGGTTTATGTACAGGGACATCCGAAAATATTTCAAAGCATTGTGTTTCTATGAGAGGTATTTCTGTAAACCATATTTTCATAACTTTACTGTAGACATATCTTAATGAAATTAAAATATGTTATTCAAGTTCACTATTGGTTGTTTCCTGTATCAAATGGAGGAAATGCCACCATAGGTTTATGTACAGGGACACTCAAAAGTATTCCAAAGCATTGAGTTCTAGGAGAGCTATTTCTATAAATTAAATTTTAATAACTTTACTATCCACGAAGTTTTAGGAAATTGATTTACATGCACAAAAGAATGATTTGCATAGAATGTAGCATGATTAGCATTAGATTTACAGGGTGGCACAAAAATATCTAGTTATATTATGAGGTATTAATAAAAAACTTCTAGAATTGCACTTTCGTTTACGTTAAGCGTTTTTAATACTTTCTAGCATTTTGTATGTGTGAATATGATTTCAGTTTTGTGTATCTGCCTGTCCGTCCGTCTGTCTGTCTCCCTGTCTGTCTGTCCGATCTCTAACTCCCGTAAATATTTATGGAATATCGTAAAACTGATATATGTTATTCCAGTTCACTATCGGATGTTCCCTATTGAAAATGGAGTTTATACCTCTAATGGTTTGTGTACAGGGACACCCGAAAGTATTTCAAAACATTGTGATCTATGAAAGCTATTTCTATAAACCATATTTTCATACCTTTACTGTAGACATATCTTAATGAAATTGAAATATGTTATTCAAATTCCCTACTGGATGTTTCCTGTATAAAATGGAGGAAATACCACCACCGATTTATATACAGGGGCACTGAAAAGTATTCCAAAGCATTGCATTCTATGAGAGATATTTCTATAAATCAAATTTTAATAACTTTACTTTCCACGAAGTTTAAGGAAATTGAAATATGTTATTTATATTTACAAAAAAATGCTTTGCATAGAATATAGCATAATTAGCATTAGATTTACAGGTTGACAGAAAAATATCCATTTATTTTAAGAGCTACTAATAAAAAATTGCTAAAATTTTACTCTCGTTTACATTAAGCGTTTTTAACACTTTCTAACATTTTTAAGTGTGAATATGATTTCCGTTTGTGTATCTGTCCATCTGCCTGTCTGTCTGTAAGCCCTCGCTCTGACTCCTGTAATTATTTATGGAATTTTTCGAAACTGATATATTTTATTGAAGTTCACTATCGGATGTTCCATATTGAAAATGGAGTGAATATCTCTTCTGGTTTGTGTACAGGGACACCCAAAAGCATTCGAAAGCATTGTGTTCTATGAGTGTTATTTTTATAAACATTAATTCCCTATAGAATGTTCTCTATTTAAAATGACATTAATAGGTCCTATACAACTAGTTTGTTTACAGGGACAACAGCAAAAAAAAAAAAAAAAAAAAAAAAAAAAAAATGCCAATGCATTACATTTTAGGACAGAATTTTTTGAAAGTTATATTTAAAAGTCTTTCTACTGTAAAGATCATAAATATATTGAAATTTATTGTTAATACTCTAAAATAATGTTTTGTATAGAATGTGATACGATTAACCTTCTGATTTACAGGGCTGCACTAAAATATTCAGAAAGATCAAAAGCTGTAATTTTAATCTAATGGCTGCATTTTATTTTGCGTTAAGCCTTTTTAACACTTTTCAAAATGCCTAAGTATAATTTTAAAATCAATTAGTCTATGTGTATATTTTTCAGTCCTTCTGTCTGTTGTGTGATAACATAGGCAAAGAATATTAAAAGTTACTCGATACAACAATTACGTACAGTTGGAAAGTGTTACTAATCAATACATACTGCATGATTTTTCTTTCTTGTTTTCATTCTAATGCCCGCATGAAAAACATTAATAAATTTCATTTTCTAAATTATAATACATTGTTTCAGTTTTGACTTAATTATCAGTGTTAGTTTCGCGAAACTAGGGCTTTAATTTTTAAGAAGATTCAGTAGAAATGCACACAAGAATACCATTGGATAACATTTTATTTTTTATTCCAATACTTTGTTTTAGCTCAAACATCATTTTTAGCATTATCTTAAAAAAAAAAAGGTTTTTTATTATTAAGGATATGCTTTATTTATTAAATTCAAATTATTCAAATGTGTCACACTTATTATTATTATTATTATTATTATTATTATTATTATTATTATTTTTTTTTTTTTTTGTGTGTGTGTGTGTTAATCACATTTTACAACGACCAGAATTCAGAGGTAGAAAACTAATTTCCAAAAGCAAGACGTATTCCAAATGTTATTTAATTTCAAACAAACGTGAAAAAAAAATGACAAAAATTAATACGTTATTTCAAACCTTATAATCATTAGTGAAATTAAAGTGTCAAATATACATAGGAATTAAAAGAATATCACCTAAAAATTAAATTGAAAATCTCTTTAAGTAAGACAAAATGTCACTTTTAATACTTTTTGGTTCATTTTATTTTAACAATATTTTTTCTCCTATTTCATTTAATTCTCTAAATTTTGCCAGAAAGTTTTATTTGATTCCCAGTAGTTAACAGCATTTTTTTTTCCCTTATGTGACATTAAAAAAAAAAAAAACCTTTTTTTTCACACTTTCAAGGAAGGTATTTTTTTTTTAACCTTTTATTTAAAGCACATCTTCTGTGAAATCTTATCCACTAATTGTTCGTATTAGCACATTTGAGTCATTAGTTAGATTACTCAAGGCAAAAAAAAAAAAAAAAAAAAAAGAAAAAAAGAAAAAAAAAACGAGAGAGAGAAAGTTCTTTTTTTTTAGTTCCATTAATTTAATTTAAATTTTCTATATTTTAAGCATTTATTAAAGTTTCTTTTTCTGTTTTATCTTCTTTTTCCTTTTATATTTTTTCTTTAAGGTGTGCATATTTTTTAGCTTCAAAATATTCCTATTATTTCAGTTATTTAAATGAGAAAAGATGCTCTCTATTATCTTGTATTACTTTTCAAATAACAAAAAACTTACTATATACCTATATATATCTATGTAATCTATCTATCCATCAACCTGTCTGTCTATATATTTATATATGGGAACAATAGATAAAAAATTTATTTTTTGTTGAAACAATGGATAAAGTTTTATATATTTTGTATTCCAATACCTTTTGTTTGTTTTTTTTTTTTTAGCTCAAAACTTCATTTTAAGCGTTATCTTCGGGAAACTTGATCTATTATTATTAAGGATTAATTTATTTATTTCGTTTATTTATATATATATATATTTTTTTTTCTGATAACCACATTTTAGAATTCAGAAATCCACAATTCAGAAATACAGAATTGGTCTCGAAATGTATGGGATTATCTACGTCTTATTTAATTTAAAACAAAAGTGAAATAGTTAATTTATTTTTTTAAACCTTATACTCATTAGGGAATTTAAAGTGTCAAAAAATGAAGTTAAAAAAGAATACCACCTAAAAATTAAATTGAAAATCTTCTTTAAGTAAGACAATGCGTCACTTTTAATGTTTTTTTTTTGGTTCTCTTGATTTTTACAATATTATTTCTCTTATTTGATTAAATTCTGTAATTTTTGTCATATAGTTATATTTGATTCCCAGTAGTTATCAGAATTTTTTTTCCTTAGATGCTGTATTTAAGAAAAAGAAAAAGAAATTCACACTTTAAAGGTGGGGAATTTTTTTAGTTATTTTTTTTAACGCACTGCACTTCTGTGAAACCTTATCCACTAATTGTTCGCATTAGAACATTTGAGTAATTAGTTAAATTACTCAAGACAAAAAGACTTGAATTTTAAAAGAATACTTTTTTCAAAGTTCTTTTTTTATTTATTTATTTATTTTTATTTATTTGTTTATTTATTTTTTACTTTTTATTTATTCATTTATTTATTATTTTGTTTTTCTCGGCATTTTTAGTTCCATTTTATTTCACTTTTATAAAATGTGTTTTTTTTTACAAATGAAATATTCTTATTACTTCAGTTATTTAAATGTGAAAAGATGCTCCGTAGCATGCTGCATTTACTTTTGAAGGTAATGTATGAAATATTCATATATACATTCATATATATATATATATATATATATTTACTTTTGAAGGTAATACAAGAAATATTCATATATATATAAATTTTTGCATACACTAGGCTTGTGAAATGGCTGTGAATAATAGGCAAATATTGTAGAGGGTAAAAATTTATAAACAGAATATTCTAGCAGATTACAGTTCTGTAAACCAAGTATCCACTTTAGTTTCACCAGAAAACACATCTTAAATAACAGCTGACAACATCAACATCAACATCACAGCAAAATTGTACCAAAGCATTATCACAAAACAATAGACAGTAATCAAACAGTAACAAGGGTCCTGTCAAGATCTCTTCACATTAAGCCGGTTTGAATGGAACTGACTCAATTTAGGTTTCCATTTATATTATCCTATTAATTTAGAATTTTCTAGTAACTTCTAAAATAATCGACTAAGAGCTTAGATATTCGAAATATAAATAATAAGGATTTTCGCACCTAGGTCGCCAAAAATGTGGCCAAAGAGCGATAAATTCGGTAAATTTCTCTCCAATGCTATAAACTGTCTTGCTAAAGCTTTTTAAATGGATGTTTAAAGGAAAATTTTAAAGCTATTTTAACGCGAAAAGAAGAGAAATAGAGATGCAAAAAATAATAATATTTTATAACCTGACTAAGTTTTTTTGACTCAAATTACACAAAAATAACTGCTATTTTTTTTTTTTTTTTTTTTTTACAAATTCGTAGCATTATATATATATATACTGTGCGCGAAAAAATTATAAGGAATTATTAAATTATTCAGGAATTCGCCAAAAATTATTTGGCGAAAAATCGCCAAATCTAGAAGCCTTGTTTACAGAATCGTATGCAAATTTTTGCAGAAAAAAAAGAAGTAAAACTAAAATATTTCATGCGTAAAGTAATTAAAATTTTCAATTTTAACTCTGCAAAAATTTAAATTTTGATTTTTAAACCTAAATGAAAACGTAAAAAAGTATAAGGACATTGCTTTTTCTCCAGTAATTATTTAAAAAATTGCATATTTGAAAGCATAAAATGACAATTCCGAGTTAAATGATTCATTTGCGAAAAGAATTTCCCACTCGGCGACTTTCAGTGTGAAATTTTTAACGATGCCCAAAGGAACTCAACTTTCTCACACTAAAAAAGGAAAAATTGTTGCTTTTCGAGAATGTGGATTAAGTGGATGGGAAATTTCAAAAAGAATAAAGAGATCTAAAACGGTGGTTTATAATTTTCTAAGAAATCCTGGGATGTATGGTATGAAAAAGCGAACTGGAAGATCAGAAATTCTCACTCGTCGACAAAAAAGATTGATTTTAAGGAGAGCTTGCCAGAAAAAAGAAACCGCAAATGAAGTTAGACAAAATTTGAGTTTACCATGCTCAACAAGGACTGTTCAAAATGTTTTGAGTAAACATCCTCAAGTTTCTTATGGGAAATTAGTGTCACGCCCCCCTCTTACAAATCATCATAAGAAAAGAAGAGTTGACTTTGCCAAAAAATACATTTCTCTTAGTCAAAAGTGGGCTGATGTAATTTTTTCGGACGAAAAAAGTTCAATCTTGATGGACCTGATGGTTTTCGTTATTTTTGGTATGATCTGCGAAAGACCAAGGAAGTGTTTTCCAGGCGTCAATATGGTGGTGGCTCGGTTATGGTATGGGGCGCTTTTGCGGCAAATGGAACCACTCCAATTGTATTCATCAACCGTAAAATGAATTCGGACAGGTATGTTGATATGTTAGGAGAAAGTTTGTTACCTGAAGCGCCACTAATTACTTCAGGGGACAATATTTTTCAGCAGGATAATGCTTCGATACACGTTTCTAAGAGCGCAAAACTCTGGTTTGAAGCTAATTCTGTAAATTTACTTGATTGGCCGGCGAGAAGTCCCGATCTTAATCCAATCGAAAACTTATGGGGACTTCTAGCCCGAGAAGTTTATAACAACGGCACACAGTATCAATGTACACAAGATCTTGTCGTCGCTATCAAAGACGCTTGGGAAAAATATATGTGGACATTTTAAAAGATCTTTCAGATACCTCTCGGCTTATTCAAGTGATAGAAAAGAAAGGTAGTTTTCTTGATTATTGAAACATTTTTTAAGTATTTTAGAACATGTCCTTATAATTTTTTCCGTATTTCCTTTAATGTTAAATTTTGTAAAATCAATATTTTGAAGCTAAATTATGTTTTTTATGTGGTATAAGTGTTATCACAAAATTATGAAGCAGAAGTAAGAAATATAAAAATTTCATTCAGGTGAAATGGAAATAAAGCCTATTTTCATGCAATTAAATGTTGTCCTTATACTTTTTTCGCACACTGTATATATATATATAAATACAACTTTGCAAAAGTGAATATGATTATTTAATGTATTTTATCGATGTATCAATATGAATTTTACTCTTGTTATTTAAAACCACTAATTAAAAAGAAATCATAATGCAAAAATTAAATATTTTATTTAGAACGTATGTGAAATGCATTAGATGTTGTGAGTACAAAAGTCATTATGCTGTTGAAACATGCAACACGACATTAAAAATTTCTTTGATGATTTAAATGATTGATTATTTGAAAATTATTTTAATTTAGGCCAAATTGTCATTTACTTGAAATTCATTTCACATACACCAAATATAAGAAAATAATCATTTTAAAAATTCCATTTTCTTTTCAGCATTTTCCTGTGTGTATTATTTAAGAAATTTTAATTTGATTTTGAATGTTATTCATTCTCTCTCTCTTTCTATATATATATATATATATATATATATATATATATATATATATATATATATATATATATATATATATATATATATATATATATATATATATACGTACATATATATATATATATATATATACAATCGGTAACAAAAGTCTCCGAACACTAGCAAAAATTCCTATATAAAAAAAATACCCTTAATACAGTTTTGTTCAAAAAATCCTCGTCGAATCATGTCCTTAGTCTGTCTAAGAATATGATTCGACAAGGATTTATTTATCAAAACAGTATTAACACTCATTTTTTTACATAGGAATTTTTGCTAGTGTTCGGAGACTTTTGTTACCGACTGTATATATATGTATATATCTATATATTTCACTTTTAGATGGAAATCTGTCTTATTGAAGGAAAATCTCATTAGAATACACACACACACACATACATACATACATATATATATATATATATTCTTATATTCATATTTTTTTATATAAAATAATTTAAATAAAATAACAGTTTACAAAATGCTTGCATACTACATCTCCTACAGCACATCCCCATTAACTATATTAAAAAAAAAAAAAAAATCTAATTTTTTGTAATTTTTATCTTTTATTGTTTGATACAATTTTAAAATTTTTATTATAATGCGAATTTAGAAATTTAAATTATTACTAAATATTAACAAATCACATAATCTCTACATTTCTATATATTTTTTGATAATTTGTAACGTACAAACTCTTTTAAATGAGCTATTGTACTCTAATTTTCCAATTATGTTCTTTGTAATTTTCATATATTTTTGTAAAAATAACATTTCTTAGTCAAAATACTTAACAATGCACGCATTTGGAATTCTAGCAGTTAAAGAAAATAAAAAATTATATTTGCAGTAATAAAATATGATATTTAATGTTTTTCACTAAAAAAGGAATAATTAAAATTCATGATTATATAATATATTTGTTATTATAGTAAAGTAACTAAGGATTTATGCAAATTTCCAAATAGAAAAAAAATATTAGATATAAGTATGTTTAGTAGATAAAATTTACCATGGTATTTTTTTTTATAAGATAAGCGAGTAAGATAAGGTAAGATGTTAAGTGATAGTACAAAAAAAAAAAAAAAAAAAAAAAAAAAAAAAAAAACGACAAAAATGTAGAAGAAAAAGAAAGAAAGAAAGAACTAAGCATTTTTTTTTTACTTCAGTTATTTTAAATGTATAAAACGTTAACTAATTCCTGTAGAGAAGCATTTTTTTTTTATTTATTTATTTTTTTTTATTTTTTTTTTTACATTTCGTCATGTTACTAAGCGACTTGTCAGTGTAATTATTAATATCTTATATTTTATAAAGGCATGTAATTTAATTAAAATAAATTTAGGTAGTTAGAAGTCATTTTTAGTCAGTTTGAATTGAAGGTAATGTTACAAATTTAAAATATTACCGGGTTGAATGGGTTGAGATTTTTTCATGCCGCATTAGTGCTGCACTATGGCAATTAAAGTCTGTCTGAGACTCACCCTTAGGGGTCTTTATGCGACAAGCTATCACAGGTGTCTCCTCCCGATTCAGTGAATCCCAGAAAAATAGTTTGTAATGGGAACATATAGAAAATATTGGTGGAAGTTAAATAGTTACTATGAGTGGACGGCTTCAAACACTGCATTAGGAATCGAAGATTGAGCAACCTTCTACTTCAAACTGATATATATATATATATATACTAGCTGACCCGACAAACGTTGTTTTGTCATATAAATTATTTCTAGAGAATATTTTGCTAGAAAAAAATAACTAACTTATTGTAAGTGTGTAAGGATGTGGTATATAAGTGAAACAGGTATGGAGCGCTGTGAACGGTGACTGTGAATTCCGATTATAACTTAAAAGACATAATTACCGAAATTTTCGCTACACTGAAAAAAATAACTATTACCAGCTGCAAAAAACTCTCTGTGATTGGAGAAAATAATTATTTTCTCCAATCACAGAGAGTTTCTTGCAGCTGGTAATAGTTAATTTTTTACAGCGTACTTGCTTCTTGCTACTTGCTACTTGCTACTTGCTACTTTCTACTTGCTACTTGTTATTTAAAACCTTCGCTGAATGTCGAACAGCACAAAATTTTATTTCATACGGCAAATATTTCAATTTATGAGAGAATCTCTGATAGCAACGAATTTCACATAAAAATTCCGTCTTTTTTGAATAAGCTGTAACAATCTGGACCGATTTGATGAAAATTTTTATCAAAAAGTTATTACAATATCTAACATCATTACATGTACATTTATCACAATTCAATCAATCGATGCATGTGAGTATGTGTATAGTATAAGCGAAGTGAAATGTAGAGTTCGTATTAAATAAAAACTTAAACTCGTTTTAAGTAAAGGTGAAAAAGTTGAAACTCAATTTATTTTATAACAGGTATATTTTTTTAATCTACAAAAACTTAATTTACCGTAATGCCATTGGATGTACAATATTTTTGGTTAATCCTTGAGGAGTATACACAAACAAATTCGAAAGTTTTCCAACCCTGGAACGAACACGCAACATATAATTGGCCGTGAGAAAAGCACGGATTTTCTAAATCTAAGCCACAAATTAGGACCCCTTTGGTGACTTTAAATATTTTAAGCCCTTTTTGCGATGAATTGTGGAACTAAAGATCTTGTCGAGAAGCGTCCGAGCTACTTGGGTGCCAAATTTCAAATTTTGCCAAAAGGATCTGATACTAAAGGTGTTCCATACAAAAAATAAATAAATAAAATATCAGTGACATGCACACGCACAAAAGTATGGGACACCATTGGTGACTTTAAATATTTTAAGCCATTTTTGCGATGAATTGAAATGGCTATCTCAACTGTAGAACTAAAGATCTTGGCGAGAAGCGTCCGAGCTACCTTGGTGCCAAATTTTCCATACAAAAAATAAATAAATAAAATAGAAAAATAAAATATCAGTAACATACACACGCACAAAAGTATGGGACCCCTTTGGTGACTTTAAATATTTTAAGCCATTTTTGCGATGAATTGAAATGACTATCTCAATTGTGGAACTAAAGATCTTGGCGAGAAGCGTCCGAGCTACTTCGGTGCCAAATTTCAAATTTTGCCAAAGGGATCCGATACTAAAAGTGTTCCATACAAAAAATAAATAAATAAACAAATTAGCTACACAAATAAATTTGTAGGTTAGGGTGGTTGTTAATCAACGCGCGTGTAAATTTGATAGAAAATTATATAAAATACTCACTCCAATTCCGCACCAAATTTGCAAAATGTATAGTTTTTTATGCACACTTCAAAACTCTTCAAACACTAATTACATCTTGATGTAATATTTCAATAAGGACACAATTTTTTGTAGACAATAATGACACGAAGTTACAAAATATTTTCCTGGATTTGATAGCAGTACCAACTGTCGTAACAAACTGGAATTACAATAGAATATATGCAAGCGAAGTGTGACGTCACTGACCGTCAGTGGATGCAAGAAAAAAATTTCCTATGTTAATCTCCTATTGGATTTTTTATAAAAAATTATTAAAAATCGAGGAAAATTATTTCTCGATTTTAATCCCCGTATTTGGGTATAGATATGTATTAGTTATCATATGCATGTGTTAGATTGAGTTATTTTGCTCTCAAATTGACAAAATTTTTATTTTAAATTTCAAAACTCTGTCTTCCTTGGCGTTTTTTGTATTTGGCGATCAAAAACGTAATACGAAAATATACATGCCAGATGTATATTTTCGTAATATGTATTGTACGAAATTGTTTCATATTATTCATTACTCTCTTAATATAAGTTGTTGAAGTAACCATTATTTTTGAAAGAAATTAAATATGTTCGCCAGATGATATGGCGATATTTTTTTTCCGCCGAGGATGACGGAGTTTTGAGATTAAAAATTCAAATTTTATCAATTTTACAGCAAAAACAACTCAATCTAACGCATACACATGATAACTAATACATATCTACACCCAAATATGGGGATTAAAATCAGGAAATAATTTTCCTCGATTTTTAGTAATTTTTTACAAAAAATCCAATGGGCGATTAACATAGGAAATATTTTTCTTGCATCCACGGACGGCCAGTGGCGTCATCACTTCGCTTGCGTATTATTGAATATTCGATACTACGATCGTAGCGCAGTCTGCCGGATCCAATGTGAAACATTCCAAAATCAACAACAATTTATAAGTGATAAATTAATTAAATAAACCATTTAAATTGGACTGAATTGTAAATCTAAACCATTCTCGAATCCACCTGAAGACACACAAAAAATTTCATTAAACTCGGTCCAGCCGTTTAGGAGTTCAGTGACATACACACGCACAAAAGAAATATATATATAAAGATAAATACAAAGGCACAGCTTTAGTATAGACCTCCCCCCCCCCTTGTCGACTTTAAATATTTTTGGCCATTTTTGCGATGGATTAACATGGCTATCTCAATTGCGTAACTGACGATCTTGGTGAGAAACGTCCGTACTACTTCGGTGCCAAATTTCAAATTTTTCCAAACTAAAGCTGCTCCATACAAAACAAAAAAAAAAAAAAAAAAAAAAAAAAAAAAAAGAAAGAAAGAAAAACTGTTTTATGATATATACAAAATAAAAATAAAAAATTCTAATAAATTCGAAATTATTACTATTTACAATTAAGGTGAAAACATAAAAGAACCTTTATAAGTTACATATAAAGTATCAATTAAAACGAAAAATTTTGTTTTACTGTAGAAAAGAAAAGTACTACTAAATTAAATAAAAATTTTAAGCTAATACCAAGTATCTCTATGAAAATATTTATTTACACGCGAATATTTTTATAGTATATTAATTTTTTTTCTAATTTTTATTGATTATTAAAAATATTTTATTTCCGGAAAAAAATAAATAAACGTGAATTTTGTTTATTTTGGCATCAAACATATTTTTCTTTTTAATCATTTTAAAGTTAAAATGGAGTTTTTATTTAATATCTTTTGATCCAATTATCCGATTGAACTGAATTGTAAATCTAAACCATTCTCGAATCCACCTGAAGACACACAAAAAATTTCATTAAGCTCGGTCCAGCCGTTTAGGAGGAGTTCAGTGACATACACACGCACAAAAGAAATATATATATAAAGATATATATATATATAAACACCGAGTTTTATTATTCGGTACTTTTTGTGTGAGTAATGAGGAGAGAATTTACAGAATTTAAATGATTTTATTTATTCTATTTATCTATTTTTTGTCAGCACCAATAATTTTGTTATTTGGAGTTTTCTAAAATTGATCTGGCAGATGTAATCTTGTAATTCCATTTTTGCGGAATAGTTATTATTGGGTTGAAAAATACTATATAAAATATATGACCTTGATTTATTTAATTCTAAGTTTATATTATAATTAAAGTTACGATTTGAAAAAGATATAATTTTAAAACTACCAATCAGAGTGATTTGATATTTTGCTAAAGCAAATGAAATTTAATTTTGTTTGGCAAAAGAAAAAAAAAGTTCCAAAATGTGCCGTTGACTATCCGTAAAGTATTTGGTATTCATGAAGCTCCCCTTTCTCTGTTTTCACTATGAATATTTCCTCTGTAAACACGTATTCTTGTTTTTGTTGCTAAAATAAGTTGTAGTAAACGCTTGCATTATATTTTTTCCAGCTATTCCTTTGCGTTTCAAATAGCATTCCTGTGTTTAATGAATAAATTTAGGCGTTTCCCCTGACGTTACCCTGGCAGCGCCTTCTGTAGGAAGATGTTGGAACTACGTTTTATCTCCTCCAAAGAAAATTTATTTGTCTCACGGTAACTCTCGTAAAATATCAATTCGCTCTGATGGGTAATTTTAAAATTATAGCTTTTTGAAATCGAACTTTAATTATAATCACCCTGTATATACAGCAATTTTTTTTTTTATGAAAATGCCGTCTTTCATATGTGTAAGAATTAGTAACTAAAGAATGTAGGTGACGAATTCACATGTTACTCAATATATAGTCTCGTAAAACAATAATGATAATAATAATAATAATAAAACACTTTATATCAGACGACCCCTTATTTAACATTTCTAAATACAAGTCAACTGCTTTTGAAATGTCACTTTAGATTTTATATTGCCGGGCATGATTTTACAAAATAAAAATTGGCTCTTCTTTCGAATTCTGACACATTTTAGAAAATTCATAAAATTGGCATTTTTGAAGATAGAGCTTCAAAACTTTAGAAAATCTAAACTAAAAGTTTTCGCTGCATTTTGTTCACTAAGTTACCAAGTTAACTGCAAAAATACTAATTTTCGTATTCGTGGAAATGAATAGTATGGCCGTCGTTTACAGTTTAACTGTGCGCCTACTTGTTCTGTGATGACATTTTTTATGGAGATAAGAGGTTCGAGTATTTAAAACAAAATTATATATTATACTTTTATTCCTAAAAGAAAAAAAAATAACTTTCTGTTCTTCCAATTGAGAAGAGTATTTAAAAAGAACATAGTCTGTGAAATTTACTCTAGATTCTTTTTTAAAGTTTGTAAAATTGTTCGTAGTTTAATAAAAGTTTTCAGGACTCTGACACTAAAAATACGAATTATCTTATTCTCATTTTCGTACTTTCATTTTAAAAAAATATTGAAATATCAGACAATTGAAATACACGAGAATAGTTGGTCGGTCAGTTATTATTTAATTAATGACTTAAAAAATATATTTATTTATTTCAGGATACATAACAACGCTATGCATTTCTCTGTTATTTGAAGCTTTTGTAGAGTTTTACACGTTAATGCATGATATGATTCACCCGAAAAGGCAGAAAACGAAAACACATGGATTAAATAGTTAAACTAAAGTTACTGATATATTTTGTAGAGTAAAAAGTTAAAACGGAGCTGGCTAGTCCGTTTCAAGATGGAACGATGACAAATGGACCACCAAAGTCCTATTTTGGACACCGCGGAATAAGGAAAGACCGAGAAAGAAACTACAATGTCGATATAAAGTTCAGATTGTGTTTTTGAAAGAACAGAATGGTGAATATTTGGAGAACCAGGTCAAATTGGAATCGCATAGATGAGGCCTCCATCCTGCAGTAGACTGATAAAGGCAACAACTGATAATAATGGTAATGATGACTTAAAAGCTAATAATATAAGTTTTTTTTTCTTTAACTGCATATTATTTACAACATTCGTTTTGCAGAAACAAACTAAAATTTCATAATTATATAACATTGAACTGTAAGTGTACTGTAAAATAATAATAATAAAATAAATAAATAAAATAGATCAGTAAATGACTATATCTCTCAGGGCAGTCAGATGATCATTGTCTTAAAATTTTACCGATATAAGACACCCCATAAACAGAAAATACTAAATAAAAATTTACGCCAGTCAGCAGCAATGGGCACAAATTTTCCTATATTTTGCATAGAAGGCACCTGTATGCATACCGTTTATTTTGCTTATGCTTACAATGTTCTAATTTTGCCCTGAAGAATAATGCAAAACTTAATAATACAAGAATTAAATGCTTGCAGAGATAATTTATGCGATTTTATCTCATTTTTTGATCTGAACCTTTTCCATCATGTTTTTCCAGCATCTCCTGATGCCTTGTACCATTCTTCACAATTTATCGATTGAATTTTTGTGTACCCTGTTAAGTTTATCTAAAGTTTTATAAATTTTATGTTATTATTTTTCTTGAAAATTATTCATCTATTACATTTAAATTATTAAACATAAATTTTAAATACTTTATGGGCCTTTTCCTTTTTATCTATCGATGATATTTTATTGTTAAACGTTGTACATTCTTTTTCATAGTTAAATTATTTATATACTATAAACAATCTTAGAAATAATCTTCAGCGCAGTTCTCGTATTAATATACATTTTAATTTCTTTTGAAGTAAAATATTATCAGGTGACATACAAAGCTTCCATAAAATCTATTACGCAATATTTACAGATCACGTAATTCTACTGCAGGATTACATATTGCGAATTACTGATTCATATGTAGCTTTAGGGATTACCTTCCACGATCTTTCAGGAGTCACGTATTTTATCGTATATATAGGGCTATATATAAAGGTGGAGAAATAATTTTTTGGGAATAGTTTTGATCTTATAATTCCTTCATTAAAAAAAAAAAAAATTTAAATACTCTTGTAATTATACATTAAACATATTTATCACAAAAACTCTTGTAATTATATATTAAATACATTAACCGATTTACTTTAATAGAAATAAAATATACTTTGAAAAAATATGCTGGATGTCAGGTTAATAATAATGCGATATTTTGCCATATTTTCACCAAAAACACATGTTCCATAAAAGAAATTATTTTATTCAACTCTCTTAATATGCATCGCAGATTTTATCATGTCATACCCATAATTTTTGTACAATTTGTTATTCGTGCATATTTATTTCTAGAGCTTATGATTGAAGTTATATAATAAAACAGACATCGTACGCCTAGATATCCCCTACCTATTTGTCCATTAGTCTAAAAAAATGCACGAAGTTACATATCGCAGCAATCGTTATGCAGTTACGTATGAATATTTCTTCCTCATAAAAAAGGAGCGCCGGTTTTTAAAAAAATGTCACTAACAATAGTTATAAATTTTGCAGAAATACCTTTTTAAAAGTTTTTAAAAGCATGTGTTATAATTTAAAAACACCTGCAATAGAAATTATTTAATAGCATTTCTCTCACCAAATTGCAAGCAAAGAGCACGATATATAACTGTTTATAAATACTAAATACATAAATAATAACACATGAAACAACTTAAAATGCCCTTGGAGCATTTTTCCTTTATACCCATAATGTATTATAATACGTTTTTATGACATTTAATTAGAATAATTTAGAAGCAAACCCCAAAACTGATAAAAAGAAAAAAAAAAAGACATAAGTTTATTTATTTAGAATATTGTTTAACATTTTCGAAATAATGAGATATAAATTATAAATAAATATACACTACGTATGATACTTATGTTTAAAACAATAGGAAAAACTCATGAAACAACTTAAAATGCCCTTCGTGCAATTTCCCTGTAATGCCATAATGTATTGTACAAATTTTGGAGCATAAAATTTACTTATTATTCATTTAGAATAATTTTTAACATAATGATCTAGAAATTATAAATAAATAAATAAATATAAGAAAATAAAAAGCAAAATAATTAATTATATGAAAACTTCCATTAAAAGTTTAGATGTTTTCATTAGGTTTTACATTATAATATCATACGTGAAATAATAAGATTTGAACTTTATAAAGGGGTAATAGTAAATTAAACTTGCTGTATATTATTATTCAAACTATAGTACTTCTGAATTAACGACGCATTACATTTAGTTACAGTGCAGTTTACATTTCTGTAAACGTTAACGATCCGTATTTTGAAATGCTTAGCAAAGTTTACTGATTATTGTATGTGATGCGTAAAAATGTTTCTCTTCTGTATCCATATCTAACTGTTTCAAATTCTTGACGTACTTTTGAAATAAATGTTTCGTGACATACGCTATACATGCAATTTAATCTATGAAAATCGCATTATACACATTATACAAGATAGAATATTATTGTATCCGGAAGATAATTATGAATAAGAGTAATGTAAGAATTCTTTGTAGGATATCTTACAACTACAAATAATGTATTTTTACCATATTATACAACTTAATACAAAATTGAAATTCCATTACATAATTAATATATTTCTTTATATAAAATCAATACAAAATACTTAATACATAATTTCATTTGTTTGTTAACAGTTAACTCTGCTGAGAATTGTGCAGTAATTAAATGGTGTCAGTGTATATAACTTCTTAGTTAATTATACTATGATTTATAGATTTTTTTTAAGTTATGGTAAAATAAATAAAAAGAAACCTTTAACCTTTCGTATAATGGTGCTTTAACCCCTTAACAATATCACAATTTTCAAGAAAACGGTACAAAATGTAACTGTTTATTATTATTATTATTATTATTATTATTATTATTATTCAAGAAAATTGTATAAAATAAAGCGCATGAACATTATAAAAAAAAAAAAAAACAATCAAGGTTATTATGACTAAATGTTGGTTTTCCAGTAAGTAGAAAAAATAAAAGATATGTGCTTCAAACACTAAAAAAGAATTTTATTAAAAGAATTTTACGTATAATAAAACACTAAAGTATAATACACTGCTCTCAGTTTAGGTATCCGAAATTTGATAAAGATCACTTATTTCCTAACACTTATTCACTCTCAAATGCATTTATAAGTAAAATTAGAATCTAAGTCACTTCGTGGTTCTGACTCCATAATATACACAATAGTAGAAAATATGTTTTACTACAGAGCACAAAACCATGTGCATTCAAAATCCTAACTGAGCTAAGATTTCAAAATAACTATTCACAAACATTTAAATTGGATAGGGCTGACGTCTATAATAAAAAAACTAGTTGGCATAGGTGAACTCTGCTCAGTTCCCCATCCTATTTATGTTCTGATAAATTTCTAGTGGGAGACATATTATAATCATGTTAAAAGAAATGAATTTGACCAAAGCTTGATATAGTGGCAGAGGAAATCCCCACCTAATAGGCTATCCACCATTCCCTTCGATATATTTATCTTATTCTAATCTATTAATTTATTTTATCAGGGTCAATTCCGTTGTTTAGTTTTCATGCTACTATTTCCAATGAAATAATCCTGAAAATTCAGATTTATATGAAAAATTTAGAATTTCGCTATGTTGATAAAATCGTAAATTACGAATAATTTACGAAATTTTCCTATTAGAATATTTGTATTCAATCATGTTCAAACAAATATCATAAATGTAATTCTGAAGTTGTCTAACGTATTTATGATCCTCAAAATGGAAGTTTATGCTCAATTTTGCCTTAACATCTTTACGATGAAAATATCCCTCAAGATTGACGTTTATGTGAAATTCTACCCTGTACTGCCATGTTAAAAATTCGTAAATGTGCAATAAGTTGCGAAATTTTCAAAGTAGCATATATATAGTTACTGATGTTCCTTCCGGCATCTAAACTGATATTTTAAAACTGGTCTAACATTTTTACAGTAAAAAGTTTCCATTTAATGCACGTTTAAGTGAATTTTTGTCCTATTCTCCCATGTTAAGAAAATCGTAAATTTCCGAATAACTTCTGAAGTTTTTTTAATTCGAATGTTGCAAATAAATATGGTTCTTGCCAGTATCGAAAGTAATATTTTAAAACTGATCTGACCTATCTGCGATCATTTGTTCATCAGATATCGTGTTAACAGACTGACACACTAACGGACTGACACACTAACAGACACCCTACAGACAGACATCATACAAATTTTGTCATTTTCGGATTCCTGACACCTGAAAACGTATAAAAAAGTCAAAAATCCGAGGTCGAAATTTTTCACGATTACCTAAGTTCCCCATACCTTTAGTATGATGGGGATCTAAAAATTTTCACGATTACATAAATTCCCCATACCTATAGTATGATGGGGAACTAATAAAGAAAAAGGGGTCATATAATGTCCAATAATTTTGTTTTTGTTTATATATCTTCAAAACATAAAGTCATGTAGTCATAAAATAATAGGCATCTAAGTAGATTTTAGAGAAAACCCAAATATAACTTTCCTACGATTTACGTGCAACCATACTTGAAGCATGCTAGATACAATTCTAAGAGGTTCAATCAGAAAGTAAGTTTCCTACATCACCCCCCAAAAAAAAGAAAAAAAAATGCGCTGCAAATGACACAAATTGCGAAGATACAAGATAATAGATTGTTGGTGTGGCTGTCCTCTTCAACTGTTGCAAATTCGAAACTTGCAATTATGTCTTTTCAGAGCGGATGTCAGTTTCATTTAATCTCCTGCCGACTTAGAAGTAAGGTCTGTGATAAAAGCTTATAAATGCACTAAATGCAGTCCCATTTGAAATCAACCATCAATTGTGTTTAGTATATGTACCGAATGTGATGAGTTTGAGTAATCAGATGCTTTGTCTTTGGGGTCAGGACTTTTCTTAAAGAAGGCAAAATGCCCGAAGTAATCCAAAGTGAATGTATCCGGAAATTGATATCTACTGTCTTCTCAGAGAAAAAGGGATATCTGCTCACTGACTTCTTACACAGGAGTATTGTATATTACTCCGCAATGCCAGAAATTTACGACGAGCCGTTCAAAACAAGAGGCATGGGACTCTTAATGCTGAAGTTGTGTTGATCAATAAAAACTCGCGACTAAATACGGTGAATTAGAGAAAAAATCCATTGCTAAAGTTTTACAGGGAGTTGATAGACCATCTGCACTATAGTACCTATCTTGATCATAGAGACATCCATTTGTTCACGCACCTGAAAAATTCTCGTCATGCTATCACTTTTCTACAGACGAAAACAAGAAGACAACTATAGCATAGTGGCTCGATTCACAGGCTTCTGACATCTAGGTCACTGGAAACAAAAAATAGATTTTTTTTTTTTTTTAATTCCTGTGGTTATTATGGTAAGACGTAACTGACATATTTCTGTAACTTTTACAATAAACATTTTCAGATTATTATGTCCCATTTTTTAAGGTCTGTGGAAAGCGTACTTTCTAGATGAACCACATACATGTACACAAATTAGAATGGACTTATAAAAACACGGTTATATTTAAAATGAAAAAAAAGAGTCGTATTGAAGATATATTAATAATAATGAAAAAATGTTATTAATATTTCATGGTTAACCGTAATTATTTGTGCAAAGGTACAACATCTGTATCGCAAATTACAATCGGAATACATCTTTTTACTTCTAACAAAGAATTGACAAAGATATATATCGAATTTTAAGCACTCATATTGTTGTACTCATAATTATTATTTTTCAATTGAAATCATATATTTGAAATATACATTCCCATTAATTTGATACTAAACAATTACAAAAAAAAAAAAAAAAGTGATATTATCAAAAATTCAAATTAATACTTACCACAACATATTAGTTTAAACTATTAAAGAATTAAAGACTTACAACAACAAAATATTACTACTATTATTACAAACAAATATTTACAACAGTACATTACTTTAAACCATTAATTAATTAAAGAATTGTAACGACAAAATAATGTAACTACATAGACAGATAAATATTTACAATAGTATTTTATTTTAAACTATTAAAAATTTTAAGAATTGCATAAACGTACGCTTCTTAAGTAATGTTAATTTGTAATTTATTAAAACAGATTTCAATGAAAAATGATTATTTATACTAAAGTTAATATAAAATAACTTTTTCTTCACTGATGGTAATGTATCAATGGTTTTATATTTTTAAAGAGAGTAAATAGGAAACATATTATTAAACTGTTTAATGTATTATTAGTAAAATAGTTTATTATTTTATAAATATAACATCGAATACAGAAGCCTTAATTATATAAATCTAATTATTTAATAATAGCGGCTAAATGTTTCAGTCTATTTATAAATGAAAATCTGTTAAATTAAATCGCAAGAGTAATTATATAAATGTTTAGGAAGTATGAAAGTTTCAAAATTATATGAAAGAATTTATGCCCTTGGATTCAAACAAAATCACTGAATTCAAATTAGTAACTCATTAAATTATTACTCTTTTAAACATATTAATTTATTTATTTTCACGTAATTAAAATTTTCTTATTATGATTATTCTAATATGAAAGTAAACCTAAATTTTTAGTTTAATACAGGACTTTACTTCGCATAAAGAGTTTCATGGCAACGGAGACCGGGTTAGATGGCATAAGGAGCTAGTTGGCACTCAGTTTTTATTTTTTTTGCCATCGAGAAGGAAGAACGTTGTCATTTTACTTGTGGGCAGTGTACGCATCGATAGACTATCCACCGTAAATTAATCCTTTATATCTCAAGATCTCAGGTTTTAAAAATATTTACTTATATGTTTAAATATGTTATCTGAAAAATATAAAAAACAGTTTTAGAAACATCATACAAAAAATTAAATATTTATTGACGAAAAAGTGTTTGTTGGATATCTAAAACTTCGTGCAAAATGCCTCTTTTTTTTCCAAAAGGTTCAAGTTTTTGTTTAGCTAGAAATTTAAAAAATCTCTTAATTTTGTTATAACGAAATCTGACTCATAAAATATTTTATTTCTCACAAATTGCCCCTATGTAAACCGTTTACGATTAGAGAATTAATGGCTGATTTTTTTCCTTTATAAATTAAACTTTGGCTCGAAAGCATTATATAATACCGCCATCTATTGGAAATTTTATAAGCATTTTGTGTTAACTCTAACTTTGCAAAACAGGAACAATCGGTAAAATCAGCTTTCAGAGCTTTCTTTTGAAATAACTTTGGCATTTTTGGTATGTTGCAGAAATGCTACACAGAGATAAAAATGTTTAAATTTGATTGGAATCATCCAGTTAATTTGGATAACTGAAGTAGACTATATAATTTTCTTGTGTATATATGATTTTGGCGCAGTTGATAACGAAAAAAAAAAAATAATAGTAATATTTACAATGAATGCATGGGAAATGTATTATGTAGACTTTAATTAATGTTTAAATAAAAATACGCGTCCAGAAACGAACGATATGCAATATTAAACTGATAGAAAATATTCTTTTAGTAATAAACGTTGGAGTCCTTAGGAATATATATAATATATGCATATTTACATAATTAAGGTATATTACATAAATTCCAAAGAACATTGAAAACAGTGATAAAACGGAACCTATCGGTAACCTTGTTATTCATATTTGTCTTGCAGAAATCATCTACACATATCTTTCGCAATCTATATATGGGATATGATTTGAATCCGTTCATAAATTTCAACTACCGAAATTTGAATTTGGGAAACTTATTTTATAGCTACCCTGCATTTTAATCTTTAGTCTATTTCTGGCCAAAAAAAAACTTGTATAAGTAAAAGTTTTAGGTGATCTACCTCATTCTTTCATTGGAGTGTAGAATAAATTGTGTTGAGTTATATATTCCTCGTTATTTCTAAAGAGGTTTTAGCTATCAGAATGCACTGTTAAAATACACTTCTCAAAAAAAAAAAAAATAATAATAATAAAAAAAAAAAAAAAAAAAAAAAAAAAAAAAAACAGAATTTTCTCATTTTTGAGAAGTTTTATTTCTCATAATAGCTCCGAGTATAAACTTCTCATTTTAAGGTATTTTATACTGATTTAACTATTCATTTCAAATTTTACACAACTTTATATACAATTGACGGATTTTCTAGGACAGAATATTCTAGAATTTGAAAAGTCTAGAAATTGCATAATATCAACTGAATAATGCTATAATGGCATAATGAATAATTTAAAAATAAGCAATTTAGATTTAAACAAAAACCATTTTCCTTGACGGGAATCGAAACTATAGTCTATGGTTTCGTAGCCGGATGCTTTACCTCGAAGCAACGGCGTTCGCATACGATGCAACCTTCGTTACAATACTACACGAGTGAACCGGGAAGAAAAGTGAAAAGTGAAAACGAAAATCTTAAAAATGTGGCATTCTTACTCAGAGCTGTTATAAAAAGTGAAACTTCTCAAAAATGAGAAAATCCTGCTTATTTTTGGAAAAAAAAAAAAAAAAAAAAAAAAAAAAACCTTGCTTATTCTTGAGAAGTGGGTTTTATTCAAGGGATAAAACAGATTAAAAACAATGCCTTTCAGGAAATTAAATTATTAGTAACTAGCAGGCTACGCCCGCTTCGCTGATCACTATATTTAAATGAATTTTCGAAAGAATCGAATTAATATTTATTTTTTTTACACCGCATCATAGACAAAAATTAAAATAAAATAAAATAAAAATAAAATAAAATAAAATAAACTGAAATTGCTCCAAACCTCGCTTTGGGTACCCGCTGTCTACGGCATATCTTTTCCCGCCCGCATTGCATCAGGTCTAGGTTTCCCATGCCTGCAGGAAGATCTTTCCCGGGCACTTCAATCTGGATATTTATCGACGACAGGTGGGATCTGCTATTATTTAAGAACTACGATTTTAAAGATAACTGTATCTCAGAATCTATTAAATATTTTAGTTTTGAACCATGTACTTTATAGCCCATTCTATTTACACTATATTACGATTTGATTCCGACCAATGTAATAAAATAAAATAAAATAAAAAGTAGATTAAATATATATATATATATATATATATATATATATAAACAAATAAATTTTAATAAACTTAATACTTTTTACTATGTATATACTACCATTTTTCCCGATAAATACAGTAAATAAAAAAAAAATGAATAAATAAAAGTTTTTTCTTTTAAAGGAATTTACTAAAAAATTAAAAATAAGAAGTTGTTCTACTATAAAATATTAAGCATAACTGTTATAAATACGTTTTTAAATTTAAAACTAATTATACTTAATTTTTTCTTCTGCATTACGATTTTATTTTCAATAAATATAACAAAAGAAAAAAAAAATCGCCTTCAAATGAATGAATTAAATAAAAATAAGTTGCGTAATAGCCGTTGCTAAGATACGCAGACGATTGAAGCAAAATAATTAAATTTATGAAAAATGAAGCATTAAAGGCAATATTTAAAATCGAAAAAACATTAATTTAAAAAATTCAAATTCGAAATTCGAAAAAATCTCGATGAGGTGCACACATGCATGGTCCCAGGTACCTATATGCCAAATTTGGAAGCTCTGCGATCAATAGTGTGAGCACCACAGCGCAGATACACACACAGACACACAGACACACACACAGACACTTCTCTTTATTTATATAGATTATACTTGTTTTTACTAATATTCCAATTTTATAGAAAACAATAGCTCTTGCATTTTTTGAAAAAAATCATTCATAAAAAGATAATAGGAGGCTCATCTTCTCCTTTTTTAATAGTTCATTTTTAACAATGTGTTCTGTTAAGAGGTTTAAGATAAGCCAACCCTACGTTTTATTATTATTATTATTATCATTATCATTATTATTATTATTTATTTTGAGTTATCTCAAAATGGAGAATCTGTACCTAATCTAACAAAGTAATTTTTAGATCGTCAGCAGATTAAAAAAAAATGTTTTAAACAATGTATATTTTGTATATATACACATATATATATATATATATTATTAATGTCTAGGAAGTTGTTTTTCTGTTTGAATTTTTATTAAAAACCGTTTTTATATGAATGTTTCATGATATTTTTTCTCTAATTGTTTATTTTGCATCATATGTAATTAAAATTACAACCATCGAGCAATAGGTACAGCCATTAAGCAGTAGGTACAGTCGGTAGCAGAAGTGTCCGAACACTAGCAAAAATTCCTATGTAAAAAAAGTACACTTCATACGGTTTTATAAAATAAATCCTTGCCGAATTCTCTTCTTAGTCAGTCTGCGAACACGATTCGATAAGGATTTATTTAACAAAACCGTATGAAGTGTACTTTTTTTACATAGGAGTTTTTGCTAGTGTTCGGACACTTTTGTTAACGACTGTATATTACTACATAATATTAAAAATTAGAAAAGAAATTTTCTATAATGATCATTTTGATAAAAGACAACTTTTTAATCTGCACATAACTTTTAGAACGATTACTAGAGGGTCTTCCAGGCATTAAAGGTTAATTAGGTACGAGCAGGAGTTTTTTATTTTGCTTTGCTTTACTTTAATTTAACCTTCGCTTTCCCAACATGGGGTCATTTTGACCCCATTTTGTAGTTCAGCCCGACTCATTCAAAAAGTGCGCTAATTCGTCAGAAATAGTAAACGTAATAAGTGGAATGTCGCAACTTCTAAACGATACAAAAAGGCGCGGTGCTGGTGATTTTCACCAAACGTGCCAAGCGGCACCTGAAAGCAATTTTTCAGCAGTAACGCCTTGGTCTTTGGAAAGCGAGTGTGAAATTTATTAATTTTTGCATAATTAATTAGCAAATATATGTATGTATTATTGCAAAATACCCAACCAAATACGTTGAAAATGAAGAAAATTATATGTTATAGAATGAATTAACTTAAATTTGTTCAAGGAAAAAAAAGGTGAGAGAGGGAGAGAAGAAATTTTTAAGGGGTTTTAAACAATTTTGTATTTTGAAAGAATGACTGTATAATTAAAGCAACTAATATTTTTTATTTGCATTTTCAACCAACAAGTTTTGCCAGCTTCGCTAGTCATTATATTTAAGGGAATTCTCAAAATTCCATATTATTATAATAAAAAAAAAAGAAAAAGAAAAAGGAAATCTGTCAAAATCTGAGATAAAATTCTCGCTGTATTCTTTTGTGGTTTTCCCGCTCGTCAAATGTTGAGTATAGATCCCCACTGCCTTTAGCAGCACCTTACCCGGTTTTTAGTTCCCCTCCTCCACGGTAAAATTGGAAGTTTTGCAAAATGCCATCAAAATGTATATTGTGTACACTTAATCAACACCCTCAGATCAAAATTCGCCATTTTAGAAGAGTTTTTTCACGAGATGCATCAAGGGAGGGGGACGTGTGTAATTCCGCAAAATACTTTATAGTGTATGTTGTATAGAAAAAAAGCAACCGACACATAAAGAAATAGCCTTACTGAAATAGTTTGAAGCAGAGTTACATTTGAAAACGTGTTTCCCCCCGCTCTTAAACTGGAAATTGGAATAATTTCGCAAAATATCTTGGTAACACATTTTGGATATATATAACAAACCTGCACATGAAAAATCAACTTTCTAAGATAATTTGGAGCAGAAGTATGCATGCAAACATGTTCTTAGCCTCCCCCCCCCCCTTCTGTAAAGGAGAATAGGATAAAATTTCACAAAATCTTTTTGTGGTGTGTGTGTTGAATTAACCTAACCAATTGACATGTCACAAAATCGCTCCCTTCAGCTAATTTGAAGCAGAGTTACTATTAAAAATGTGTTTTCGTCTCCCCCCCCCCCCCCCCCGCCTTAAAAAGGAAGGAAGGGCGAAAGTTTGAAAAATCTCTTTATTGCATATTAGTATTTTTGCATAATAACAAATACATAAAAATTAATATTAATTTCCCAAAATCCGTTTTTAGTGTGTGCTTGTCGGTTACGCATAACCAATCGAAACCAAAAATCATCTGAGATCCTTTTGAGTAGAGTTCCTTTAGAAAACGTGTTTTTACCCTCAAACTGTCTTTAAAGGGAAGAAGTAAGTGCGTGTTGGGAAATCATAACCAACCTACACATCAAAAAGCGACATTCTAAGATATTTTGTGGAAGAGTTACATGTTTTCGACCCCCTACCTTTCAAGGGGGAATGTTGCTTCACAAACTGCATTTATAGTGTGTGTGTGTATTGAGTAAGCATAACCAAACGATATATTAAAAAAAATCGCTTTCATGAGCTAATTTGAAGTAGAGCTACTTTTAAAAACGAGTCCCCCCCCTCGACTCCCGCAAGCACACACACACACGCTTAAAGGTAAAGGAAGCGGGAGTTTTTTTCAAAACCCATTTACAGTGCGTGTTGGGAACGCATAAATAACCCACACATAAAATATTATCTTTCAGGAATAATATTAAACAAACTTTTGCTTGCAAACGTGTTTATGACCGCCCTTCCCCTAGAGGGGAAAAGTGCAGCGAATTTTCGGAAGATCCCCGTTATAACGAGTGGTTGATGTACATAAAGAACTCACACACGGATTTAGTGCTAAAAGAAGAGGTCTCAAAATTGCCTATACGTAACTGACCCCAAAAAAATTGAAAATCGAAAAAAAAAAAAAAAAAAAAAAAAAGGAGGGAGGGGAGGGGGGGGGGGCGTTAAATATTTTCAAAAAGAGTCACGGCCATTTTTAACATATTTATAAAATTATCGGTAAATTATATTCAAAATTCTGGATTTTGCGGAATTTTCTCTGAGAGCAACATCCTTTTTTCCCATTCCCCTCTGAAAAATTTAAAAATCCAAAATTTATTTATTTATTTATTCTAATTCAATTCTAATCTTCCTATGGACAATTTCTTCACCGTGCAGCAGTTTGGAGCAAATTTATGCTTGCATACGTGTTTTTGCCTCCTGCCCTTTAGAGGGGTAGCGGGTTCTTGATTTCGTAAAGTTCTGTTTTAGTTGGGATCAGGGCTCTAAAATTAACCTAACCACCAAAATTTGTGTATCTATTTCCCATATAATCGCTATGGCTGTGTTCAGTCAGTCAATCCGTTTACTCTGTTATATTTATACAGATTAACTGTTTAACTTTTTTTTTTTTTTTTTTTTTTTTCAAAATAGAAATTTTAAACGCTGCTTAATGTTTTTCTCTTTTAAAACTTAAAAAATATTTTCTGTTCTTTAAATTTGATTTCTCAAATTTATCTTTTCATAAATCAATTTCTTTTTTCTTTTTCTTTCTTTTATACGCATCTTTTTCTTTTTTTAAATAATGTTAATTTGACTTTTTAATCTTCATTAATTAAAAACACGTTCGTTATTTTTTTTTTTAAATATTCTTCTTGTACACAAGTTCAAAGGTGTGATTTGTGATACAATAAAAAAAAAAAAAAAAAAAAAAAAAAAGAGGCCTTTATATTAACTAAAAAAATATCATTAAACTTAGAATAGTGTAAAAAAACACAAGGTTAAAGAATTAATTAAACTAATTTAATAATGAAATTCTATCTACAAACCATTTCTCTTTCCAATTAGCACATATGATAAATAATTTAAAAAAAAGTAAGAAAAGAAAAAAGTATATATATTTGAAATTTCTCAAATTCTTTTTGCACATTTAATACAAAGCTTTGTATTAGTCTTTTATTTTTAAATGTTATTTTTTTTTCTATTTGTACAACATGGTGCTTTTATAATCCTTTGATATATATATATATATATATATATATATATATATATATATATATATATATTAATAAACTGCTGAAATAAAAAAAATGAGAAATTTGAAAAAAAATATTAGTAATCTATTTACTACTAGATTCATTAATTCTGATACTGTTAAAACATAAATTACATAATTTTCCTTTTATGTTAAATTTGAATTTATCTTTTAAATACATTTAATAATTAATATATATATATATATATATATATATATATTTAATGTTTTTTAGTTAATTTACTGTCTTATAGTTTAAAGAAAATTATTGAAACAAGTAATATAAAAGATTCTTTTTTAAAGTCATATCCTACTTATAAACACTATCAAAAAAGTTTATTTATTTATTTATTTTTTTTTTTAATAACTTTGAATTAGGAAATAAAAAGCAAAATAATAATATTAATAATAATAATAATTATATATATATATATACCATGTTTTAAATTTTCTGATGAATTATAGAGCAATTATCAGTGTTTATAAAGTGTTTATAAATTTTTTAAAGTGATAATGACGTAAATTTTTGTGAAATGCATAATTTTTTAATGTTCACTTTTATATAAATGTATTTATTTTTATGTCGAAAGAAAATGAATTCGTATTATTATTTTTATTATTTTTTTGTAGCTAATACTGTATTGGCTATATTAACGCTATTAGGATGTTATTATTTTCATATCTTAATTAATTATAAGAAAATTAATAAAAAATTCGAAAATCGGACTTCGAAGTATTGTGTTGTCACCATGTACTGAGCAATCCTGAAAGTTTCAAATTTCTGGCTAGTCGGGAAGTTAGTTAAAAATCGATTGCAATATTTGTACAAGATATATATAGCTCGTTAGTAGTCGCATATTGGTCTTTTTGCCGCCCATCGCATATAAATTCCTCCTGCAGATCACCCCTTATCAATAAAGTGGGGAAACTCTGTATGCCTGACTTTGGTTGGATGTCCTCTAACATAGTATGTTTTCAAGTCATTCCTGCTATTTTTTGAGCAGTTAAAATTATTTTACTTTTCAAATCGGTCTTTTTGACCGCAACGCGACCACTAACGTTGATTCATTTTTCTCCCCATTTCCGGTTTTTCAGACAGGTTAGAGTTTTGCGGGAAAAACTTCGAGTGAATTAAAGGCACTTCATCTTTCTCTACTGCCTTTCTTTCGGCTTTCCCCCAACACTAAACAGCGGAGGCAAAAAGACCGACACGCGACTACTAACGTTATAAAAAATGACGCGACTACTCTCGGAATAGGGAGAATGTGAACTAAAAGTAGGAACTGAAAAAAGAAGTACAGAATTTTGAAAAAACGGGGTGATATCGTTCTAATTCTATCAGTAAGTTTGTGATTAGCCTAGATATTTTTACTTTCTGTTACCCATAAACATGGGAGGAAAAGTGTTTTTTTGGTCAAATTTCCAAAATCGAGTCTTTGTTATATTTACATGTTTTTGAGGCCCTTTGAATCTGAAAATCGTGTTTTTAGCGATTCGTCTGTATGGTGGGTCTGTGTGTGTGTGCCTATCACCACCATATCTTAACGGCCCTCTTCACTCACCGTCGCCAGAAGCCCGTGCCAATGTTATTCTATGGGGAAATTTTCTTTACAAATAACTTATTAACTAATACATATTTTTAAATTCTGTTTTCACATTCAGAAAGTTCTCAACTGTTAAATTGACGGACCTTTCTTAAAAATGTATTTTTTTTAATTTTTAATATTTTATTTTGAAATTGCAAAATAAAAAAAAAAATTCACACATTGAAAATTCGTATTTTGCAGCTTGAAAATAAAATATAACAAGTTAAAAAAATAATTTTTTAGAAAAGGTGCGTCAATATAACAGCTGGGAATTTTCAGAATGTGAAAACAGAATTCAAAAATATGTATTAGTTAATAAGTTATTTGTAAAGAAAAATTTCCCATAGAATAACATTAGGTTCGGCTTCCGGCGGTGGTGAGTGAAGAGGGCCCTTAAGGACAAATAAGTTGCAGGGAGTTTAAACTCGTTATTCTAAATTTGTATGATATAGTAATGCTACCTTCATCTTTTCGTTGAGATTTAGTAAATGATTTCTATTCAAATGCAATTCCAATTCACATTATGTCTATGGGAAAAATCCTGGTAAATAAAATACAACTTTTATAGATTGCACTTAACAAAATGGAATAAACATATTTCTTTCTATGCAAAAAAGCATGTTTTGCTTAGCTTGTTGTATAGAAATCATTCATTATTCATTTACAGACCTACCCAAAGTATTTGGATATATTGGGGCTATGCTTGGAAATTGCTGGAAGTGAATTTCATTTTGTGTTAAGCGTTTTTCATATGAGAATAAATTCAAGTACACTACGAAATGTTTATCTAATTTATAGATAACATACAAGGTTACTTAAAATTAAGATAAACGTTCTTTTCTTTTGAATGGAATTGATGGAAGTGCTTTGCCACATTGTATTATAACCACGAACTCTCCTCGGGATGGAAAATTAATTTCTCATGCTGATACTGTAAACAAAGTAATTTTTGAAGTTCGATTTCTTCTCTCGTTTTTGTATGTATCAGTTTTTGAGATGCCCTGAATAGGAAAGTCAAACTTTTGACGGTTGATCTACATATATCAATTATCAAAATAACTTAAAAATAAAAAAAATAAATAAAAATTCAGAAAATTGAAGTGTGGTATTTCGAATTTCGTATTACGTTACAATTGAAATTATTGATCAAGATTGCCAAGTTTCAGGGAAAGTTAATCACAGCCTTGTACTTTTATTAATATAAATATAGGCACTATAAATGAATATGGGTTGAGGGTCATGATATCCCTCGTCAACCAGAATTATATTTCAAACAAAACTATACCTAAACCTATTTTATATTATTATAATAGTAGATTGAACTTTAATACCTTATTGCTCTAACGATTTAATCTTCAGTTTATCTTCACAGTTACTGAAATGCAGGATAAGGAAAATTCGTGTGAGGGACAAACTAGATTATATTTTTAACGTTTCAAAACGCACAAAATATATATACAAATTTATTTTAGTTGGTGTGTAGTACATTCATAAAAATGTTGTTTAGGTTTTGTGAGAATTTCAGGGGTGAAATGAAATGGTGTTTGGGAAAATGTAGAAAATCATAAGAGCCAAGTCTCCGTTCTAGTATAACGAAGACTTCAAACAAAAAATTTTTACTTTCTCTTACCCGTAAGGTAGAGAATGTACTGCTTTTGGGTTAAATTATCGAAATTGAGTTTTTGTTATTTTACACGTTTTCAGGTAACCTGAATCCAAAAATCGTCTTTTTAGCGTTTGGTGTGTGTGACTGTGAGTCTGTCTGTGTGCCTCACTGTTATCAGCGTATCACAGAAACAAATTGACGCTGATCTCGGGGGTTTTTATTTAACAGTCACTAATAATATTTAATTTAACGTTTGCGTAATCACTTTGAAGATTCATAGTCTATTAAGTATATGAAATATCGGTTTTTAAAATTATTGGTGATTTTTGAATAAAAAATCCACCAGATATGGCAACACTATTTCCATGTGTAATATACTATATATATATATATATATATATATTTGCACAGTGAATGGATTTACCAGATATGTAGTGTGACTCAAGAAGAATCTAGAAAATTTCCTAAAAAATGAAAAATATATCGTCAATAGAATTAATTGAAAGTCGCGAAATTAAAAAAGAAGGTGATAAGTTAGTGCTGTAACTTAAATATATCTTTAGAATTGATTATTCGGAAAATAGCGTACAGTCGGTAACAAAAGTCTCCCAACACTAGCAAAAATTCCTATATAAAAAAAGTACACTTAATACAGTTTCATTAAATAAATCCTTGTCGAATCCTCTTTTTAGACTGACTAAGAATATGATTTGACAAGGATTTATTTAACGAAACAGTATTATGTTTTTTTATATAGGAATTTTTGCCAGTGTTCGGAGACTTTTGTTACCGACTGTACGTTGATAAAAAAAAAAAAAAAAAAAGAAAGAAAGAAAAAAAGAAAAGATGTGTGTAAAACCCTGTTTTCGACTTGTTTTTAGTTTTGATTTTCTGTTAACTTTCACTTTCATATATATATATATATATATATATTTCTTTTAGATATTATATAATCTATAATGGTATTTTTTTTCATATTCTCTAATGTACAAAATCAATAATCTATAAATAACAATAAATAACAATAATATACAATACTCTGTCAACATATCTATAAATAAATATTAATTAACGCATATTAAAACAAATATTGAAATAAATATAATAAGATAATATTTTGATTAAACGTAAACAAAACATATATTTTGCCTCTTCCAAGGGTTTTCATTTATAAAATGTATTATTATTATTATTAATATTATTATTTTTAATGGTTTACTTTAAATAGATATTTTTCGCTTTTATCTGCTAAATTCCTATACACGATCTTTTTGTCTTATTTAATTAAATTTAAAATAAGTCATAATTAATAATGTATGGAATAAAGTGTAATAATGAATTCAAAATCAATTACTTTTTTATATTAATTAATAAGGTTAATTGATGTGAAAACAAACATTAAATTATAGAAATTATTAAGGCAATTAATAGAATTTTCTACAAAAAGATAAACAAATACGATTTGAAACAAATTAATATTATATCTGTACAACTTTTTGCATTTATGATTTCAAATGAATTATTAAGTTAATTAAATTAGGTTTTTTTGTTTAATAAGTGTATAAAAAATACTTTTATTGAAAGGAAAAAAACTGTATTAATTATGTAATAGTTTGATAAATGTATTCGTATTCTTTAAAGTATATTTAGAAAATACAAACACAATATATGCTTTGACAATGAATATAAAAATAACATTTATTTTGTCAAAAATGCGTTTTGAAAAAAAAAATGCAAATGAATTAATGTTTCTTTAATAAATAAAGTATGGTAACCTTCACGTCTGAATCTTGTTAATTAACGTCTTCCATTCGTTCCAGCGTACATAAATTTTAAAATATATGTCTGATACTAATAAAGCTAAAATTCTAGTCAGAGATAAAATTTTAAACTAGATTATAACACATTAAAAATTTCATTAATTATAAAATGATGTTAAAATCCTTATCTTCTCGTTCGTGTTTAACGCCAGTGTTAACCCATTACCCGCTGGTATTGTGTTCACGTAACACCAGAAATAATTGCGTTTAAAAGTAAACTAAAAAAGATATTTTATATTAAGTATTCTTTTTGAGGAAAGGATTGACGTTTATTTTAATTAAAAAAAAAAAAAAAAAAAAAAAAATCTGAAAAATAATTTTATATTTAAAAATAAATTTCAAATTTGAAGCAGTAATCAATCCAAACCTTTAAATAATCATCATATTTGAATAAATTTACATAACTTGCAAAAAAAAAAAAAAAAAAAAAAAAAAAAAGTCTCACAATAAAATAATTACTTTTGAAGTCATCTGTAGTGTTCTTTGGTTTATACTCCCGCAAGGAAATTTCCGTAAACATTTATTTGTCTTCATTATATACTCTTATTCCACAGAAGTTGTACAAATACAACATCCTGTATTTAGTAAGATAAGACTAATTTTAATAATTATATTTGAAATTATTGTTAAATATGATCAAAATAATGAGTATTACTGTTCATATTTAGAAAAAAATCATTATATCTAGTTTTGGCGGTTAATGGGTTAAAGAAAAATATATAATGGGATAAAAGTATAACATCCTTTGAATTTAATTCTGTGATCCGAAAAAACTAAAGGCATATGCATACTGCATATTTTTTTATTTGAATATATAAAATGTTTTCGGTTTTGAATATATAAAATTTCGGTAGTAATTTAATGCTCATAGCCTATAATTATTTACAATAAAAGAATGGTTATAGTGTAACCAACGTTTCCTAAATCTAGCAGTGAGGACGAGTCCAGAAGCTTGAAGGGGTGCCGTATTATCCGACAGATCTGGATTTGATAAACATCTAGTCATTCGGTTTTCCCTTATCGTTCTTCTTCTCTCAACTACAAAAGATCAACTTTATTTTAACATTAGACTCGTTCCGTCTGCACATGTGCAAAGGCTTCAATGGTCTCAAGAAATGTGGTTAGACAGTAGCTTGTTGGAGGTTGTTTGCTATTGATAGAAACTATTAATATCAACTGGGAGTTTTATTTTTAGTTTTCGATAACTTAGAGATTACATTCGATATTGCATGAAACTCATTTAATAAAATTAAAAATGTTGTAAATACATTGTAAATTCGTTTTATAAAAGGTGAATAACAATTTACATAATACGTGTATTTAAACTTATTTTGCATTGAGTCGTGCTTAATTTTATTTTGTTTAAATAGAGAAATAAATATTTGTAAAGTTTTAAAGATATATTTACGAATAAAGGTTATTTATTTATTTATTTTCTAATTGATTTAGAAATTAAAATCTGTCTCACAATCAAAATATCAGAATGTTTATTTCATTTATTTATTTGCAATTAAAAAGCATTTACTTTTTTATATGAAGTAATCTAGCTAAGTGATGTGATAATATATTTTACGTATTTGAAAATATCAAAGTAATTAGTAGAATTATCTATTAATCCTAAACAAGCGCAATTTGAAACAAATTTATATATATATATATATATATATATATATATATATATATATATATATATATATATATATATATTAGAAATTTTTTTCCACTTATGGTTTCAAGATAAATATGTAATTAATCAACGAAATATTTTAATTTAATTAAAGAATCATTTTAGTTAATAATAATAATAAAAAAAAAATGTAGTTTTATTTATTTATTTATTTATTTTTTTAAACAATATGATCTATGAGAATTTTTGAAAAAAAAATATTTATATATTTTGAGATATCTAGAAGATATACCAATGCGCGGTTTTGTTAAGATTGTACGCAAAAGTATACTTATAGAAAAAAAAAGTACAACTGGCAGAAAAAGTTTCTGAGCATAAGCAATAATTCCTGTCTAAAAAAAAGTACACTTAACACTGCCTTGCTGAATAAATCCTTGTAGAGTCATGTTCTTAGTCAGTCTAAGAACATGATTTGACAAAGATTTATTTAACAAAAACAATTTTAGTGTACTTTTTTGTTATCGGAATTATTTGCTACTGCTGATACTTTTGCTGCAGACTGTACTTTTCTTATTCGAATAAACTAAATTTTCTATAATGATAATTAAATAGTTTAAACGTTTCAATTAGAGTTATGTATTGTATTTAATTTATTTCGTAAAGGGCATGTTTTGTTTGTTCGAATATTAGAATTAACATATTAAAATATGAAAATTAAAATTTTGGTTTATGTAATATTTTTGAATAAGATAACAACATTTTTAAAATTTGAATTGTAATGGTAGCAAATCCAGTCTCTTCTGGTAGATTTTAATGTTGTGTAGAAGCGCAATTCGATAAGAAGGATAATTTTCCAAGCGAAATCAATTAAGTGAACTGGAAAATTAAAGTAAATTGCATACTACACGAGTTTTCATGTAAAAATAGAAAATATTTTGTACGTCAATAGCTCTATTGATATACAGTCGGTAAAAAAAGTGTCCGAACACTAACAAAAATTTCTATATAAAAAAAGTACACTTAATACAGTTTTGCTAAATACAACCTTGTCGAATCCTGTTCTTAGACTGAATAAGAACAGGATTCGACAAGGATTTATTTAACAAAACAGTATTAAGTGTACTTTTTTATATAGGAATTTTTGCTAGTGTTCGGACATTTTTGTTACCAACTGTAGCTTACATTTATTTACAGTAAAACAAGGGATAGCGCGTTCACACAATTAATGTTTTTTTCTTGTGGAAAGAAAAAAATATATATAGTGGGAAGACGGAAATTTACGCTTCTATTTCGAAAACTTTAATATGTCACTCGATATACGGTTCGATATTTCATGAAACACATCTAATATGAATGTATGTGTAATCCTTCATTTTTAAACAGCGTATAAAAATTATGAAAAATAAAGTATTTTAACTTATTTTACAGTAAATGAAGTTGATTTTTGTTTTGATTAAAAATGAATAAAATATATATTCTTTCTTTCATAAACATTCATTTAAATAATATATATATATATGTAATGCTTTTAATTAAAGTTTTTTTATTATTATTATTATTATTTTATTAATAAAAATTTTTCACGCGATCAAACACATGGATTTTTTTTCCCTTCTACACTTGAGAAAATTCAAAGTAAAAGAAAATTAATAATGCATAAGATAAAGTGTAATAAATGTCTAAAATTCATTTAAAATTTTGCATTAAGTAATTAAGTTAAGTGATGTGAAAACACTTTTAAGTATTAGAATGTATCAAATTTATTAGAACGTTTCTTCATAAAAAAAATGAAACAAAATCATGAATTTAAAATTATTTTTACACATTTTGTTTTCAGATTTATGATTTCAAATTAAACATTTAGTTTCTTAAAGAAGTTTTTCAGTTTAATTATGAATAAAGAAACTTTTTTTTTATTTGAAAGAACTGGATGATTTACGAATACATTATATATATATATATATATATGTGTGTGTGTGTGTATGCAGGGTGTTCCAAAAGTCCCCCTCTCCCAACGTAACTCGAAAGTGTGACAGAATTGTAAAAATGACGAAGCACGGGTTGAATGAATTCGAGAGAAACCTCTTTTGGTGAAAAAAGTTTTGGCATTGGGGGAGGGGGGGGGGAGGGGGCTGCTACGGAGGGCAAATTTAAAATTTCAAATGGGAAGGTTTATATTGTGATACATCCCTGGAAACGTCTCTTCAAAACAATGAATTTGATATAAATAGTTTGGTCCTGCAATGATTATAAAATAATTACATTAGTTTTTAGACTTTTAAAATGTGGGATTTATACTTATGTATCCCCTTTAGTAATCATTGCGGGACAAAACTATTTATATCAAATTCATTGTTTTGAAGAGACGTTTCCAGGGATGTATCACAAGACATACTTTCCTGTTTGAAATTTTAAATTAGCTTCTCCTAAAGGCACTCCTACCACCCCCTTGCCCAGGCCCAACCTTTTTTGGGCAAAGTATGTCTTATGATACATCGCTGAAAACGTCTCTTCAAGAAAATGAATTTTATATAAAAAGTTTTGTCCTGCAATGATTATTAAAGAGGATACAAATGTATAAAATCCACATTTCAAAAGTCTAAAATCTCATGTATCTCCTTTAACAATCATCGTGGGGCGAAACTATTTATATCAAATTCATTGTATTAAAGAGAAGTTTCATGGATGCATCGCAAGACGTACTTTCCTATTGAAAATTTAAAGTTGTCCATCCTAACAGCCCCCCTAGGCCCGAATTCATTTCACAAAAGAGGTCCCTCTCAAATTCATTGAACACGTGTTTCGCAATTTTTCACAATTCCGATTCATTTTTGAGTTAGGAGGGGGAGTGGGACTTTTGGAACACCTTGTATAAATGTGTGTATGTGTGTGTATATATGTATACATTGGAACCTTGTTTATATGAACACGCTTAACGTGAAATTTTTTTAATATAAATTGTTTCCGTAACCCCGTCAAAATAAATATTCTTTTCTAAGTTACTGATAGCATGAACTACGAGTAACCTCAACAATTTTTTTATTAACTTTGAGATTCATGTTAACAAAGTTTGACTGTGTATATATATATATATAATAACTCTCGTATAACGCGCTCTCGCAAAACGCGAATTCGTATAACACGACAAAAAATCAACGACTATTACTCCTACAACGCGATAAAGAGTATCGTATAACACATAAGATAAAGAAAGCACGTGACGACATGTTTTCTACTTTCAACCTGTTAAAGGTTACTTACATTTGACTGCAGATAAGGGTTGCCGCGATACTATGACAACACATACGGTATCATTACGGATTGAAATCGTCTGCTCAATGTATGTAACGCGTATTCCTATAACGCGATTTCCTATTACGCGGAACATATCCCCGCGTTATACGAGAGTCTACTGTATATTATATATATATATATATATATATATATATATATATATATATATATATATAACGCGATTTCCTATTACGCGGAACATATCCCCGCGTTATACGAGAGTCTACTGTATATTATATATATATATATATATGTATATTATATATATATATATATATATATATATATATATATATAAGCAAAATAACTAAAGCCAGATGAAAAATTATCTCAAAACACATGGAGGCCTTCATCAGGGGAGCTCCCCGATCTAGGGAAAGGAATTGCTTTAGTTATTTTGCTTATTTATTATAGTTTTATATTTCCTTTTGCTGCATTTGCGCATTGGTTTATAAACATTTTGTTCTGGTTCTATATATTTAATAATTCATATTTTAGTCTCTCTTATATTTAATTTTTATCTTATATATATATATATATATATATATATATATATATATATATATATATATATATATATGATTCTACGATTATGGGGAAGAAAATGGAGAAGGTAGAGAGAGCATCACAGGGATGGAGAATTGTATAGCAACCCGTGGTTGCAAACATCATTTTAATTCTTTCAGATCTGGTTATTTTTGGATTAGGCGAATATTTGGAATTTATTGTAAAAAAAATAATAATAATAATAATAATATTCAGATAACTGCACCTACTGTGCAAATTTTAACATATTGTCTGCTTCATTATTTCTCAAATTCACACACACAATTCTATCAATGCATTCAGTGCGATAAATTACATTGATATAAAACAGAATTATTACCACGCCAATGCCAAAATTTTACTGTTAAAAGTAGCCAAAAACATCCGATTTTTAAAGAGTTAAAATGGCGTTTACAGCCATGGGTTTTTATAAAATTCTCTATCTATGTCATGTTTTCTCCTTCTTTCCAAGTTTACCCCATGATCTTAGAATCACCCTGTATATATATAGGTAATGATAGATAATAGAGGATAGAAAGGTAAGATATCTTAAAAATAAATTCTGAATGCACATTTAGTTAATATATTTAGAATGTACTTGTACATAAAAAAATAACTGCAGCATATTTAAAATGTGCTTTGAGAACTGTATTTTTTTTTCTCTTTTTTTAATGAGCTAATTTTTTAACTAATAAAATAAAATAGTACCTCTCATTTAAATCTCTTTAATTATCGCTAAATATTCATTTCGTGAATGGCACGCTTATCATATTTAATTTTAAAATGAACAGTGTACATTATGAAAACTAAAATTCATGTTTGGAAAAAATATTAAATAAGATAATGTCATTTTCAAAATTTCACTGAGTGTAAAATGATTTCATATTCTTTTTGTTCCTTGTGTTCTTTAGTTGTGATGAGAATGGAAATTCGATAAAAGTGTAAAAACGGATTTAAATCTGCGATCCATAAAACTGAAGACAAACGTATGTTGCATAATCGTTAATTTAAAAAATATATATATTTTATTTTATTTTCCAGTAACATGATAGACATTTAGTACATTCATTTGCAGTGAAAAAGTGTTATTTAGTGAGTTTACAGATCTCTACTATATGTAATAAGTGTAAATAGCTATAGGGAATTTCGGCTTTAATTTTCAATAAATTAACATAACGTTCGCTATGTCAGTCGTTATTTATGTCTATCAATAAGTAGCAAAACGTGTGATTCTGATATTCTTTGAAAGAGTGGAACTTAGCATATAACCATTCCATACTGTCATAATGAATAAAATCCACACAAGCATCAGTCTAAAGAGCCTTGTTAATTCGTTTTCGAGTTACGAATTCTGAAAGTTTTCTAATCATCGATACAACCACGCCTGAATCGATACAACCACGTCTTACTGAAATAATGAATGAAGCTCAAAAAGCCAGTAATCGACATAAAATAGACAAACGTGTTCTTTGATGCAAAAATCAACTTTGAGATATACTATTTTATCGAATGAGTGTCTGAAATTTCGCTAATGTGAAATCTAAAATTTGATAAAATTCATGGTATAGACAGGTTTTGTCAAGACATTTCCCACTCCTTTCTCGTTACAACGTTTTTACTTAAACTTAAATATAGATCTCTCGAGAACGGGCTCACGAGGGCAAACAGTTAAAGCGTCGAAAATTTCGTTAAATTTTGATCTTTCGAATGAATACCATTTAATTCATTTCTATAATTACACTATTGAGATGGTTTCTCGGTTAGACTGGTACGGTTTGGCTGAAAATGTTTGTCCATAATTTCGTAATATTTATAAGGAACTGATCATCGCCATTTTCTGTATAACATTATTCGAAATTGTAACTTGTAATATTTCTTAGTTTTTTGGTAATACATGAACTGCATGTAACACATTTTTATACATTTCTTTTCTATTGAATATACAAAGCTGTGCCCATGGGAAAAAAAAAAAAAAAAAAAAAAAAAAAAAAAAACACTAATAACTTTTCTAATATTCCAAAATTGCCATTTCTAACGCTTTTCATCTCTGTATTACATATAATGAATAAAGAACGTTTTATGAAATGCAACCTCGTTTGCTTTTTTAGGTTTATTTCTAAAAAAGTTTCAGTAAAAAAAAAAAAAAAAAAAAAAAAAAAAAATAGAGTGTTTTCAGACGTTTACTATTGGAAGTTAGTGTTATTTGCTCTAGCGAATTTCATCAAAAAGTTCAAAATTTTATTCGTCTCTTAGACAAAACATTTCACGAAGGGAACTAACCCAAAAACATTTTTACAACGGTTATATATTTGTAATTTATGTTTACACTAGGCGATTCAATATGCATAATGTGACTTAAGTATATATAAATTACATTTCTTTCTTTTTATTTTAATAAAATCTGTTTATTTTATTTCTTTAACGGGGAGAAGTTACGATTAAATTTTTTCGAAACGATGCAATAGTAAGGTGCTATTTGATTGATCAACCTATACTGTATTTATGAAATTATAAATTTGCGTGCTATTGATTTCGTTTACGAAAATTTAAGTTAATACACATTTTCTTAAAGAAATTGAATATATATGTATATTCAATATATATATATATATATATATATATATATATATATATATATATATATATATATATATATATATATATATATTGTGCTGAATCATGTGATCAAAATCTCGATTTTACAAGTATATTTAGAAGGCGTTAAAGCCAGTTAAGCCTCGCATTTCATCTTTAATTATTCGGTAGAACCTCTGTGGCCCCATCTATTGATCAAAATCAACAACGTTATATTAAGATACAATTTTAATTTGATAATAAATTAATATAATTTATTTAGAATTTTCTAATTTTTTTAATAAGAGTTTTTGTTAAGAATTTTTAACATGGCTTCGGAAAGATATATTTTCTAAAATTGAAATTATAATGCAAAAAAAAAAAAAAAAAAAAAAAAAAGTAAAATAAATAAATAAATAAATAAATAACTTTTACTGAAAAAAAAGCTGGGAAAAGAAACTGACATTTTTAATGAACGATTTCATTTATGATATTTTTTTCAAAAATTATAAAAATATATAGGTATTATTACGCAGATGATATGCGTGGGAAAGGCTAGTTTTAACCAATAATTTTTTAATTAAACAATTAAGCTTGATAAAAAATATTTAAAGACTAATACGTTTTACAAATGTTTTAAGAGTTTTTTTTTTCTTTTTCTAGTGAAACGTTCAAAGAGTCATTCATTCGGATTTAAAGAGTCGTCAATTTGGAATTTGTATTTTCTGAATAGTAACAGTTTTGTTTTGTTTTTATTTGTTATTACGTTGTTATTACGTTGTTTGTAATAGCCGGTGTTACGTTATATTTAGTTTAGAGCTCTAAACATTACAATTGGATATTTTGTTTAAGGTTTTAGAGGAAATTAATAAGAATAGATGTTATGCAAAACAGATTGTGTGTATATTTTCGTAAGTTCCATAAACGGCATGGGAGTACTTAGGCCAAATTATGGCCACGATATAAGCTTACTTTTCCGTTGCCTAGAGCAACGGCTTTTCTCGAAAATGAGTACGAACCAGAATGGTCGAAGATCGTTGCAAATTATATAAATATATCATATTATTCAAAAAAAAAAAAACTCATATATAATAATGTTAAAATTTATTCAGTACTAGCAGGCTTTGCCCGCTTCGTTGGTCACTATATTAAAATCACTTTTTTTAAACTGAATAATTGAAACGTTTAAGTAAATGTATTTCGAATGGCGACAACTTTCGCCACAGCTTTAGTATGGGATCTCCTCAGTGATATTTAAAAAAATTTCAAAACTGCAATATTTAATCCCACTTACGAAAACATGTGACTTTTAATGAGTAGCAGATTCAATTTCTTTTTTCCAAACGGTTTTCATACAATCTCCTGCTGTTGCCACATACAATTCATACATTAGTTATTTTTTAAAAATCTAATTGTCCGATCTATAAGCTCTTTAATCCGTTGGATTCACAAAAATTGCTTCTTTCATTTGGTATCTTATTTGTAACGATACGACTGATATTTCTAATTTATTTTCTAATTTATTTAATTTACTTTCCTCATTTTAAATAAATGTAGTTTTTTTCTTCTTTTTTTTCTTCTGTCGAAAAAAAAATTGGCAACAATAAAATTATAGATAAAATTTAAATGGCTAATTTATCAGAAATTAGAAGGTTATTTTTTTCACATTTTAATTAATTAAAAGAAAACTAATAAGAAATTCAAAAATCTGGCTTCGAGGTGCATCAGGGGTGCATCATTACGAGGTGCATCATTACGAACCTGCATGCATATTTGTGTAGCTCAGCCATCAGCCGTTTTCCTAAAAGGCTCTGAAAATACATACACAATGACACACACACACACACAAACATCTTATTTTATTTTATGTACTAGCAGGCTTTGCCTGCTTCGCTGGTCACTAAATTTAAAGGAAACTCTTTTCAATATTGCTTTATAAAAATAAAATAAAATACTGAAATTGCTCAAAAGCTCGCTTCAGGTCCCTGCTGCCTTCGGCAGCGATTTGGTCATACGCTAAAACTCGGGCGCCAGTCCCTATTACCTGCGACAGTGGTTTACCATTAGGCTTGCATTTAGGTGCTTATTAGATAACAGTTTCGAAATAGATATTATCTAAAAAATTGAAATATCCCTTTTATACTTGAATTCCAGACACATATGAACAACACTATACGTGGTGCACATAATATTTGCTTTTACGTTATTTCCTATGTTTATTTTGTTTATCCCCTATAAACCATAAAAATGATAACAATTTCACGCTAAATATTATAATATGCTATGACCGGCTACGTCTGTTGCATGAGACAATTAATTTTTTGTTGTTATATATAATTCATGGTTTGTAAGCATGATCATAGTACCGCCTTAATATAGTTCTCTTTGGCATTTTTTGAATTTTTGTCACCATTTTAGATTTAATCCCTTGTAAAAATAAGACTTAATACCTTGCAACAATATGCTATGAGCGCTATTTCTGCCATATTCTAGACAACTAAACTTTTAATGGTTACATATATTTCCCATTAAACATATTTTTATTTTCATTTATTTATTTAAATATTGATGAAATTTGAACTTCAATTTGGTCTAGTGTTGTACAGGCTGTATACTATATGTTTGTGTTTGTGAAAGAAAGTTAAAAAAAAATTCAAAACTGCAATTTCTAATCCCACTTAAAAAAAAATAAATAAATAAATAAAAATAAAAATAAAACATGAAAATCTGACATTGACAGATTTTAATTTAGTGCCAGAGGCCTACTGCTAAACTTGTTGATATCGACAAATTATTCTTTAGTTAATTCGTGACGATCTAAATTCCATGATAAAGTTTTCATTAAATCAAACCAATGTGTTTCAGCTGCAGATATTGTAACAAATAACGTTGGAAGTCCAAACTGTCTTATAGCCGCAAAACAACGTTTTTTCTCTTTTTCCCAATGAGGGGGAGGTGTGCCTTGGGGGAGACTCATGTCAAAGGTGTGCCTTGGGGGGGACTCATGTCAAAGTTGTACCTTGGGCGGGGACTCATGTCAAAGGTGTGCCTTTGGGGGGGACTCATGTCAAAGTTGTACCTTGGGGGGACTCATGTCAAAGTTGTACCTTGGGGGGGACTTATGTCAAAGGTGTGCCTTTGGGGGGGACTCATGTCAAAGTTGTACCTTGGGGGGGACTCATGTCAAAGTTGTTCCTGGGGGGGACTCATGTCAAAGTTGTGCCTTGGGGGGACTTCATTCAATAAATCCCCATTCAATAAACCGACTGAAATAGGCCCTTAGCACTATTAAGAGTGTATTATAAAAATTCGACAACGCTGTACCGACTGAAATAGGGGTACCTTGGGGGGGACTCATGTCAAAGTTGTGCCTTGGGGGGACTTCATTCAATAAATCCCCATTCAATAAACCGACTGAAATAGGCCCTTAGCACTATTAAGAGTGTATTATAAAAATTCGACAACGCTGTACCGACTGAAATAGGGGTACCTTGGCGGGGACTCATGTCAAAGTTGTGCCTTGGGGGGGGGACTTCATTCAATAAATCCCCATTCAATAAACCGACTGAAATAGGCCTCTAGCACTAATTAAGAGTGACCTATAAATATTCGACAACTGTACCGACTGAAATAGGCCTCTAGCACAAAAAAAAAAAAAAAAAAAAAAAAAAAAAAAAAAAAAACGTGTGACTTAATTAGTAGCACATTTAAAAAAAATTCCAAACGGTTTCCATACAATCTCCTGCTGTTGCCACCTAAAATACATACGATATTTCTAATTTTTTTTCTAATTTTTTTAATTTACTTTCCTCATTTTAAATAAATGTAATTTTTATTGTTTACGGTTTTTTTCTGTCGAAAAATTAATGATGTTTTTTTTTTTTTTTTTTTTTTTTTGGCAATAATTAAATTAAGGATTAAAATTAAATATTTTAAGTAAATGTAATTTTAATTGTTCACGTTTTTTTTTTCTGTCGATAAAATAATGATAATTTTTTTTTGGCAACAATTAAATTAATGATTAAAATTAAATGGCCAATTTATCAGTAATTAGAAGGTTTTTATTTTAACATTTTAATTAATTAAAAGAAAACTAAAACAAAATTCGAAAATCCGGCTTCGAGGTGCATCAGGGTAGGTCATTACGAACCACCATGCAAATTTGTGTAGCTCAGCCATCAGCCGTTTTCTAAAAATTCTCTGGAAACACATACACAATGACACACACACATCCTATTTTATTATATGTATAGATAGATAGATAGAAGATAGAAGAAGATATAGATAGATAGAAGAAGAAGATATAGAAGATAGATATAGATAGATATACTTATGATTTTCAGGATTTATTCAATAGTATAGATATTAAATTTGGACAGAGTTTTGAATTGGATTTATGAAGAATATGAACTTGATAATGTGATTGGTAAAAAAAAAAAAAAAAAAAAAAAAAAAAAATGTTTTAAAAGAAGACTATATATTAATGTATGATATAATTTATAATCAAGTTATCGGGGTTCCTCAAGAGGCCCCCGGTAGCTAATATTTATTTATAATTTATGAAAAAAAAAAATAATGATACAGATAATATAGTATATAGATACATAGATGATGTGGTTATTTTTGTTCTTAACTCTAATGCTAATCCAGCTTTGAAATCTTATCCTGAGTATTTAAAATTAAATTTAACAAACTTAAAAACAATCAGTGCTAATTATTTGGATTTGGTTATTGATATTGTTGGTAATACTTTAAACACTGAAAATTATGATAAAGCAAAATATTATAATTTTTATGTTAATAAATCACAGAATTGGAACTCTAATATGCATATTTCTGTTTATTGTAATGTTATTGTTAATTACTTATTAAGAATTAAAAAATCATGCAGTAACCAATATGATAAAATTGAAAATATTAATGAGATTTATAAACAAGCTTTAAAAGCAAACTATCCTTTGGATTTTTTACATAACATAACTTAAAAATTTGTTATACATAATTAAATATCTGGCGTTAATTTATAATGGTTACTTATGTTTACTGGTTACCTAAAATATAATAATGCTGAAAATCATTACATTCACATACTTCATATATTATAATTTAATACATTTTTTCACCGACAGATGACAATATTGTAATTTTGACATCGTAAGAAATTTGAGTGAATAATTTTAGAAATAGTTAGAGTGTTGTTTAGGTTTTGTGGCAACATATATGTACTGTTAGAATATTTTATGTTTATACTTTTAATCATCCATTTATTTAAAGGTTTATAATAGAAGTATGCTATTTTTATTCATACAATTACATTCTTTAAGGATTACTGCTTTGATTTTTATAAATACTTATAGAAAGTTTAGTTTTATTTTTCTGTTAAAAATATTATTGATACGTTTACTTTATTTCATTTGATATTTGTATTTTGCTAATAGCTTGGTCTTTTCAGTAGTTTGACAAGCTAAAGGTAGAGAGCCTAGTGTAAAGCCGGCTAAACCTCACAATGTTGTCAACATGACTTGCTAGTTTTTTTTAAACTTTAGAATTCACCCCTCTTTTAATGTTAACTTATGATAAGTTATGATTAAGTATTTATCATAATATTACATCTACATCTACATATATATATATTTATATATATTTTATTTTTCAAAATTAAAAGTTTTCACATAGTACACATTAAAGATGGTATGCGATTTTTAATTGTGTTTTCTTCCACTTATTATTAATTAAATACTTTATTTCAAATTAAATTTATGAAATTTTTTTAGAAACAAAATTAAAATTTCTAATTAGTTAAAAGAAAAAAAAATATTTATTAAGCATTTGAAATTGAAGATAGTAATACATCAGAGAAATGAATTTATTAAACTTTGATCTAACTATTTTATAGAATTCAGTGAAATTAGAATTGAGCGGAAATTAGATTTTTATAAGGCTTCATCAACAATGAAAATGCAAATAAAGAATATTTGAATTCTCTAATTTAATTAGAAAAACTAAATACTCAGATTGTTTATATTCATAATTAAATTTGTTTAGTATTGGGATAAATTGTCAGAGGTATTGATAAAACGAAATATTATTATTAACATTTCTTTAGAAAATATTTAGAATTATATATACAGAAATTTTTTACATGTAATTATTTTGTGCATGCCTTTTTCCATCGTTATGTTATATTTTGTAAATTAACTGGCAACAAAAACATGAAACGCGCTGAATGCAATTGATTTAAGTTTTATTCTCCTACCCATGAATATGGTAGAGAAAATATTGTATTAGGGTCAAATTTTCAAAATTGAGTTTTATATTTATTTTTTAAGGTCCCTTGTATGTGAAAGACATGTTTCTTGAGGTTGGTCCCTGTGTGTGTCTGTGAGTCGGTCTGTGCGTATCATAAGAACAAATAGTATATCAACATATCATAAGAACAGCAGATAAGATATGCATTTTCAGCATATCATCAGAACAAATAGTAGCAGGAAGTTCAATCTCCGTATTCTAAATTTGTATCATATAGTGATGCTATACTAAAGTTTTCGTTGAGATCAAGCAAATGGGACATGTACAGGGACGTCCGATTTCGGAAATTTCTGGTAAATACAGTTGTGAGGTTGAGACTATAGAACGTCACCACAGTTTCTTTGAAATTAAGCTAAATCCATCAAAGTATAAAGTTGGGACGGTAAAATCGCTTCGAAGCCAGTGACTCGTCGAAAGTCTTGGTCGTTATAGTTTTGTGTCGGCATGGTTCTGCAACGAAAGAATAAGGTTCTGAGAGTTAGATGAATGGGAAGCGATTTAAAAAGTGTGATTGGAATGAAGAGAAAGAAAGTTTGTAGAAAGTAGTTTAAGATTGAGATTGTTTTTGTAAGTGCGTGTGTGAAAAGGAGAGTAGGAGAATGGTGTTGATGATGATAATTCTTATGCGAGTGTTAAGTAATGGTAGAGATGTGTGGCGTTGTAGATTAAAGTAAGAGAAGAATCTCTCGCGCTAAGGGAATCCTGCCGACGGTTCTTAGGTGAGAATAGTTCAGTGGTCGACAGAGAGCAGCCATCGACAAGATCAGTTTTGGTGAGCTTTAATTTACCTGTACTTTATGCTTTGTTGAAGTTATCCACTGAGGTCATTTCAGAGTTAAAACTGAGTTAGCCCAACACCCGCCTTGATATTGAACGTTAAATAAACTTTGTCATTTTGTATCTAACTTTGTATCTTCTTATTATCTAATTCTTATTTTCTTATTATCTAATCTTTTGCTCTTCTTATTATCTAATTAAGTAATTGAGTTATTCTTGAAGATTAAGATTATGGCTGACACTTATTCCTCACAGAGTGTGATATCCATAGGGTGCCCGGAACTTAATGAAATTAACATATTGTTTATATGCATAAAAGCATGTTTTGTGTAGATATTGGTTTGGGAATTATTCATTATTCGTTTACAGGGCTACCCAAAGTATTTTGATACATTAGAACTATATCTGGAAGTTAATGGAAGTGTATTTCAGTTTGTTTTAGGTGGTTTTCTCAATTTATATACTACTTTAATATAAAATTCAAGTACACAATTTGATGTGCATATAGTTTTCAGGCAATATACCAGGAAACTCAAAATTAAGCGCAGCATTTTTTTTTATTGAAGGTAATTGATGGCATAAAACGTAATTGATGACAGTTTTGCTACATTTTACTATGTCGAAGAACATTACTCATGAAGGAAAATTAATTTCCATACCCATGTCTCTATTTTCAACTCTTTTTTTTTTGTGTGTGTGTGTATATATAATATCACGTTTTGAGATTCTGCGAATACGCGGTTGATGTGTATGCATAACTATTTTCATCCAAACGTACAATCAAATAACTCCAGGAAATTCAAATTTGGTATTTTGAAGTTGGTAATAGGTAAAAACTGAAACATTTCATTAACATTAGCAAGTTTAAAAGCACATTAATAACAGCCATGAATTAATATATATATATATATATATATATATATATATAAATTGAATGTAGGTACTATAATTGAACGGAAGTTTGAGGGGGATGGTAGTTCTCCCTCACACATAATGTTACTTGTGTGATGGAAAAGGTTTATATGTCATATAAAACTGTATTTGACATATAAAACTGATATGTCAAAGCATTGTAAGTTTTATATGTCATATAAAACTGCACCTAAATATATTTTGAACGCATATTCATATTTGTTATCTTTCCTTAAAATTAATATGACTTAATCTGCAATTCATATATATATTATTGAAAAACAGGGTAAGAGAAGGTCGTGTGCGTATCATACCAGGTTATTTTTTTGTTAGTATCCAAACATACCTTACAAGCATGCTGCTTGTACATTCCAATATATGCTATTTTTAGTGTTGCAGAATTCAAAACGAATTCAAAATCACTTTTCCTCGTCCCCTAGTAAAAAAAAAAAAAAAAAAAGAAAAAGATCTAGTAATTCGATTTTTAAGGTCCTAGATCTATTTTTAATTATTTGCCGCTGTCTTTTCCTCCATTACATTTTCAAGTTTCGAAGGTATGCGCAAAAGATTCTACTCATGAAACATTCACCAAACGTCACCTTTAGTTGTTCCTCTAATACGTCACATTATTTTACTAATGGATTTTCGTGTATTCGTTTTTCAATCGTTAATTTTTATCCTCAGAAATTGATGTATTATATTGTGCTGGACAATACATACACAGACGACAATTAAAGTTTTAAACACAAATGAGTATGTAGCTTAATGACAATTATGAGATTATTTTTCTAGAAATTATTTTTTCATGCAACTTCAATGAAATATATATATATTACTTTGTTAAAATTTTTATTTCTAAACTTTCTATAATATATTATTATTATATGCTCTATAGCATCTTGTTAATAGTTTTTAAAAATTCTATTTATCAAATTTAATTTTTGACATAGTTTTACTAGTTAAGTGTCTATTAATTTTTTTTAGGTAAAGAAAACCTGGTGACACACTTAGGATTTCCGAAATCTATTACGTAATGCTTATAGAGTACGTAATTCTACTGGAGGATTACACATTGCGAATTACTTATTCAGATACAGCTTTAGGGATTACTTGCTACGCCTTTTTTCGGAGGTCACGTTTTTTTTAGGCTTTTGGCGTATGCATATATATATATATATATATATATATATATATATATATATATATATATACATACATACATACATATATATATATATATATAGAGAGAGAGAGAGAGAGAGGGAGAAGAATATTTTACTTTCAGTTGACGTTTTGGTGTTGTAGATGCTTTATTAACAAAAAAGAATGATTTTAAGGAACTCAGAAATAATCACATCTTCTTTATAATGCAAGTGCTATAGCGTGTCGTTCTGTTTGACGCCTTTGGTCTAAACTAATTCGTAACGTTTTGAAATAACGTTCTTAAATATGATTTTTAAAACTATAGAGCTTAGAAAACGCAATTTTTAAAAATGCAATTTTGAATTGTTTAATATATATATATATATATATATATATGTGTGTGTGTGTATATTAAAAATTTTAAATTTAGCATACATGTGTAGTTAACCAAAAGTATCCTAAATGCTTTATGAATCTATATCATTATATAAAGCGCAAAAAATTGTTTGTTTGTGGAGGGTAATCTCTGAAACTACTGAACCGATTTAAAAAATTCTTTCACTGACCGAAAGCTACAGTATGCCATATTGTTATAGGCTATATTTAATTTTGATAAAATAAATTTTAGTTTAAAATCTGAGCATTTTAATTAAAATCCCCATAGAAGCCTTAATAGAAATGGAAATAATGAAATATTAAAAAAATTAGCTGCTGCCAACATAAAAGAAACATTTACATATTCATTTCGTTTTTAAAATATCTTGACGTGAAAAGAAAAGAAATATATTTGCACGTGCATTAAATTGAAATTCATATAAAGCTTTTTTAATTGTTAAACTTACACGTTAAATCTGACGTCATTATAGAATTAAAAGTGTTTATTTTTCTAATAATTTAATTTGATATGATATGATATAATATCTAAGCATCAATGTTTAAACTACGGAGTCTTTATTACTCCGTGGTTTAAACTGATGTGTGTAAACGAAATTGGAATTTAAAAATAAATAAATAAATAAAATAAAATAAAATAAAATAAGAAATTCTATTTTTTAATATTATTTATTTTAATTTATAATTGTTGCCAAAAAGATTTACGAATTAATTTATTTTTAGACATATAATAAAATATATTTTCACGCGAACAATAATATAAAAAGTGAACTGGATTTTTTGTAAAAAAATAATAAAGATCGAGGAAAATTATTTCCCCATTTTAATCCCCATATTTGGATATAGATATATATTGGTTATCATGTGCATCCGTTAGATTAAATTGTTTTTGTTGTAAAATTGATAAAATTGGAATTTTAAATTTCAGAACTCTAGAAAAAAAAATGGCAAATTTCCATATTCGATTGAAAACATAAACATTTCATTTCAAAGGATGATATTTACACAATAAACATCCAACTAATAAACTAATTAAAAGGGAAAGGATAAATATTCTATCATAATTTGAAGTCAAATTCGTTTTCAAATGTCTAAATAAAGTATCTGATAAAATATACTAATATGTTGCAGCGGAATAGATTTGATATCCGTCATCCTTGGCAGAAAAAAAAAATATCGCCAAATTATCTGGCGAATATAATTTAATTCCTTTCAAAAATCATGGTTATTTTAAAAACTTACATTAAGAGTGTAACGAATAATATGAAACAATATTTCGTACAATGCATATTACGAAAATATACATCTGGCATGTATATTTTCGTATTACGTTTTTGATCGCCAAATACAAAAAACGCCAAGGGTGACAGTTTTGAAATTTAAAATTAAAATTTTGTCAATTTGACAGCAAAATAACTCAATCTAAGGCATGCATGCAATAACTAATACATATCTATACCCAAATATGAGGATTAAAATCGGGAAATAATTCTTCTAGAATTTTAATAAAAAAAAAAAAAAAAAAAAATTCCAATGAGCGATTAACATGGAAAATCTTTTTCTTGCATACACGGGCGGTCACTGATGTCATACTTCGCTTGCGTATTGAGATGTTTAAATTTATTTGGCGACTATTTTTAGCAACGAACAGTTATGGCAAGTAGCTCAATATACATAGTGCATACAGCCATTACTGAAATGTAAATAGCATTTAATTATTTGAGTTACATTATGTTGACTGGAAACCTATTTAATATACCTATGCTCTATACCTATACTAATATAAAAAAAGAAAGGTTTATATGCATATGTAGAGAACGATCGCTAGAACTAAAAAGCCGACTGCTTCTTTTTTTTTTTTTTTTTTTTTTTTTCTTTCAATAATCAAAAGTTACACTGTCTCTCTCTAAGTGCTAGAAGCTATAATAAATTTTGGTAAAATAAATTTTTAATTAAAATTTTCAATATTTTAATTGAAAACAAAGCATAGATTTGATATCTATCGTCATTGGCGATTTTTGTATTTGGCGATCGAAAACGTAATACGAAAATCTGTATATTATCGTTGTAAATACGAGATGTATGTGTTTACTTCAATTACCCTACTACCGTAGGTAGTGGAAGTATTGTATAGGTTTTGGCAATTGGTCAGTGTGTGTCTATATGTGCACGTGTGTGTGTAATCTTCTGGCTGTCATAGCTCCAAAACTAATAAAAATAGAACTACTAAACTTCACAAGTGATTCAAGTCTGGTGTACAGATAAATTTTCCAAATTTTCGTGAAAATTGAAAAACCGGAATTGGGTCATCGAAAACCAGAAATGGGACCCTAAGCCCATATTCAAAAACACCTCTAATGATTTTCTTCAAAGTTGCTATATAAATAATATATTAGATGCCCTTTCGATTGAAAAGTTGCTTAGTTCAGGAAAATTGATAGGCGTCCTCTATAAACAGCTCAATTTCAGACTTCGCAAGTGCGTTCCTTTAAAAACGCCTGTACGGATTTTTTTCAAACTCGCCATGTTAACTTCCTATTAAATATCCTTTTGTATGTAATTATTGTTTTTAGGTCAATAATTGAGTATGTTAAGTTTTGGTAAAAGTTGGTATCTCAAAAACGGCTCTAACGTATTCTTGAAAATTTTTTCTTTAATCCAATTTAGATAGCCTTTCTCAAGTATAACGTGCTTATTACAGGAATATTAACGGTCATCCTGATTAGGTAGTTCAGTTTTAGATCTCGGAAATTCGTGTTTAAAAAAATAACTATCTATTTTTTTCCCCTTATTTTTTAACTCGCTATGCAAACTCTGTTGTATGTGTCTTTATACGTGTATCAAGTTTCTCTTACTCGAAAATCTCAAAAAATTCAAGTAATATCTCCAAAAAATTGTATATATTACGTGTAATAGTGGGTAATGGAAGTCGTGTGGTTGTTTCACACCAGATTCTGTAATAGTATATATTGTACGGATATTGTTTCATATTATTGATTTCTCCTTTAATATACATTATTAAAATAATAATCAATTATGGAAAAAATTAAATATATTTGCGAAATGAAAAAATAAATAATAATTAAAGCTATTATGACGTCAATTTTATCAAAAACATTTTCATGTCATAGGTTTATTTTTCAATATTTTTTATTCATGAGTAAAGAAATGTTTCTTTTTATGAAATAAATAAATAAATAAATAAATAAATAGCATTAAGTAAAAATTGCCAACATTTAACAACTAATTAAAAAAAATAATTGTAAAATTATATTTTGACTTTCCAGTTAATAATATTGCCTGACTATAACATATAAACTGATATATTTCTTGATTTTTTACATATCAATCCATCTTTAACTAAAATTTGTTCATCAGTGCGAAGCCGGACGGGTCAGCTAGTATATATATATAAACAAGATTTTAAATTCATTGAAAAAACTGCTTATATTAAACAAAATACATTTTAATTTATTGCGCAAAGGAACAAATGGAATATAAATGCAAATATAAATGATAGTTATCGTAATAAAATTTAATCTTAAAATTTAGCAATTAATAGATACAAAACAATACCAACACAACAAAAATAGAACTGATTGTAACATATAGGTAAGACTGACACAAAAATGTTGCGATGCAGATTAAGAACCAATAAGAGACAAAAACAATTTAAATTACATACGCCGACATGAGTAGTAACAATAAAAAAAGTATAATTAAACTTAATGACCAAGAAAGTAAATAAAGGACCACAGAAATAATAATTGGATACAAATGCTTAAAAATTGAAGTATAAACTCTTCAGGGGGCATGTACTTCATAAAGCTGTGAAAGCTGCATCGATTTCGTAAATCAATGTAGCTAATCATAGCAATTTATCTTGTTTCAGCCCCAATCGAGGCAGTAAAAGAATTTCGAATGAGAAATAAAAAAAAATTATTAAATCAAATCATCAGGTTATCCAGACGGAAAACTAGAAAAAAACAGAGTAGCCACATATAAAACTTTTACACAGTCTGGACAATAGGAAGATGACAACAATTTAATGACATTAAAAGTAAAAACATTGCAAATAATAATTAATCGAAAAAGAATTAAAGCCTGAGCATTTTCATTAACGATAAAATTCACTAAGTAATTATTTATTGAGTTAGTTAAATTATAATTTTAAGTTAGTTAAATTGTACATAAATCAATGAACATTAAAACTTTCATAGAAAGGAAATTAATGATAGAAAAACTTTAAGACAACAGTGAGCAAGCGCCATCTAGTGTTTAGCTAGATAAATAATATTTCAATTAATTTATTGCAGGTTCAAACAAACCATTGCTTTAAAGTGTATATTTTTGAGAAGTTTAAAGTTCAAGATTTAAGAGAATATGTAGCACCATTTAAATAATTAGTTATTTAATTAGTGGATCTTGATAATGTTAAACCTAAAATAATTAAACTAAATTAGTTGACCTTAATAAAGTTAAACCTAAAATAATTAATTTTTAATTTAAATTTTACGTTGTAAAAAGACTCATTTACAAGCAATAATCCCAAAAAAGCACACATGTAAGAATAAGCAATTCAAGGCAGTCTTCAATTATTAAAGTTATTATTTTAAATGTGTTGCTTATTTAATTTTTTTAAATTATTATTATTGTCATTAGATTGGATTTATTGTTCAATCTAAACATGGGAAGCCGCTAATAGCTAAATGAATAGTCAAATGCACTCAATTAAATTTAACGAAAAATAAGTTCATAATTCATAATAGCAACCAGAAAAAAATAAGAAGAATGTGACTTGAAATGGCAATATTTTTCTTTTTTTTTTTTTTTTTTTTTTTTTTTTTTTTTTAATTCAGCAACAAACTTTTTATTGCTATTATTCATATCGGCATAAGTAATTTAAATTGTTTTAGTTTCTTATTGGTCTTAATCTGTATCGCAACATTTTTGTGTCAGTCTTACCAATATGTTACAATCAGTTCTATTTTTGTTGTGTTGGTATTGTTTAGTATCTATTAATTGCTAAATTTTAAGATTAACTATTATTACGATAACTATCATTTATATATGTATGTATATTTATATATATATATATATATATATATATATATATATATATATATATATATATATATATATATATATATATATATATATATATATATATATAACTCGAAAATAATCGCGTCTCGGTGTTTCTACCGCCTTTACTACAATCCGTAATAGAAAGTAAGAGACGTTTTTTTCTTGATTTTTAAATATCACTTTTTAAAAGGATTTTGAATAATATAAATCTATATTATTCAAAATCCTTTTACAAGAAACAGAAATAAGCTCATAAAACGTGTTAATATTAAAATTTGATTTTTTTAATTATCTAACTTTTAAATTATAAATTTATCAAATATGTATAATTAACTAAAAAATGGTAAACACTTTACATTTTTATCAAAACCCCAAAAATAATTCATTTTTATTTGTCTCAGTCTATTCGCCATATTTATTAAAATTCATAAGGAAAGGAAGAAGTTGTTTATTTATTTTATTTATTTTCATTTATTTTTTTTATTTTTTATTTTTTGGACTTTTCTTTTTTAATAGAATTTTAAAAATACCGATTTAGATATTCACAAATAAATAAATAAATAAATAAAATAAATAAATAAATAAATAAATAAATAAATAAAAACTTAAAAAATATCTGTTTATAGTAAAACTTTAAATATTTCGATATTTCTTTATTATTATATTTATTACAAATGTAACAAATTGTTGCATGGAAGTAATATAATTTTAAGTTAAAAGACTCGAAATCATTAATGTTTCATTAACATTAACATTTTGAATGTTGGAATGACACCAATTTCAGAAAATATTTGAAATGCTATAGTACCGTCTTTAAAATTGGAGTCATTTCGAGTGGAAACGTGTATTTTTGTAGAAAAAAAAATGCTTATATTTTAAATGATTGTGTGCAGCGTTTATTTACTGGCGATTGAATGTAGTTAGAAATAGTAATCTTAATTTCAAATTATAATAAAATATAAGAAGGCTCATGCATTTTACAAATAAATATTTTATTTACTCGATTTTACACATTTTTTCGTGATATATGCATGTGTATGATTGGACGAGATACCGTCAAAATTCTTTGTTCGAATATGCTGAATGTTGGCACGTATGTTATAAGTCACCTTAGCACGGACTGTATGGATTTTGATGAATCTAAAATTTATAATTTCTTACAGGGTCACAAAGAAATATTGTTTATTAATATGACCTACAGGCTCAAATTATTTAAAGTGCGATAGCGTCTTATTCGATTAAGCTGAATGGTTTTAGATTTCTCTTATTTTAATTTATTTAAAGAACTGTTAATTACTTAATTTTCCGATATCATTTCAGAGTTTTCAATTTGCGTAATTGTTCAATAGTATAGAAATTCGATGTACCGCTCATTCACTCAATAATCATTTCTACAAGTATAATGACATTTGCCTTTTAGAATGAAAAACTTTTTGTCAAACGTATTGGAATGCTACATCTATACCAATCACTGTGCCTATGGTTTTTATTGAATTCTAAGAAATTATCATCTTTAACAGCTTTCTTCTTTAGAATTCTTTAATAAAAGAATACGAAGTGCATAAAACAATAAAAGTATTTGTAACCACTTCACCGGCCATCCCGAGATAACTCGGGGGAAAAGTAGCCTTCCACATACTACAGTAGCCAGTGATGTGGTCTAATAATGTCGTCACATCATAAGGAAACATTTTTTTCTTTTTGAACTCATACTAATTGTACCTTTTGAACTATAACACTTTCAATACTCTACTACCAATAATTATTATGTTAACAGTGAACGTCGAGTTCCCTGTTTGTTTATTAGTATATAGTAAATAACTATTTAAAATTTAGATTTATTATTATGAAAGTATGCATTTAAATACAGTAAGCTGTGACGCGTGAAAATCCAGTAGGTATGAAATAAAATGCAACTTGATTCAATTTAAGTTTAAAAATTTGCAGAATATCTCAATTAGTTAGTTTTCAATATTACTGGTTTAACAAGTCAATACCGTCAATATATGAAAAAAAAAAATTAAACATATTTTGTTTCGGATCATTCTTTAATCTTAAGAATTCTTTTTTTTTTTTTTTTTTTTTTTTTTTTTTTTTTTTTATTAATATTGATTTAAAAATATAAAAATATTATACCACATGAAAAAGCCATTAAAAACTATTTAAAAAATAATACTATTGAAACTGAAAAATAATTCTTTAACTAAGTCTAAATCCCTTGACAAAAATAGCTTTGTGATTAATACTTTTAAATATTTAATATTCATAGTAATATGAAAAATACAAAATTATAAGCTTTATACAAAAGTCACGATACACAGAATATTAAATTTAAAGAAGGAACTTAATTCTCAAAATTTAGTACTTCTTAATTAACGACGCATTACATTTAATTACATTGTGGTTGGTATTTCCTAAAATGTTAACGATCCATATATCCAAATGTTGAGCAAAGTTGTCATGATTATATCTAACGTGTAAAATTAACTTTGTCTTACTGCCATATCTTAATGTATGAAAGTCTTCACTGTGACATCCGTTGAAAATAAATGCCCCATGACATGTTACAAAATGTCCTCTCAGGAATTACATTATGTACATTATCTTATTATGTACATTATCTTGTTTAAGGTTACAGGTAATTTATATCAGTATGAAGAATGAAAAATAAAAACTGACATTTAATTCATATTATATATATATACATATATATTTATATATACATATTCATAAATGAAATATAAATGTAAAACTTTTTATTGGAGCCAATCATAACATAAAACTTAGATCCAAACAATTAACACTTTAGCATGTTGTTTGCAAAAAATATCGCTGAACTAAAAATTTAATGAAGAAAAGCAGAACATTGTTTATTTTAAACTTTCTTCTCTACATAATAAAGGTCGTATTCATAAACTTTTTTGGTCTTTGGTTTCCGATAGAATTACAATTTTTGTGATATCATGAACCCTGCTTCACGATTTTTAGAAAATTTCTGTCTGTTTGTCTTTGAAAGGTTTTCTGTCATCTCTTGTTTGAAAGATTATTTACGGACTTTCAAAAAACGTTATAATTATTTGTTGGACCTTGATGTAAAATTTGACTTATAATATTTAGGTGCATATAGTTTTGTATCTAACGATACCATTTTACACTGTAAAATAGTTCTAATAAAAAAAGGGAGTTTTGCCATTTATAACAATGATATTATATAGGGCAGCCATGTTTACTAACACTAGTACTGAGGATGAGTCCAAAAAGGTGGAGTATTACCAAATTGAACGACAGATTGGCATTTGGAAAATATCCAGTAATTCAGCGCTCTGTTATAGCTTATTTTCTCAGAATCAGTTGACTGATACCTTTTTTTTTTTTTTTAGCACTGGACTCGTCGAGTACGCGCTTGCGCAGAGGTTTCAATGCTTTCATGAAATGTGGTCGAAGAATAAGTACTATAATTAGGTAATTTTGAATCTTCTAACAAATGAATTATCATGATATCAAGGAGTGGACGACTAGAACGAGGCGGAGCTTCCACTGATTGTGGGGAAAAGCTGCACTAAGATTGGCTATATTCCATTATTTGTGGGCTAAATTAAGACTTTTATAGGTTAAATTTAAGAAAATCGTCATCATGACGCCGAATAGCGTTAAAGAGTCATGTCGTCAATTCAATTCTGAAATTTTGTAGTATAAATAGTAACGTAATGACAAAATAGTAGGTACACATGTAAATGTCAGAGCAAACACATATATATATATGTTTGTAATATTTTACGTGCAGCTGTTTTTGTGTCATTCGATATGCAAACATTTATGCACAGATATTTCAAATACAGACGACACAAAAAAACCTTATAAAACCGCAAATATTATTAAAGTCATATATAGGGATACAAATTCATGGCGTACTAGTAGATGCATTTAAATTATGCAATCGACTATTGTGTGTTTATACGAGATACGACATCCGTTCTGTAAATCACTTTTAGAATAATTATTCTTATTTCGTACCAGAGAGTAAAAAAGGACATATACAGTTACATACATACATACATTCATACTTAAATATATAAATATATATATATATATATATATAGAGAGAGAGAGAGAGAGAGAGAGAGAGAGAGTTTCATAAGTCTCGATACACTAAATTATCTCAAAAGGGAAGCAAAATCGCTGAACATATTGATTTCATATGTTTCGTGCATTTAAATGTCTCAAGAAGTATCATAAATGGGGCCGCACGAATTTTTTTTTAAATAGAAACCACACTTTTTCTCCACAGAATCGTGTTAAACGGAAAAAATCATAAGAATCGGGGCACATTTCTTTATATATATATATATATATATATATATATATATATATATATAAAGAAATGTACATTTTATTTATGCTAATTATGTAGATCATAAATTATGCACCAACTGCTATAACCCTTTTAAGAATTCCAATATCACACCGTTTCTCAATAACGTTAAGTTGTTAATTATCAAGACTGATTACAAAAAAGAATTCGTTGCATGTGGATGTGTGGATATGTCTGACTACATCTCATCCCAAACCATTAAATCGAATTCAGTCGAATTTAGTTAAGGTGTTTAATATTTTTAGCGCATGCGCAGTGGAAAGGGATGATAAAAAAATCCTCTACAAAAAGTACTTTTGTATGATTTCTGCTATGATAATGCAGCTGGATAATTCAAATTTTATACGTACAGTCGTTAACAAAAGTTTCCGAACGCTAGTAAAAATTCCTATGTAAAAAAAAGTACACTTCATACATTTTCGTTAAATAAATCCTTGTCGAATCCTGTTTTTAGACTGTCTAAGAACAGGATTCGACAAGGATTTATTTAACAAAACTGTATTAAGTGCATATTTTTATATAGGATTTTTTGGTAGTGTTCGGAGACTTTTGTTACCGACTGTAGGCGACTGCTATTTTATATATTCACCCTAAGTATAGGTTTTTAAAAATTCAAATTTAAAATTCAGTGTAATGATTAAAAAATGCTCCAAATCGAGATTTCATGCATGTGATTGAGAAATTTAACTATAAATACGCTAAAATGAAGTAGTGTCTTTATATAATTAACCATTTGCTGGCGCCTAGCGCTCTAAAACGCTCTAAACTGTGTTGCAAAATTTAAGAACTTTTTTTATACAACTATCAGCAATAAATTTGATGGGTGATATTTCATATTCATAATGAACGAATAACTTTGAGGGGATTAGGCAAATGTTACTGTTAAAATTTTGTCGTGGTTAGAGAATAAAAAAGCCTATAAATTTGAAACACTGACCAGAGGACTGAAATGGACTGAAATTAAATAAGACCGGCGAAGGAATAAAATCGAAATAATTATTATAATATGTTAGGATGACATCACTTTCAGATGAAGTACTACGTCTCCGGAAATTATATCATTTCTTATAAATTATCTAATGAGAAACGTGCATTTACATAATAAAACTGCTGCGCTTTACTATTATTGTGTGGGGCACTTATTTATCAGCGATTGAATAAGAAGTAGCAATTGTAATATTAACTCCAATTTGTAGTGTAATATATCAAAAGGTTTTTTTTTGCAAAGTTGGAGAGAATGGGGATGAATGGGACATTTTTCATGTTTTTATTGATAATGTTGGCCATATGTAACGCAGAATTTTGCAACACTGCTCATAAGAACACTTTAGTAATCAGTTACATATAAACATACTAACTTTAATAAAAAGTTATCATTTTTAATTAATAATATATATATATTCTTTACATGCATGTGTATTGTCCCATTTATACCCACCTATAGGGATGAATGGGACATGATTGGGGATGAATGGTACAGGACTGGAGTTAACAAAGGAAAGAAAACAAAATGGAAAGTAAGTAACTTTTTAAAGTTAAATTGGTTTATGGGATTTTATTACACACTATGAATTTATTGAAATTAACATTAACTGATGTATTGACTCGAATTAACATCAAAAGACGAAAGTCCTTTGGTTCGTACAGTTTCTTGTGCTCTAGGCTTTGGTCATTTAATCTAATAAGATCAAGTCTAAAAATAAATAAATAAATAAGACACTAGAAAGAGATAAATCATTATAAAATAGTACAAATTATCCAGATAAATTATTATTTCCGACTGATCGTGAAAATCAGCATTCTATTCTGTATTACATTAATAATCACCAGGATTTATTTAATTAGCTTGATTGAAATTGCGATTTTAATCAAATTATTATCAGTTTATTTATTTATATATTTTTTTAAATTATTGATTTAAGTTGCATTGAATGTTTTAACTAATATTTTTTTTTAATCATAATTATTATAAACACAAATCAGAACAATTAATTCCAATCTTTTTTTCCTCTAAATTCACAAAATTATGAATCCTGTGGCTAATTTACATCATTAAACATATAAAAATATTTTATAATGAATTAATTAAACTTATCTAGATCCTAGTTATAAAACAAAATCCTCCTTATTCTTAAATTTTATTTATATTTCTTTATATTTAGCCTACTTGCACTAAATTCAAATGGCACTTTTATATTTCTATGTTATAACTACTGAACTACAGGTTATAAAAATATTGAAAATAATATTTCTTTTAATATACTAATTCTTGTGTACAAATTTAAATTAGCACATAGTGGGGAATGTCCCATTCATCACCATTCAATCTGTCCCATCCATCCAAACCACTACATGATCATATGAAACAGGAAATAGGCTTAATGAACAATTGTCAATATTCTTCTTGAATATTATAAACATAATAAATGATTATGCTTTTTCACTATATAAGAGTTATATTAACTTTAAGCAAATAGTTAATTTCTTAACTACTACCTAACTGAACCAGTAAAAACTGTCTTTGGCAGCTGAAAAAGACACTCTATTTTCTTTTTTTCTGCCCTTCTATGGATAGCGCAATTCTGAAACTACACTTGATGAATCTGTGTAGTTTCAGCACCTCAGTGCTGCTATATATCAGAAAAAATGCCAAGTTTCTGGTGTTTGCAAAACATAAAAATTTTGCTATTGCTCCATTTATCCTCCGTCCCATTCAACCCCACTCTCCTCTGCATATAAATATTTTATTCGTTTACTTAACAAAACTGCATGTTTACACAGAACATTTTTTTTTTTTTTCATGAATGTTGTTATTCCAGGGTTATGTTTTATAAATGAAGTATCAAAATAATAATAATAATAATTTCTCTCAAATAAAAACTGCTCATATTTACGAAGGTTCTTAATAAACATAGCAATAAAGAAAATGAGTCTTACTATTATTAAAACAATTCTTATAAATATAGTGAGCAACGAAGCGGACAAACTAAGACAGTTTATAAAAAAAAAAATTAAAACAAATTTACTTAGTTAGTAATATAAAACTAAAATAAAATTACTTATTTTTCCTTTCGCTTAATGTGTCGATCATTTTACATATACTAAAATATGTTATTAAATATTTTAAATATATTTTTTTCTAAAAGTCGCTTACATATATATATGTAATATATTTATAACTTTCGTCCAAATATTTATAAATTAAAATTATTAAATTAAAGAGCAACAACAATTATACATATATATGTTTACGGAAGTATGTAAGTTTTGTAATTACATGTCACAATTTAATATAGAAATATTTATTTTAAATTATAAACTCATTAAACTAATTTACATTTGAAATAAATGAATTTATTCATTTTTATATAATTAAAATCTAAATGGATATGACTATTCACATATTAAAAGTAGAATGTTAAACTATTTTAATAAATTTATTTGTTTATTTATTTTATGATACATATCCCTTTAACCGATGTTACGAATTCCATTTGACATTATACGAATTACCCGTTTGCAGTAACTGTAAATTAAAATAACAAATTTATGAATTAAAATTATTTAGTTACGCTTATTTAAATTATTTTTGTACCGCAACACATATATATATTAATTATTAATATTATAATATGTATTTCATATATTTTTAAACAATAGTGTCGATTGAGTCGATTACTAATTATTCTGAAGTTTCAGTATATAAAGAGCATGTTATACCTATGTACTAGTATAACACGTTTCTAAATATAAAGATGCATTGAACAAAATTAATTAGTGCTCGACTCTGTTTAACAAATTTTCTAGAAAAAGAAGATTAGAAATTATCCCAAAATTCTATGATTAGGAACACCATGGTACACCTATGTATTTAAGTGAAGATTTTTTTTTTTTTTTTTTTTTTTTTTTTTTTTTTTCCGAAGGCAAATAGGAATCCAAACACAAAGTAAAGAAAAAATAATATTTGCGATCACCCTGCAAAACATAATATTTGAAAAGCTTTGTAGTTCTAGGTTTTGATAAAGCTGCCTGCTCGATTTTTCAGTATTATTTTGCATTATAATAAATCGGATACAACGCGTGCTTAAGAAAACTTTTTTTTTAATATACAGGGATTATAAACCAGTGCAGTATCATGTTTAGCTAGAAGCTTTTTACCGAACGCTCGGATTTTGATACTTTTTTTTTTTTTTGTAGATCTTGGTTTAAAATAGGTCCCAATGTAATATTTATATGATCTAAAGGAAATAGAGGATGCCGGCAAAAGTCAGTCCCAACTCTTATAACTGCTAATCAGGAACTGCTAAAGTGGTATGTATCTATAGTAAAATGGTCATGCACTACGAGATTCAAACTGTTACAGTACCACCTGGTTGAAAACAGCAAATTTAGCGTTCCTATATTGAAAACGGTTCAAGATAGGAGAAAAAAGTGAACTACAAAGTTGTAGAGCATTAATTTTGTGCGGACTTAAAAATTTATGATGAAATGTATTGTTTATGGTTTTTTGCAAAAACATTTATTTTATACTTTTGGGCGCAATTTACAATTTTATTTTATGCTAATTTTCAGTTTATTTTTAATTGCTTGAAAAATTATCTGCTTTTTGGAGCCGGCTCTACTTTTTTTTCAAAACCATTGTTTATTTATTTAAAATATTCCTCGATTTAATTATTTTGGTTCACATAAATAATTTTGATATTTAATCACCCGTTTTCCTTGCATTTAATTGTGAAAAATTTTACTTATATTGAATATATGTACAGTTACCAGATTCGAAATATATATATGAATAAGCAGTTTTCATTTTCTATAGAGTAGCAGGAAAATTACCTTACTTCTTATAAGTCTTTAAATCTTTACTTCTAAATTTTCTATGTATTTTATAACAAGTAAATCATTAGTAATATAATGAAAAAAAAATATTGTGACAGTATTAAAAAAAAATGTTTTGACTAAAAGTAAACAAAACAAGTATTTTGCATCTTTCAAGAGTTTTCAAATAAAAAAAAAAGACATTTTAGTTTAGCAGTTATATATATATATATATATATATATATATATATATAAGTTATTGTAGAAAGTAAAATCTATCCCAGGTTCAAAAGGTTTTTTTCTTCTACATTTAAGCAAATTCAAAATAAAACTTAATTAAGAATGTATAAATTAGTGTGCAAAATCACTCAAAATCTTCCTTTTTATTTAATGAAGTAATCAAGTTAAGTGATGTGAAAATTAACATTAAATAATAGAAAACACTAATGCAATTTTTTGGAAAAACTTTACTGTAATTATTTAGAAAACAAATCGAAACAAAGTATAAAGTTGAAATTATTTCTATCCTCCGTTTTCGAATTTATTACTTTAAATTAAACATTCTATTAATTAAGGAAATATTTTAGTTTTTTAATGCGCAAAAAATATTTTTTTCGTGTCTGAAATAAAAAACAAACAAATAAATAAATACAAATCTTGAATGATCTACAAAACAGTTTTGTTAATATATTTATATTCTTTAAAATATTTAGAAGATGCAATGATATGACGTTTTATTCATAATGTGGATATAAATGTATTTCAACATATTTTATTATAAATGTATTTTGAGAATTTTTTTCGTACTTAAAATGAACCAATTTATGTATTTATTTTTCTTTTTTTAAATACAAAAATTTAAAATTCTTCTCTTTAAATTTTGTTATTTTTTGTTTTAGATTAATTTCATAAATCATTTTTTTTTTCGTAATAAAATGAATATGGGATATTACGAAAACTAAATTTCTTATATAGGAGGAAAATTTTAATTAAATAATTGCACTTTTTAAATATTATTCATTGTATAAATATATCAAGTTTCTTTAGTTATCTTTAGTGTTGACTAGATGAAAAATTTGAATAAAGAGTAAAAAGTATCCGTCGTTACCAAATAATATATACAAATGCACAATGCATATATTTTGATTTATATATATATATATATATATATATATATATATATATAATTTGAATTATTTAGTACCATTGTAACATTCAGCAGACAAAAGATAGATGAAGATACCAACATAAAATAAATTTTAATTGAGATTTGTTTCGATTAAAATTAGTCACGGTATTAAATTAATTTGAGTACCAGTGATTAGTAAAAACAAGTTAAAGTACTTACGCAGAAGAGAAATGACACTAACATAACACATAAGCTTAACGATGAGAGAATTTGCAAAAACTTTGAATTATTAGTAACAGTTAACATTTGAGAGAAAAGAGAAAGGATAAAATCACCAAAAAGTTCCGATAAAAGGGGAAAAAACATGGAATTCATGAATTGAAAATTGGAATTTTAAATGCTGAAAAATAGAAATGTACACATCAGGAAACTTGCATTTGTATCAGCATATGCAAGATTTCGTAAAACTGTATAGCTAATTCCAGCAAATATACAGCTCAAGTCTACACACACATGTATATATATATATATATATATATATATATATATATATATGTGATAATTTCATCGACATATATATGCTATTTACAGTGAAAGGATAGTTTTCAACTTTGCATATATTTGCTATTTGTGGAAACTTTATTAGCAGGAGGGAATTTTGTTTTTGATTTCCGATAATTTAATAACACAAGTCTATATCTAAAATTTTTGCTTGACAATTTTGTTTTTTGGTGTGTTGAAGCCAAAACTGAAACCAGATTTTCTTTATCACGTACATGTTTACCCATATAGGCTGTTTACCGACACAATTTCTCTCGTGACTCTTTTACCAATATAATTATATACTAACTTTTACAGTATTTTCCATGATTAATTACAATTAGTCATAGAATCATACTCAGAACTACCGAAAATGAAGAAATTATGTCGGTAGAAACTCTTTATTGACAAAAATCTGTAAGTGATAAAGAAAAACTGCTTCAATTTCAGTTTCAACACACCAAAAAACATAACATAACATAACAAAACATAACAAAAACATAACAAAAACCTATAATTATCAAACGAATTTTTGCCAATGTTATTTTTGTAGATCTGTGTCATTACCTTGAATAAAGTATTTAATATGTTATTCGCCATTAACAAGTTTGATACCAAAAATATTTGTTATATCTTTCATAGAGTAAATATAAAAAAAACTACGTAAAAAAGTATCCAAATTTATTATACAGTAAATCGTGCTCAATTTCGTTTTTATTAAAAGTAAATTATAAGTTTATTCTGCATCTTTCTGAACAAAATCTTTAAAAGTTTAAAGTTTCTTTCTTTTATTTATTTATTTATTTTATTTTATTAAGATCTGAGAAACCAAGATCTTTTGCACGATTAAAATTATAAAAAATATATTTTTTTTTAATTTAAGACAATTTCTAAATAAACATAATTTTTAAAAAATTCTATTTGATTGAGTAATTACGTTACTTAATGTGAAAATAGATATTACGTATCAGAAAATAAGAAATAATAAGTACAATTGTCTATATAAATATATATAAAAACAACTTGAAAGGAATGCATGAAATTAAAACTTTTTTATGCAAATTGCTTCGGAAAATAATATCAAATTAAACAATAAGTTAATTAACCCAGTAGTTGTATTTATATCGTACCAAAAAATAAATTTTATTTGAAAATCTGAATGATTTGCAATACTTTTTAAACATATATTTATACATTTTAAGATATTTAGGCCCAAAAGTAAGATGTATTATGTAAAATGAACATAATATTTACTTTTTTTTTCGAAAATGCATTATCATTTATGTTAATACTTTATGCTTAATATAAACTAAGTTTCCGTAAATGAATTCAGAAATAACTCACCCATTTAAATTTCGTTAATTTTATTCATACATTCGTTTCAAAAATGACCCATTTAGCATCATTTTATACACCAGTATTGGGCATAATTGATTAAAAAGTAATTGAATTACAATTGAATTACAATTAAATTACAATTATTTTACTGTCAATTGATTAACAACTAATTGATTACAAATAAATTGAATAGGTAATTAAATTTATTGAATAAAAAAATCAATTTATTTGTAACCAATTACTTGTTAATCGATTGACAGTAAAATAATTGTAATTTTATTGTAATTCAATTACTTTTTAATCAATTATGCCCAACACTAGTATACACTAACTTTTCTTAAGGGTATCTCGCACCATTGAAGTAAGTTTTATATAAAAGCTCCATTTAATATTTATAAATTGAAATATATTAGGTTTGCTCAATAAAACATATATTTAGGCAACAGTTCTTATGGTTTTTGATAATATTTACAGAATCGAAACCTAAAATTGTGTTTTCTCAGTTTGAATTTTTTCATGAATATACGTGATCTTGAAAATGCTGAAACTTCTAGAGGTATTTAAGAAAAGAGTTACTACTTTTTTGGATGTTTAAGAAAAAGCGACTTAGAAAAATTAGTGCTGAGTTTTGAAATTTATTAATTAGTTTTTGAGAAACAAATTACAAAATGCATGTCTAGGTAAAAAAAAAAAAAAAAAAAAAAAAAAAAAAAACATGATTTTTGTTATATATATATATTAAAGATTAAAAGATATTGAAAAATCTGTCTCTTATTCGTTTAGTTACATTCCATTAATCATCCCTACAAAACATTAAGCCTTTTTCTTTAAAAAGTATGTGCAGTATTTTAAGCAATTTGGAGAACATGAATTAATGAAAAAATGCAAATTGAGAAAACACAATTCAAAGATTTCAAATCTCAAACAAACCAAAAGCCATAAGAAATGTTGCCTGCATAAACAAACACATGCACTCGCACAGACGCACACACGCGCGCACACACACACACACACACACACACACACACACACACACACACACACACACACACACACACACACACACACATATATATATATATATTATTGAACAAACTTAATATAGATTAGTTTATAAATAGTGCAGTATATGAAAATATAAGCTTTTATGTAAAACACCCTTCAAGGGTGCCGTCAGATGTTCCAACTGACGAATAAAAATCCTTAAATGACGAATACTTTTGATTTCAGACGGTATGTTAATAAATGTTTTAGGATACTTGGTGTATTACATTAAAAAAAAAAACATGCATTTTACAGAAATAGAATATTAAAATATGATTTTTTTATTAATCAATACGTGCTGGCTGAATTGAATTATTGTATACAAAATGTTATTAACGTTAAACGTTTCAAATCCTTAAAATGTTAGCAATATTCAGCAGTAAATTAAACTGGGCAATACTTTAAATATCAATCGCATTTTTTTTTTTTTTTTTTTTTTTTTTTTTTTTAAGTAATATGAACCCAAAATTTTCTTTCCCTTTATTCTACTTTAAATAGATATCAATTTCGTGTGTGACTATATGGCACAACTTCTATCTTCTAAATTTAATATTTCCTGAACCCGAAGGTTTATTAAATTATTGAGTGGTTTCACATACACTTCCTTTATTCTGAGAAACATTTTCAAATGGATATTTCTACTTATAGAAAAACATTGAGAAAATGTGAGAAATGCATGAAGATATAAACATAAGTCTGAACATTAGTCTTACGTGATATAGATGTATATTACCTTTATATTTTCTTTGTTACTTCTAGCTCAAACTATTTGAGCGCAATCATTCAGATTCAAAACAAATTCGCCTATTTTATTGACTTAAGAAGGAAGTTTTGCACTCTATTTTGTTTAAAATATTTCAAATAATTTTAGCAGTAAATCAATAAAATTAAAATAAGTATGGATTTTATTTATTTATTTATTTATTGTTATTACCATTATTATTTTAGAAATTAAATTAAATAAATTTGTACATTAGATTTAGCAAAGAAAATATTAATGTTCTTTTTATTTCGAAATACGAAAATAAATATTCAATATTTGTTTAAAGTAGCATTTTAAAAACTTTGAGGAATACTTCTATATTTCCTTTTCACATACTGCTACATCTACATTGTTGAAAAAATGAAAATTTGTGGCCAGAAATTCTCTGTAATTTCAGAAAAAATTCGTAAATTACATAATAATTACGTTGAACAAAACGTATTTTCCTGTAATTACAGAGAATTTCTGGCAGCAAAGTTGATTTTTTTCTTTTTTTTTTTTTTTAACAGTGTATGCATCTACTGGAAATTTTATTTATGGCACGATGTTTTATAAAGACCTAGTATCACTGTTTTTTAGTCCCCACTTTCTGATAGTAAAATTATGAATTAAATATTATAAATATAATATAATATATTGTAAGAAATATAAATAAACTAAGTGACTGTGATTGGGTTTTACATCGCACTAATGCTGCGCAGATGGGCAATTGGAGACGGTCTGTGACACACCCCTAGAGATGGTCCGAAGACATGCCATCACAAATTTGATCCTCCACGGAAGGGATGACTCTCCCGCTTCGGTGACCCCCAGAGGTATAATTTTTGATGGGAACATGGAGAACGTTGCGGCCAAGACAGATTTTACATGCACCAGCCACCATTAGGGTACACGACGGTCTTTGGCCGGCTCGAGTACCGAACCCGCAATCTTCCGATTACGAGGCCGGCGCTCTACCGACTGGGCTACCGCGGCCCTAAATAAATTAAGATTATGTTGTAAATTTTATTTTATTTATTTATTTTATTATAATATTATTATTATTATTTTTTTAATATAAGAATATTAACCCTTTCTTATGTATCACCAGTAGATTTACAAAAAAAAAAAAAAAAAAAATAATAATAATAATAATAATAATAATAATAATAATAATAGTAATAGTAATAATAATAATAATAATAAAATGTTTATATTTTCCTGTGAAAAGAAAATTTTATATCTGTATATATACAGTTGTTCTTAAGTTGTTTAATTTAACATAGAAAGATAAAAAGAAAATAAATATAATTAATATATTTTTTTTTTAAATAGATACTACCTACGTCCTACAGAAATATATAAACTAATAAAAATATTGACAAACAAAATTTACATAAAATATTAACCATTAATACCTGTACAAAAAACGCCTACACAAAAATAAACATCTACATAACTTAGCAGACAGAAAGTAACAGATACATTTTAAATACTAAAAATACAAAATGTTTACATATTTATTGCAGAAAATATATGTTCAAAAGGAAAAGTACGATGTCTTTTTACCGTTTATTTCAGTAAGTTTGTCATTTTTTATTTTACAAATTATAACCCAGACGCACACATATACTAACAAGGAATATTAATTATATTAATATTAAAAAAAAAGGACACTGATAAATACTTTTTATTATGTTTATGTAGTGTATGTTGTTTCATTTTTAAATGCGTAACTTTTTAATTTGCACCAAAATTCGAAAAAAAAAAAAAATCAGTTTTTCTAAAAAAAAAAAAAAAAAAAAAGTATTAATAAGACTTTTTATAGAAAATTGTTGAGTTACAAATTATTAATTTATAGAAAAAAATACTTATTCTAACGTTTAACGATAATATGTGTTGTTATTCAACAAAATATTTTTTTCATTAATTTCAAATATGAGGAAACAAAACGATTATTTATTTTATAAAAATGTAAAAACTTTACGGAGTACTGTTTTCATGGTATTTTATTTTATTTTATTTTATTTTTTATAAATGAAGGTGAGATTTTATAAGACGTGTTATGAAAGTAAAAACGCTTGAAAACATATTAAACATTTAATGTTATAACTCATGATCATATTTGTTTTTCTTTTTTTTAACCTCCCACATAAAAATGATTAATAAATTATTACGTATTAAAATAAAGTGTATTCTGCAAATAAATCACAAATATTTAAATTAATTTATACGAGACAGTTTAAAAGCTATAGCCTTTTTCATAAGATGTGCAATATCTAATTCAAACCCACAAGGAGAAGCTGCGATATTTTAAACCCCCAAACATATTTATTACTCTACAATACTATCTCTAAAAACTGATCAAGATTCTTCACTTTCAGCTGCTGATTGATTCTTTATTTTCAATAATTGACAGGTATTTGTAAGTTTCTTTCTTTATAATGCACCTTAGAACAAGCTTAGGTTGAAGAATGTGATATTAAAAAACCGTACGCATCCTGGCTGGTTAGTTAAATAAAATAAATATTAAAAAAAGTATTATTTAAAATATATCCTTTAGAAATTTTACACTCTTTTATAAAATCTTGAGATGTATAGAAGGTATTTACCGAAAATTCAAAATACATTACTTTACGTTAAATTCGACATATATAAATTTAAAAAATACTACTGATGCAAGAAAAAAATATTAATTAATTAAAGTTTTATCAATAATGCAAATATTTCTAACGAGTTCTTATTTTTAATTAATTTAATTCTTAAAATAATAGGAAACAAGAATCCTCTTTTTTTTTTTTTCAAAGAAATAAATACCTGATTCGAAAATGACTGTGATGGCAAACACACTATACTACATATAGTATTACACAAATAAAAAAAAATGTTTATAAAATTTTTGACTGCATTTACATTTCCTTTTTCTTTTTTTTTCTTTTCTGAGAAGCATTTTGAAGGGGAAAATTTCTACTTAAAAAAGAAAGACATTGAGACGTTGTGAGTAATGCAAATATATGTACATGTAAGTCAGAACATTAGTTTTACGTGATGTAGTTCTATATTACCTTTATTATTTCTTTGTAACTGTTAGACAAGACTAGTTGAGCGTAAACATTTGGGTTCTAAAAACAAATGGACATCTTTTATTACACAAAGAAGACTTTTCTGAATCTTTTCTTCGAAAGAAAATGAATATTTCAGATAATTTCGGAAAAAAAAATTGTGAAACGTAAATAATCATTCTAAGTATAAATAAAATGAAGATTTATTGCAGATTTGCATTTGCATAAATAATTCCATCCAGAATCCATTTTTTTTTCTTTTTTTCTTTATATTTCACGAAACCCTTTTTTAATTATTTTTATTTATTTTAATTTTTTTTAGTATTTATTAGTGTTAATATTGTAATTTTTTGAAATTCTCATAAAGTATTGCCAATAGAAAATATGTAAATAAATAAATAAATAAATAAATAAAAAATTCTGTTGTTAAAACCACAACAAACAACAAATTTGGTATGTGACATATTCATGAAATGTGTTGAAGGTAATTTAGGAAAAGGTTGTTCAAAAATGTGTATTAGCGGACTGGTGGAATTAAAAAACTGAAAATATAGCAAAAAAAAAAAAAAAAAAAAAGACTTAAATTGCATAAATAAATATATTGAACAGTTGTAAATTGTTTTTTAATCCCATTCTTTTAATCGAAATTGTTAAATTCGCCATTTTCATTTCTTTTTCTTTTTTTGCAAAACGCTACATATTTGTTATTTTTAAACTAATGCTTTTAATTACTTCAATGCAGAATATGAATACTCTACATATGAAACATGGTGGCATTGCAATTTCTCATTTTGGAGACAGATTTATTTATTTATTTATTTATTTTATTTAATTTGATTTAATTTAATTTAATTTGATTTAATTTAATTTTATTTTATTTTTTGTAACTGGAGATTAATTATAACGATCATTTATTTCTTGGTATTTAATTCGTTACTTATTTTGTTTAATGTATTTTATATTTCTTACAATCATTTTCCTAAATTATTCTACCAATATCCGAATTTTTTTAAGTCCAAAATAATTTATGTGAAATAAAATAAATATTACTCAAAAATGATATTAAAACATGTTTCACACAAACCACAAATGCTGTCCATGTCACTCATTATTTTAAACTGTCTAATAAACACATTTACGAAAATTCTATTTGATTCAATTCGATTTTTATGGAGGTATGTGAAATATTTAAAAATACAATTCATCTGTTTCTTTTAAGGATAAACATCACGTCTTATGAAAAATAGTTATTTATACAAAAGAAAAAAATATTTTTTTTCTCTATATTTTGAACACAAACGATTTGGACTGAAATGTGTATCTACCAAGTGACAAAAAACAAATCACTGTATGAATACCAGCTATAAATCAATATTAACTAATTTAATGTATATTATTTCTTATAATCAGTGCTTTCAGGTTGACGGAATTTTTTGTTCAATATACTCCACAAAATTTTGAAGTAACGGTTGCCTAATAACTTTGAAGACTTCTTCCTAACATATATTTGAAATGATTAACAAACCGTTGTTATTAAAAATTAGTGGTGAATGTTAAATAAAAACTTCCCTCAATATGACAACACTGCTTATAATTTTGATGTTATTGTATACAATTAATAGTTATAACAAAAAAATAGAAAAACATAATCACCGCCAGTTTAAGTTGTATGCATTCACAAGAAAAATTTTTGGAAACGTATATAAGTACAGGTATAAGTACAGGTTATTTTTAAAAAATATGTATGTATTAACGAAAACAAAATAGGTTTACAAAAATAATTAAATTAAAAATAAAATATTTAACCAAGTTAAAAAGTAAAAATAAATTTCCTGATTTTTTTTTTTTTTTTTTTAAATTTAAAACATCTAAATTTTATATTAAAACTCTTTAACATAAAAAGGAAAAGAAAGCAAAAATGAAAAAAAAAAAAAAAAAAAAGGGAAAGGAAAGAGAAAAAAAAATGTATAGTAAATTATTTAAGGTTTTCAGTTTTAAATCCAGCGCCAGAGAAAATATGATAAATTTGCATGGTAAATCTGTTTCTCTAATTTCATTTTAAAAATTGTTTTCCTTACTTTGTACTATAAATTTAATAATATTTATTTGATGTATAAATACATTTTGATTAAAATCATAAACCCGGTTATACATTGGATAAATTCAATTTACAGATAATGTACTAAAATAAAATTATAAGGATAATTTAATTTCCAATTTATATTCTCTGTATGATGAATAACTGGGATAATGATCCAAAGACTCTTCTCTCACTCTCTCTTCTTCTTCTTCTTCTTCTTTCTTTCTTTTCTTTCTTTTTTTTTTTTTTTTTTTTTTTGTGACCGCTGCGAAAATGCACTTTTCAAAATGACATATCTTTTTGGTTTGCCGGTAACGTACGATTCTATGAACCAGATCATGCTTTTTCATTTTTTTAATGCTAATAAAATAAATATTTAAAATTACTTCACTTTGCATCATTACTTGATACTCAAACATATTTCGAATAAAATGATAACCGTCGGTTATACACTGGATAAACTCCATTTCCAGATTATTTAATAAAACAAAATTATAAGGATAATTTAATTTCCGAATTAGATTCCCTATATGGGGAACAACTATGATCCAAGACTCTTTTCTCTCGCTCTATTTTTATTTATTTATTTTATTTTATTTTTAACCGTTGCAAAAAAAGCGCTTTTCAAAAGGGTATCTGTTCTAGGCTTGCCGATAAAATACGATTTTATAAACCTTTTTTTTTCTTTTTTTTCTTTTTTTTTTTTTTTTTTTTTTTACGATTAATAAAATAAATATTTGCGTGCATTCGCTCTGCAGGAATCAGAATGAAATTCTATACCGTAGCAATCACAGGATTTAATATTATACAACAATAAATAATTTCCCCTGGTTTTTTGGTGTTTCTATTTCTACTTTTTTATTTTATTTTATATATGCATCTGTGTGGGTACGTGTGCGTGTGTGTGTGAGTGTGTGTTTGTGTGTGTGTACAGAGAGAGACCTTATGATAGAAAGAACATCCAAAAGTATGAACAAACAATATTAAAACCCAATTTAAAATTTAATTTTCCCTTCCTTCCAATTAATATTCCGCCCATTAAAAAATAATAATAATAAAATCATTACCCTCACAATTTTTCCTTAAAAAAAAAAAAAAAAAAAAAAAAAAAAATACGTAACAGAGAAAAAAAAAAAAAAAAAAAAAAAATGAAAATACTCTTTGCGTCTATAGATTTACAATGTATTTTTGACACGACGCCGCGTTGTTTTTATTATGTTAGCACGTTAGCCAGTCGCCAAATCCACGAAATTTACTCTATTATTCACCCTTAAGTAATCATAATACATGTAAAATAGGTAAGGAATCTTTAATATATGTAAGGAAAGTTTATTTCGTTCTTCTATACTAAGTCACAAGAAAAAAATTTCACAGAATCTCCTTCAACCCCATCAAACAACTATTGACTCTCATTAGAATGACATTTTCCGTAATTCCCTTTGCCAAATTTTGATTAGTTACTCACGTTTTTTTTACACCACCAATTTTTTTCCGATTTTTCCTCATCATAATAGAAAATCCCTTCATTAATACACTGACACCAATCTGCAGAAGTGCCACAAGCAAATTTTATTTGGTACATTTGCATAAACGTCCATTCGTCTATAAAATTATGTTTTTTTTTTTTTTTTTTTTTTTTTTTTAAGAATGTATTTTGTCAAAAAATAATTTGCTTAAATGGAACCACGTTTCAAACCTAATCAATTTTTCTGTTAAACACATTTTACACTTCACATTTATGGAACCATCCACAAAAACAAAACCATTACACTCCCATGCTAAACCGTCAATTTTATTCCCTTTCTTTCAAAACCACATAACTTCCACACTTATCACAAATCATACTACCTTTCAATAATCCATATTCTTTCAAAAAAAAAAAAATGTTTCTCTAAACAGTTTACTCAAAAAATCCTACTACATTTGCCTTTTCTTCCAAAAATAGGGCTATCATTGCAGTCATTCTAACTTTTCTCTTTTAGCAAACACTTATATTTTTTCAACAATCATTTTTTTTTTGGAATCACTTTTACTAGATGCCTTACTTAAAGAGAGCCAGTAATAAAAAATGGAAAAAAAACAGAATAAAATAATAGTAAAAAGGAAAAATACTACCCGGTTTATAGACTCGTACAAAGGCAAGCTTAGAGCATTTAAATGAGGAATAGTTTTTCAAAAATAAACTGCAAGTGGGTTGCCATACGATATTATCAAAGAGTCCAGAGCGACATCGTTATCGCCCAAAACGGGGTAAAAATATTTTGGGCCAATATATCAGTTGTACCCTATATGAATCTGAATATATATATATATATATATATATGTATATATTATGTGTTAAAAGTTAAAAACATTTTTTTTAAAAATAATAATAAAATACGTTATAAGAATGTTTCAATTTTGCATAGCCTAACACTGAACAACAACAAAAAAAAAAAACCTCCGAAATGTTTTTGAGGAATACAAAGTGATTATTTATCCAATATTCAACATTAATTTTCTTTGAATGTACCTATAACTATTTAATGTATCAAAACATATTACCAAATTTTTAACATTAGAAACGTTTCATGGATAATATCTTGTTATTTTCTCAGGGATAAGTTTTAAATATATGCTCTAAATATAATAATGATCTAAATATGGAACTTTATATTTTCGTATATAAGAAAATGTTACAATTTTTACAATAAAATATTAGGCAACTCCCACCATTTTCCAACTAATGAAATATACTTTTAAAAAATATGTTTTGAACAGAAGAGAAATATGTGTTGTTAATACATTACCAAATATTTAAATTAAAACTTGTATAAAACAATTAAAAGAGTATTTAAAAATCCCGGTCCATTTAATTATTCTTTATAAGATATCTTATTTTTTTAAATGTATCTACATATGAGTTGTGTAGACCAACCAGTCTGAAAATTAAACGAAATTTTAAAACATTTATAATTTTCCGTTAAAAATGTTTATGTTATATTCAAACATGATTAAAACCAAAATCTAATTTAAATCTTTTCAAGCACTTTGAAACCAATAGACAACATTCAATGTACTAAAAGAAAGTATCGTGTAAAATTTTGCGAAGTTTATAATGCGTACTGCCATTAAATTTAAATACAGCAATAAACACAAATTCATTTCTTTAATGTTATAAAATTACTATAAATAATATTACTAAGATTCTAAAAAGAAGTTAGACCCGTTAGACTTTAATAACCTATTTAAATCATACGCATAACCAAGTGTTTTAAACTTACTCATGCTGAACAAACGATGTCATTAAAAACTTCGCAACAGTAACGCAAAATGATTTGAAAAAGAAAAGAAAAATCTTTAGATGTAGCCTGAATTATCTAAATTATTCAAATTAAATTTCTTTTAAGAACTTACTACACTATAATATATTTTTTTTTCTTCTATTTGAAGTAAGTATTTTTGAATTAAAGTTTTAATGATATTTTAAACTATTTTTGAAGAATAATGTTGCCATTAGCTAGTTTATTACAGAAATCATTGGAAACCTCATGAGTTTGGTTTTGCTTCACTGAGAATGTAATCCTGTAACATCTTGGCTATCTCTAGATAATTAGAAAAACGTTCTTTACAGTACGATTTTACTTACTAGTGTTCATGATACATTGTAATTATAACTTTTAATTGAAATAATTTCCTTTTTTAAAAAAAATCTTTTCTCGTGGGTATTAGTGTTGGAACTTTAAATGTTTGGAAAACTGATATTCTATGAATAGTTCAGACGGTTTCATGTTAGTCTCAGATTAAATAAATGAAAACAAATAGTTTTCAATTATTATTTTTTTTTTATAGTCAGCATAACATTGAAATTATGTATAATGTATCTTTATTATTTTATAGAAAGTTATATTCTATGAAACGTCATGCCTTTTTTTACCCTTTGCTGTCCTTACTGCTCTAAAACGCTCTAAACTTTATTTTGAAATTTAGGCAATCTGTTATTCTACTATACCAATAATTTTGAGAAGTGATATTTGATATACATAATGGACAAATAAGCTTCGAAGTGATTAGACAACCGTTACAGTTAAAATTTAGTCGTGGATATTACATAAAATGTTCAACTCTGAGCAGATGAACGAAATTAAATTCTACCGGCAAAGGGTTAAAGGATTTTTTTTAACCCTTTGCTGATCCAATTTAATTCCACTCCTCAACTCTGTTTTTTTTTTTTTTTTTTTTTTTTTTTTTTTAAGGCTTATTTTATGATAAAATATGTCATATAAGATTAGTAGCATAGACAATTAAGGCTGTATATCAGTTAAATTATCGCTTTCTCCCTTCTCATATCATCCTATAGGATTTTTGTTGCTTCGAACGTTACTTCGTGTGATAAGGCTATGCTATAAAAAAATGAAGTTTTTTAGTATTATTTTTTAAATATGTTCTCTTTTATATTAGTAATTTTTAATCTCTCTCTCTCTCTCTCTCTCTCTCTCTCTATCTGGCAAACGTCACACTTTTTTTACGTCCATTAGCTGTCTGTTAAATAGCTGAAAGATCTCCAAATATCGAAGAATTGGACTTGTTAGATATAATAGATATTGAAAATATCTATATCTTGTTTTGGTCTAACATGTTACATCTACTAGAAAAAGCACGTCTAATTTTCGTCTGTATTTAACCCATTAACGTTCATTGGTTTCGTAGCGAAACCAGACATTTGACATCTTTTAAAAAAATTTATGTAGCAGTTTTTTTAACATTTCCCCCTTTTTTAAATCAGTTTTTAAACTTTTGTTCCTTTTTTTGTGCAGTAGATCACAGCGCTATTCCAAAATCTAACAAATAATGCTTCAAAGGAAGCTAAATGCAATGCATTAGTCACTTGAAGTTTCTTAGTGAGTGCGAGTGCGGATTACTGGTTTGATGATGCACTCATGTCTAGTTTTTTTTTTTTTTTTTTTTTTTTTTTTTTCGTTTAATGAAGAGCTGGTCTATTATTTTCACTTGAAATAATTTTTACGAGTTTTTGTAGTCGATAATGTTTACTTAGAAAGTGTTTCATTTATTAAAATAAATATTATTTGAATTTAATAAGGTTAACATATAGATGTTTCATACCAAAAATTTTTCGGTAAGGGACAATGCTATTTTATTATTTTTTAAATATCTATGATCACCTATGTGTCTAAAAGCCATTTTTAAAATTGATTTAGTAATTTTTAAAATAAATTAAGTAGTGAACGTTAAAGGGTTAAACATCTGATAAATATCTATATTTAGTACATTATATATAGAATTTCTCATGCAATTCTTACAATAGTTTGTACCTCTTATGGATTAATTGCATGTAATTTAGATATCTAATGGAAATAAGTGTCTGTGTGGGATAAAAGGGACGTGTTTAAAGAAAAAAACTAAAAAAAAAAACATAATTCGAAAAATTTCACCTTTGAAAGAGATATCCTTATAAAACAAAGCAACAAAAACCTCGTTGGATAACATGGGAAGAAATAAAGGGGAAATGTAACTAGTGTGCAACGTTAATGGCTATACAGATCGTGCAATTTTAATAACTTATGAACACATCACTTTATGTTATTCATATTATTCGTTAGACAAAACAGAGAAATGTATATAAATCTCTTTAATGTACGCATTCAGTACTTTCAGTGTTTGCACTGAAGAATGCAAATTCAGTTACGAATGCAGTTTGTTAAGTTAGTTTAAGGAATAACTTATCATTGTATTTTATCTTTTTATATTCAAATAGAAAGTAAAGTTTATATGGATCTTTAAAAAGTGGTGAGTCGGGTTTTCCATAAAGTTTTACCTATATTTATTGCCCATCTGGTGCCTGAATAATTAAAGCTCTGAAAGTCAAATTGTTTTGGGACCTGATATGAATGCTCGTAAGGGTCTGGATTCGACTTAAAACAGTAGGATTAACCTCAGTACGCAAAAATGAACTTAAATTTGCTTAACAAACTAATACAACAAATCGTATTTTAATAAGTGAAAGTAAAGATTTTTGAGTTACTCTTTTTCCTTCATAAAATATCAATGAGTGAAAAATTTGAATTTATTCAATTATTTATTTATTTTTTCTTCTGTAATCATTAATTTTTAGAATGTGACATTAATGTAATTCTTTTAAAATCAAGTATATATATATATATTTTTTTTTTCATTTTTAGAAAGCCGAGGTATTGTTATCTCATTGTTGATAGATGAGATGTGCTGGGTTAGAACCCAGGTTGCGCTTTTCGCTCTATATATGAAGAGTTTTCTGTCGTCTTCACGAAAGTTCAGGTGTATACCAATTGGGTACCTAAAAAATGTCCCCCATATCGGACACTTTATAAAGCATACGACTATCGTGCAGCCAGTTGACCTTAAAATATCTACACCTACACATAAACTATTTTTTTTTTATTTTTTTTTTTTTTTATAAAAGCTTATTCTTTAGTAATGGTTTCGTTATTTATTTCAGCTGTCATCTAAAAGAAAAAAAAAAATCCCTTTGAAAATGTATAAACGAATCAGCTACGTCTTTCAGAAAATTTAATTGTAATTAATAACTAAATTCAATGTGACTTTATTTATTCATTTATTTATTTTATTTTATTTTTAATTAATTTGTTCTTTAAAAGCAGTTAAAAAGACTCTTAAAAAATACACTCTAAATTATTTGAAATATATATATATATCATCAAAATTAACTTATTAATATATTATAATTTTTAATTTTAATAAAAACGTATGAATTAAATGTATTTTTTAAACAGTTATTTTCCTTATTGCCTTTATATCAGAATTCTTTTTTTTTCTTTAATACATAATCATGATTTGTCTCTATCTCTTTGTATAAATAACTGTTATTAAATATAGCATTTTCTCTCAGAATGAAAATGTTCATAAATTTTACTTTATAAGTTATTAATTTTTATGTTACTCTTCAAACCATTCTCTAACAACAATTGATTATTATATCTTTGCCCTGAATTACAAAATTACCAACAGCTATAACCAATATTTCAAGAAAAAACAGCGTTTGAGCGACGTGACACGTTCTACCTTTAAGAAATCCTAGATTAATCTGATACCTCATTCAGAGCTCCTAGATCTACAGTAGAATCCCTCTTTCTTCCTCTCAGAGCTCTCCACTAGGTGGAGCTATAGCCTCCTACATTTTCTTCAAAGCGGGTTGTTAGAAGCATGCGCTATTCCAGATCCAGGTGGGGAAACGATGCTCTTTAGCTCACTGTATTTACTTCTAACAAGTAATCGCTAGAACGTTGCTGGTTACGGTCACGTGTTCACCGGCTTCGATTACTGAGTTACGGGAATCCGATGCTGATCTTTTGCTCAGTTAAACTTCTTGGATAAATCGTCTTGGTTAAACGTTCAGTTAAGATTTTATCTTAGTGAGAAATTGGGTAAATTTGAAGATCTAATATAAAGGTTTGAAAAATGCATAATTGCTGTTTATGATAAACATGCGAAATATATGAATAATAAATATTGACATTTCAGTGAAAATAAAAATATATAGTTTGTGCAATGATATATAGACATTTAACAAAGGTGTTGTGCGTTGGTTGAAAAATTTGTGATTTGTGAAAAACAAAACAAATACTAGATTATAAAGTTCATTGTACATTCGTGCTACGGTTCTTCTAATAAAAAATACATTTCTATGGAAAAGGTTATATTAATAAATTTTCGGTGATAGAAGTTCATGGCAATAAATTAATTCTGTGAGAAGTAACTTTCATTATGCGTGGATTTGAAGATGTATACAGTAAGTTTAATAACAGATTTTTTTCTTTAAATAGTTATACTTTTAAAAATATAAGTTTGTTTTTAAATTTTTTAAAGTATGGATGAATGAATTGAAAAACACAAGAATCATGTAGCATCTTAATCGCATAAATAAGATAAGATACAATTTAGAAAAAAAAAAACTATATATATATATATATAGAGAGAGAGAGAGAGATCAGGAATAAGATAATTTTATTGATGTAATGTTTTTTAAATAAAATGATAAAGAAATTATGATTTTTTTTTTTTTTATGAATATTATTTACAAATAAGAAGTCGATTATATAGAAATTTTACCATGGATAGATATTTGTATGAATTAATTATGTATGAAAAATCGATAAAATATTTTAAAGCGGATTTGGTCACATGTGTTCTTTTAAACTGATATTTTAAAGGAACCAAACAGCTAATTTTGAGCGCTAAATAATAAAAGAATAATATATATATATATATATATATATATATATATATATAATATTTAAAATTACAATTTGTAACAAACAGGTGGGTAAATGTATTAAATCAGATAATAAACTTTATAGTAAAAAATATATAATATTAAATGTAGGTTTTTCTCCATAGGTTTGTTTAATATACATCTTAATTTTATATCTATAATAAAAAAAATATTATGTTACATAAGAGTTTTTGTCTTGAGATTAAAAAAATATATATATACATCCCTAACTACACGCTTGTCCACAATACATCCAGAAGATGGCCATAGCATGTCCATAGACGTCCTTTTCATCCATAGGACATCCTGAGGGTGTTATTTGGAGAAGATGTGCTGTTAAGGATATTATAATACAACATAAACGAAAATACAAATAATAATAGTACATAATGTATATTTATTTGTATGTAATTATTTTTATTCAGGTTAAGACTTTGTGAAAGTAGAGATAACTTAATTGAAAACTTATGCTGTAAATGTTAATTACCAAATTGATATTTTACTTGTAATTTTATTTGCTTTTGAATATATATATATATATATATATATATATAACTTAGGATTATGTGAATGTAGAGATTACTTAGATTAAAATTTATGCAATATATGTTTATTATGAAAATTTTATTTGTAATTTTATTTGTTTTCTATCACTTTCTCTCATTCTGTATATATATATATATATACATATACATTGAAAATAGAAATAAAAAAATTACAATATTCAATATATATATTGAAAAACCAAATTAGAAATAAATTTTTTATTTAAAAATTAACACTTACTGCAAAAAGTTTCGTCTAAGTTACCACTACTTTCGCATAATCCTAAAACGAATAAATATAATTTTTAATTTATTAAACAAATTGAATAGAAAAAAAAATAAATTTGCACTTCAGTTTACATTTTAAATTGCTTTAATTGTCAATGAAAACGAAAATTTTTCGTACAGTTCAGGATATCCCGTAGTTTCAATAATTTCTTTTTCTATTTATTATTATTATTATTATTATTATCGTTATTGTTTTTATGAAAACGTAAATTTAATTTTATTGAATTAATTGAGAAATTAAAATAAAGCATCCCTAAAGGAAAATTGTTGAAAATTATTATTAAAAAAAGCCCGCCTACGGAGTTTATTCTTTTTTTTTTTTTTTTTTTTTTTAATCTAGATTAATGTATGCCTGTGTACTTTTAGGTTAGTCGGTTCATATAATGTATTATTTCAATTACAGAAGAGGATATTAATTTGATTTAATTACCCAAAAACGAGTCCAAAGTATTCCTTCCTGAAAATACAGGTTAAGGAGAAATGCGGCATGAGAAATGATATTCAAGCGAAATAAGAATTTATAAAAAAGACTAAAAATAAATTCATGGTATTCAGATTATTTAAAACATAAAATTTATATAAATTATATTCTTCTTTTGCAGTTACTTTAAATGCAAAAGTCGTTTTTTAACTCTTTCATTCTCATCCATGAAACAATAAATCTTATTTTTAGTCTTAAACATATTTAAAAATTAAATTAAAAAAATAAAAATATTTTATGAAAATATTAGTAACAGCCAAATGCGAATTATTATAATTAACAAAGATACTAAGAGGTGTTTATTTATACTTAGTTTAATCACTAATTTATTGAAATTTTATTTTCCCGACTGAGTGAAAATAATGCCTGGACCGGTAATCGAACCCCGGTCTAACTAAAGCCTTCTAAAACCATGTTTTTTTTTTTTTTTTTTTTTTTTTTTAATACATAAAAATTTTGAAATTTTGAAAAATAAATAAATAAATAAATAAATAAATAAAAAATGAAAAATCTTGCAATTATTTGAAAATACAAATTATAAACATTAGAAAAAAAAAGTTTGAAACGATGTTTGACTTCATTTCATTTGCCCCAAACAGGAAACTGATTGTAATATAATTGTCAGAATAGAGTAAAACATCCTTACTTTCATACACAGGTACAGAATAAAATCAGCTAAAATATATTTTTTTCAGTAGGAAGATGTATGTAGATTATACCCAGCAAACACAGAACTATCATATTGACACCAAAATGATATCTTACGACAAACATGAAAGGTATCATTATGATGCCAGCGAATCGTAACTTTTCTGTGTCGAAACTGTCCGCGAAATCGATACCCGTAGCGATACGGGAATAGGTGTCGGTCCGGCATCGCGTATCTGATACAGATACGAACGCCACCGATAGCTCCGATACAAAAATGTTAAAAAAACGACACTTTATCGATACCTTTATGTTGCCATTTCGATGCTTATTTTCGACGCATATATGATACATATCGGACTTGTGCCAAGCTACCGACAGTTATTCGAAAGTCGGCGTTTCCTGTCAATTTTAATATGCAAAATTTTAATATTTTCTATACATAAACACAAAATAATTATTTTGACAGGTATCGATTTATTTTCTTAAAAATATATATATATATTTAACTATATTTTAACGGTACGGTCAAATGGTGGTAACTCTGACAAAAATAAATTAAATAAAAATCAGCAGTTTAAAAATATTTTTACTTAAAAGTTTCAAAAAATTATTATTTTCGCAATTGACGATTAAAGAAAACCATAATTTAAATTAAATATATATATATATATATATTTCATTATGGCATGTAATTACTTTTTTTTTTTTTTTAAGTAGTCCCATTTGAATGATTTACTAAATCAAAACTAAGAATTATTAAAAGTAAATCCATTTTAAAAATTCTGTTATGGACAATCTTAATTGTATTTAAAAAGCAACTAATTAAAGCTTTGAGTTTATCCACTAAAATATATATATATAAATAGATCTATCAAAGCATTTTTATTTTCTTTAAAAAGAAATTCTTTGATAAATTATTTTGATTTTAGTATATTATTAGATATAAATTCTTCTTTAAAAAAAAAAAAAAAAAAAAAAAAAAAAACCTTTTATAAGTTTTATTTTTATTATTAATTATTATTCTTTAAATTTGAACAGTCCATAAAAATTTTTTCATAAAAGGCATATTTATATATGTGTTAGTATGCAGTGTTTCCGATATTTGCACAGCATTCTCCACCAGAAAATCACTCTCAATTTATTTAAACCACAATTTAGTATTATACAGAGATTTCTTGTGAATAATGCTACGGAATGTTTGCAGTTCATTTGTTACACACTAAGTCTTCACTACTGAAAGAGAGGAATATTACATCAGAGGACAAACAAGCTTAGAAACAATCCATTCCCCCCCCCCCCCCTTCCAATGTGACTTATGATTTTAAATCAAAAATTATTGTTGGTTAGTGCAATATAAAATAGGGTAGAGTGTAAAAATTGTACCCCCCCTCCTTTTAGCAGGTCAAGATTAGATATGACCCTAGAAAAAGTTTCATCTGTCGCTATGAGAACAAATGAAACACACAGTACAAGAAAGTGGGGTGTAGTATTTGAGTGTTTGATTTATGTGTGGGAGTCTTAGCAAGGTTTTCTTTTTTAATTTGAACTAAAAATTGTTTACATTTTTAATTAAATTATTAATTTAAAAAATATATTTAATACATTACAGATTTTTTCAGCAAAAACAATTTTTTTTTTTTTTTAAGTTTTTAACAAGAAAAAATTTGTTAATTTTTTAAGATAAAATAAATGAATAATTTAAGGGAAAATACTTTTATATTACATTTAGATAAAATTTCATTACTGATTTGTTTTAATGTTTTATGCAAATTTTTTATTGAATTGCAAATAAGTTTTGATTGCCTACTCTTAATTGATTCTTATTCATGCTACTTATACATAAAAAATCCTGAATCATAACAACTGTTGCTAAACTGTTTGACATCACATTTAACGTCTATTTCAATTATTTTATAATTGTCAAATTTTGTGTTTTTTGGGAGAACTGACAGTAAAATTGTGCACAAGGGTTAAGCACAAATTTTCTCTAGATGATTTCACTGATTTATAATTATTTTACACTGTAAAAATTCTCAAAATAAAACAATCTATTCAATGCACCTACTCAGCAGTTTTTTTTAAAGTTTTAATTGCATTATTCGCAATAAAATTTTTTACATTATCCTTGAAGTTTTGCTTCCCACATGGCAAAGAGGTTCTGCTCTTGAAGTTGGTAGACAGGAAATACTGGATTTGATTCCAATCTGTGTTTAACAACTTTGCTGTAAGTTTTCCGAGTTTTTTTCTGAAATTCGATTAAATACAGGATAAAACCATTTAGAAAGACCCTCACTCTTCCAAATCCTATGACCTTTGTGTAGTCAACCAACTTTAATACTTTATTACATAGTTTACCTAAACCATTGTATAAAGCACAGCACTATTGAAGCCCTAAGTCTACCATGAGATGTAGATGCTGAATCAAGACACTGCATGCCACTCACATCTATGCCTAGCACGCTAGCCAGACAGTTTGCTATAGGAGATACTTACCATGAATTCCTTTGTATTCTGGTTTTCTTGTCACTCACAGAAAAAACATTGAATTTTTCTTCGGCAGAAGTTTCCAAAAACAATTTAAAGTCAGCAATTAAAATTTTTCATTTTCTTCATTTTTTGGGGGGGGTAATTTTCTTCCTTCAACATTTGTACAAAAAGATCATGTTTCACAGCTTGATTTTTACACAAAATAAGTTTTTTTGAAATGCAATTCGCATGTTGCGGCTCCTAATTTGCAACACCAGATACATTGGTTTAACAGAGAATTATTTAATAATTTTTTGTTTCAAATTCTTAGATTATTGAAAAAAAAAAAAAAAAAAAAAAAAACGAAGGATAAAATAAATATGTGATGCTACAAATTTATAAGAATTTTCAGGCAAAAACTTTTTTTTTTTTTCTCCTGGCCTTACCTTCTGCAGAGATTGGGGGAGAGGGTTGTTTATTTGTGAAAAAGCAAGTTAGGATCTAGTGAAGTGTAGTTTTATTTCATGTGGAAATGACAATATTTATTTTAGTAAATTTATGAATATTTCTTATAAAAATAAACTTGTTAGCCATATTTGAAAGATAACAATTGTTACTGGTGCAACCAATGTAATTTTTTGAAGGATTAAATCTTATAAATGAGCAGGAAAAAAAAAATAATCTAAAAAAAAAAGATTCTGAAAAAGAAACTTTTTTATCAGTGTCCTAAAAAACTAGTAAATAAGGCAAAATTTTCTGTACTCAAACCAATTAAAAGGTAAAAAGCATTCATTGATGATAAAGTGTGTTATTATATAGTAGAATGTAGTCATCAATGAATGCTTTTTATCTATTAATTGGTTTGAGTACAGAAAATTTTGCCTTATTTACTACTTTTTAGGACGCTGATTAAAAAAGCATTCTTTTTTTTTTTTCATATTATTATTTTTTACTTGTAACTTAAAAGCTAGCCCCTCATATTCATAGGGATGACCCTAAAGTCAAAATATAGCAGAAAAGTGGCTCGATGACACACTGGCAGAAAGAAAGACAACCTGGCTCAATATAAGACAAAATTTTCTGTACTCAAACAAATTAAAAGATAAAAAGCATTCATTGATGACAAAATGTGTTATAGGATTTAGTCATCAATGAATGCTTTTTATCTATTAATTGGTTTGAGTACAGAAAATTTTGCCTTATTTACTACTTTTTAGGATGCCGATAAAAAAGCATTCTTTTTAATTAGCAATAAACAATTTAGAATTATACAAAAAACATTTTTAAACACTCGCCCTCGAGTGGGTTCGAACTCAAGACCTTTGGATTCATAGCCCAGCGCTTTTGCCTCACAATCACGATGTTCACAGGTGAAACCGCTTTCGTTACATTTTTGCTTCCTTAGGCTCAAAATATATCAGAAAAGTGGCTCAATGACAGACAACCCGGCTGAATAAAAAAGCATTCTAAAAAGTCCATATTGTATTGTGGCCTGAAAAGGTCCCCATATTAGAAATACTATATTGAGATGAAGTACAACAGTTAATTTACAGGTCTACAACTTAAAAGACACTTATTTTTGTAAAATCAACCATGATATATAATATACTTACCAAATTTGAACTCAATTGACTGCAGTATTCAAGATATATTACGGCCTTTATTTATATAACTCTTTATTTGTAAAACTAAAAGAATTCTACAAAATTTCATTATGATAAAGAATCAGTTAAAGGACACAGAATTTAAAAAAATTATTTCCATAGTATTTATTTTATTTTTTAAATCGCACAAAATAATACATTCACATAATTTAAAATTTTGCTTCGTTCAGTCACGTTCTCTGCCAATAGCACTTTGTCCATATTTGTAGGTGAAGAAGAAACCCTAGAGAAATATTAAGAAAAATATAAATAATTAGTGCATTTAATATAAAATAGGAACAAAAAAGTTCAGCTTTCACTTTTCAGAAGGAAAAAAAAAAAAAAAAATTAAATATAAAACACAAATAAGATTTTGTTTTCTACTGTCTTACCAACCAGTGTTCTGAAAAAAAAAAAAAACACCCTTCACACCAACATCACATTGTCTCCCAAGAGGTACAAAGCACCATGCTATTGCAGTGTTAACTCCACTGAGCTCCACTGTAACAGGAGAGCTGTGCTGGCGGTCAGCCGTGTGCTAGACGAATGCATCCGGGGCAAAAAGCAAAATTTAGTCCACTTGACTATGCGTTTGACATTATGAATTCTCGATTGTTATTGTTTATTATTTCATTATTCGCCAACATATTGTTAATAAATAAAGTGAATTTGTGACTTTAAGTAGCAGAACATTTTAATATGCATTTAGTTTAATGGTTACTGGAAATATATTTTATAAACTTGCTTATAAATGGAATTGCTTATATTCCACTGAGCCCCATTGTAACAATTTGTAGCTCAGTGTTGTATTCGCAGAATCTTTTTATTAAATTCAAGTTATCAGTTTGATTTCCAAACTACTTTATCAACCCAATTATTTTTAGTTTAAATCAACCACATTTTTCTTTTTTTCATATATTATTTAATATCACACATTCATTGTTAAAATAAAAAGGGTTGTTTTATTTATTATTTTGAGGGAGGTGGTCATTTAAAGGATTGGTTATTTACTTTTATAATATTATAATAAATAATAAAAAAATTTCCTTAAAAGTTAGATTTTTAAGATCATAATCTTTAAATAACAGAACATTTTAATATGCATTTAGTTTGATATTTACTTCAGATATTTTTATATAATTTGCTTAACTGCTTATATTCCACTCAGTACCGTTGTAGCACAAGTATGTAGTATTAGCAGAATCTTTTTAAATTCAAATTATCATTTTAAGTTCCAAACTACTTTTTCAACTCAATTATTATTTTATCTTACCTGTAAAATAGAGAAAATATTGTTTTGGGGTCAAATTTTCAAAAGTGAGTTTTTGTTCTATTAACACGATTTGGGGTCCCATGAATCCAAAAATATCATATTTTTTCACATACTTCCCTTACATAATGTATGCTTGGAAAGTAAAAAATAAGAAGAAAATCATTTTAGAGAGGTAGAAAATTCCAATTTATAAAAACTATAAAATGTAAAAGCACAAATTTAAAAGAGTAATGCAATCCAAATGACTAATATTTTTTGCTAGGATTTAAGTTGCAAAAAAATCAGATTGAAAATAAGTTTTATTTTCTTTTTTTTTTTTCTAAAGTTTTAATTGCCATATGCGATAGTGAGAAAAAATAGATTTTTATGTACTTTGCATTAAATAAGTAAAATGAGACATGTTTTCTCCCTAAATTCATTAAAATTCTTACAACGGAAAATATTATAGCAAATTCTACCCCTCTCATTTTTCAAAAACTATGTAAATGACTTCTTTACCCTTACAATATTTTTTTAGACAGAAACAAAGTTGATTTTGTGTAAAATTTTCTTATCACTTTATTTCATCTACAATTAAAGAGATTTTCACTGTGTCCCTGTAAAAAAGCTACAAATGCTAGACTACTAAAATCTAAACAGTTTGTGCAACAGTGAATTATAATAATTGTACAAATTTTCAACTCAGTTGGTAGAGATTTTGTACCCTATCGCACTTTAAATAATTTGAGCCCCTGTAAAAACAAGATTCTCTAAAATTCATACAATTTGTGTGAAAGTGATCTGTAACATGCATACAAATTTTCAGCTCAATCATATAAGGCATTTAGACGCTATCACACTTTAACAAGTTTAGGCCCATAGACCATATTGTTAAAGAATTTTTTTTTTTTGTGTGTGTGTGTCCCTGTAAAAAAAGAAAAGTGCTAGATTGATCAAAATCAATAGGCTTTATGCTATAGTGACAGACTTATAATGTATGTACCAACTTTCAGTTCATTTGAACAAAGCATTTAGACGCTATCGTAAAGCTGGAAATTAGCGGTCGCCACTCGCCACATGGCGACTAGATTTTTAAAAGTGGCGACTAAAGAAATTGCCTTTGGTCGCCACTGCAGTGGCCACTTCTCTTCTACCCATTCTTTATAAAATATACCCCATTCCACAGCAAACGTGGATCGCGCGGCGGCTTTTTCGCGGTAAACGCGCCGCGCAAAGAATTCAGGCTGTTCTAAAATCTAACCTCGCCACTTGCAAACATATTTCGGAAGTCAATTTTAATAGTAAACACTTAAAATTCTTCTACCCATTCTTTATAGAATACCCCATTCCAATGCAAACTTGGATCGCGCGGCGGCGTTTTCGCAATAAACGCGCCGTGCGCCTCGAATTCAGGCTTTCTCAAATCTAACATCGCCACTTACAGACATTTTCGGAAGTCAATTTTAACAGTAAACACTGGAAATTGGCAGGTAGTCTTATTCATATACTAAAAAAACGTATGGCTTTTTTCCATTTTTCTATAAAAGTATTAGATTTTGATTTTTAAAATGTCAAAATGAGAGTTTCGGCCGACTTTCGGGAGACAGAGACGGAAGCTCGTGAGATAATCAATCGGCTGAAACTCCGATTGTATTACGTTCGCAGAAAAATTAAAAACGTCATTCAACGCATTTTCTTTGTTATTTTATACCACTTTCTTTTCAAACTTGGCATTTCTATCCATTCCCAACGGCCGTATCGCATTCAGTCATACGCGTGGTTTCTCGAAATTTCAATCTTTAAAACAAGCTTTATATAGTAATATAAATTTTGGATTTATTGCTTTAATATGAAGAGATTTAAAGAAAATCCTGAATCACAAAGCAACCGTAGTGGTAGTAAACGTGGAGCTACAGATAATTCTGTAAAAATAACATCTTTTTTCGGAAAAAGGTAAGTGCGTTTTCTGTTATTATTAAAAAAAAAAAAAAAAAAAAAAAAAAATGTATATATGTATGTATATGTTTAGTTCTTAATCAGAAGAATGCATAATTTATTGAATATTTTAACATATTATTTAATATTTGTTATTGCATATGAACTACTATTTTTTACTTTCTTCTATATGTAATATAGAGAAAGTATTGGATTCGCGAAAATTTTCGACCTCCGTTTTTTGACGGATCTACACGTTTTGGGGGTGTCCAGAACACGAATTGATAGTTTTTAAAAAATGTCTGTGTGTGTGTGTGTGTGTCTGTGGTTTAGTGTTTTCACTGTATCTCACGAACCAATGAATGAAATTCAACCAAACTTGGTATATAGTTGGACCCTGGCGGGGCATTGTGCTGATTAGATTTGGGGATCAATAGCCCAGCAGGTAGCGCTGTGATCGCATTTTATGTAGATTTTTAACATGGCAGTATAGTTAGAGAGGGGGATTATAATTGCAAAATTCATTATTATTAAGGAAAAATTAATTTATAATTCATTTGTAACATGAAAAAAAAAAGGAAAAAGAAACTTGCAAAATAAAAAAGTATTATTAAAAAAATATTTTTTTTATTTACATATACTAATATATTTTCATAAATCAAAGATTTTTTTTTTTGGAAAAAGTAGAAAATCGACACCATTCAGGATAGTGAAGGGGCAATATAATCAGAATTTTTCTGTTATAAAATAATATAACCAAAAGAGCATTTTAAACATATGAATTTTGTATTGAATAGTATTTTCTTACATTCATAGTATAAATTATGTAAATCTATTCCTATTTCATTTATTAAAATTTATCAGAAATGTATTATTGTGGATGAGTTTCAAAAAAGTTGACTACCTTAATTATTTTCTTAATGATTTGTCGAGGCTGAACATTGAAAAAATTAAAGAAAAGAAAATTTTATTTTACTTTTATCAGCGAGTGGCCACTAACTTTTTAAAAGTGGCCACTAAAAAAATGAAGGCTAGTGGCCAGTGGCCACCAACCAAATTTCTTAATTTCCACCTTTACGCTATCGTGTTCACTCACATCATTGTCAGAATATTAAAGATGAGTTCAGATGACCTGGAAACATTCTGAAACACCAAACTCTCAAATTTTGATTTTTAACATGATTACAGTACTTTAGTAAGGAGAGTATTGTAATCATGTCAAAAATACACAGTGTTCAGAAAGTAAAAATTAAATTAATAGATGAAAAAACTTGGCGTTTACGAAACATAGATTTTTTCACAAAACAATTTATAACTCAAAATCTTTTAGAGATAAATCATTTCTTTCTTTTTTTTTTTTTTTTTTTTTTTTTTTTTTTTTTGTATATAGATCTTGGTTAGACGATTCACATCTCAAAAGATTGAAAGATTTTTTCAAAAACTGAATGAGTTATAAATTTGTTTATTTTATGCATAAAACCATTGCATACCGTGAATTCTAATTCTGATTATATTATGTTTAATGCATCATTCGAAAGATATTTTAAAGTACATTTATATTATCGAAAGTGGAATTCGAGATTTCACCTGATTTACACGTTTTGAGGTGTCCTGAATTGGTTTTCTTTTGTATTTCAGCTACTAATTAAAATAATTTCATATGTAATACATCATTTGAAAGCTTTGTTGATATGGAATTGAACAGTAGATTACAAACATTTCTACCACCAGATGGTGCAGTAATATTTTAAAATTTCAATATTTCAAATTCTAATTAAATTAATCATTCGAAAGATATTTTAAAGTACTTTTATATTATCGAAAGTGGAATTCGAGATTTCACCTGATTTACACATTTTAAGGTGTCCTGATTAGGTTTTCTTTTGTATCTCAGCTACTAATTAAAATAATTTCGTAAGTAATACATCATTTGAAAGCTTTGTTGATTTGGAATCGAGCAGTAGATTACAGAAATTTCTACCGCCAGATGGCGCTGGAATCAGTGTTAGAAATAAGCAGTCGTTACTCGTATTTTGCAACCAGATTTTTCCTCATCATCTAATAGTTTTCCCGATCCCATCAGACTATAAACAAGTCTATTTCATCGTATTCCTCAATACTGCGACTGGAGTCATAGATGATTGGCTGTTGAAATCGAGCTTACAACAGTTTTCAATGGAAGGCTGTGAGTGGTTGTTAGAGAACAGAGCTCACTAAGGCTCTTGAGTTCTAGAGCTCACCATACTTAGATTACTCGTCGATGTAGCGAGCAACCATTGAACATATTATGGTTTGGAGCGAGTAGCAGTGTTTTCTTATCTTGAGAATTTTAAACTCTTACTTCTCCACACCACTCATCAGTTTAGTTTGCTGCTCCACCGAGCGGGACTTTTCTAAAGTCAGAAATTTGAAAGATCATACCATGGTGAGAGAACAGACTGTTTCAGGTATTGAAACGGGAAGAGTGCGCCGTGGGGGCTACCGAGCGGGAATTTAGTGCAATTAAATTTTTCAATAAAGCTATTTTCACACTATGTCAATAAGCTGTGTTAAGACCTGAAACAGGAAAAAGTGCCGCAGGCGCCACCGAGCAGGAGTTTCGTAAAGTCGGATTTTTCAAGGGTCGCAAACCAGCTGGTCACCAAAGGCGGCTAGTATATATATATAAATTGAAAAAGCACTACACAACTGGCGATAAAAAGTAATAATTACAAAATTTTGAATAAATACCATAAAATGCAAGAATTGGCAACAATTGTTTTGGGTCAAAAGAAAACGCAACTTTTTGTCAGGCGAACCAAGCAGCAATGCACCTTTCCAATATATTCAATATTAAAATGATGAATATTGTAAGGAATATATAAATAGTACTTGTTTTTATGTAATTTTAGGTGTTAGTTTATTTTTCGAAGTGAGACCCTTACATGTGGTGTGGAGATTCTGCAAAATTCAATTTTTCCGGAACTGAAATTACATTAGTGCAGCCAGTACGTGAATGCAGCCCATATGCTGGTTTTTACAGTATATATATATATATAAACAGTAATTGTCTCTCAGTAAAATCACGTTTGTTATGAGCCAAAGTAATTTTATTTTAAACAGCTGATTTTTATATCCGACAAATATTCCCAAACTGTAGAAAAAATATTTCCTCTACTAATTTGGAAAGAAATTTCAAAATGTAACAATAAGTGGAACTAATAAACATGATTTAAATTTCAAAAGATATTTAACTAATTATTAATTGAAAATTAATAAATTAATACTGTATAAAATTAAGAAACACATACTACACATCGAATTAATTAATATTTCTACATTAATTAAATATTAGGCTTCTAAAAAAATTATTAGTGTTTTTTTTTTTTTTTTTTTTTTTTTTTTTTTGACGGAGAATTAAGCGTTTAAATCTTTACAAATATTTCGAAATTGCTGGAAGTGTATTTCATTTTGTATTAGTTTTTTTTCATATAAAAATAAATTTAAGTGCACAGTGTGAAGTGCATATAGTTTATAAACAAACACAGGGCTATCCAAAATTAAGTTAAACATTGTTTTCTATTAGATGTGCTGCTCTTTTTGCTAAATTTTACTATGACGATGAACACTGCTCAGGAAGGATAATTAATTTATTTTACCCATACTATAAACAAAGTATTTTTTTTTTTTTTTTGTTCTATTTTCATCTCTGGCTTTTCTTTTTGTTTAATATCATGTTTTGAAGCACACTGAATCTGAAAAACCAATTTTTAGCAGTTGATGTGTATCTGTTATCAGTATAACTTCAAAACAAATAACTGCAGGAAATTCAAATTTGGTATTTTGAAGTTTGTATTAGGTCGCTACTTTTAAAATTTGATTAAAATTGGTAAGTTTCAATGCAAATTAATAACAGTCTTATTTATATACACATATATAGAGGGAGTAGACATTATAATTGAATGGGAGGATTGAGAAGACTTTAGTCTAGCCCCCCCCACACACAATATTAATTGTGAGGGGGGCTGAATTTATAATTTGACCAACAGTTTTTTATTATTTCTTTCTTTTTTTTTTTTAATTAATTTCTTAATGACATTACCTGAAGAAAAAATTTACAAAATTTGATAAATTTCATCTTTGGAGAGCCATTTTATGGTTCAAAATCTTAATTAGAGCTGGACCGAGAGTATATACCTGGTACTCGTCCAAATTTGGGCTAAGTATTTGGCCAATACAGAGTAGTACTGAGAATTTCATTATTTTTATGCATTATTGAAAGAAATGTGTTAATGAGAGATATTTATTTTATAAACAAACTACAAAATTATGAATATATAAATACAGAGTCATTATAATTAAACTATTTGGTATAACATTCTGCAGTTAAAACGGCAAGTAGATTGCCAGCAAACTTGGTATAAAGACGATTAATGATAATGAAATATTTAAGAAGAAAAAACCTTAATGTATTTTTTACAGAAAATTTTAGTTAAAAAGTTCAGTTTAATTACAGTTCAAAATCTTAATTAGAGCTGAACCGAGAGTATATACTCTGTATATACCTGGTACTCGTCCAAATTTGGGCTAAGTATTTGGCCAATACAGAGTAGTACTGAGAATTTCATTATTTTTATGCATTATTGAAAGAAATGTGTTGATGAGAGATATTTATTTTATAAACAAACTAAAAAATTATGAATATATAAATACAGAGTCATTATAATTAAACTATTTGGTATAACATTCTGCAGTTAAAACGGCAAGTAGATTGCCAGCAAACTTGGTATAAAGACGATTAATGATAATGAAATATTTAAGAAGAAAAACCCTTAATGTATTTTTTACAGAAAATTTTAGTTATACTTTTGTGCAAATAAAAATAAGAAAAGAATAATTTTGAATTCAAAGAAAAATATATTACTCTAAAATGCCATTCAAGCTCCCCCTCAATGGTCAGGAAAATCGGGATATATTAGGAAGGGGTGGCTAAATGGTAAAAATACAGAAATTAACATGCATTTGTGGTATAAAAAAAGGTTTAATAACAAAACAAAGCATATACAGTCAAACCTCGTTAACATGAATTAATTTTAATATGAACTGTTTCCACAGTCCTCATCAAAATGAAGATTAGTTTATACAGTTGAACCTTGTTAATACGAATCTCAAGCAGTGGCATCTCCAGAAAAAAATTCAGGGGGGGGGGGGTGAAGGCAGGCACAGCCTGAAAATAATAATAATAATAAATAATAACCACTTCCCCGGCCACTGTAGCATGTGGAAGGCTAAGTTTCCCCCCGAGTTATCTCGGGATGGTCAGTGAAGTGGTTAAATAAAATTCTGATAGCATAGTTTGATAGTTTTAAAGTTAAAGGGGGAAAAAAAAAAATGCTTATTAGAATTTTACAGGCGGAGGGGGGGGGGGTTGCCCTATTGTGCCAACACCCATGATTTCAAGAAGAATAAAAAAACTGTTCATATTATCAGTAGCTCAGAAATTAATCTTCATTTTGACAGGGATTATGGAAACAGTTCATGTTAAAATTAATTCAAGAAAAATGCTTAATGCTCCGAGGGTATATAAGTATATATCAAGCCAGTGCATGTTTTGAAACTTAATTTTTGTATTTTTTGATAAATTTATATGAAATTTTGATACAACAAAAACTTTTTAACATATTGAAAACAGAAAAATAACAGTAATAAAAGTTTACGCATGAATATTGAAACTACTGTGATTAAATTTTAAAATTTCATGAAAAATTCTCAGTGTTCCAAGGATGCATAATAAGTATATCTGGTTGATGGATGTTTACAAACTTAATTTTCTTGTTTTTTGATAATGTTATATGAAATTTTGGTAAAATGCAATCACTATAACATATTGATAACAACAACAATAATAATAATAAATAATATAAGTAAAGTAACAGTGATAAAAGTTCATGCATGAAAAATTCATATAAATTTATCAAAAAATAAGAAAATTAAGTTTTAAAACATCCATCAGTTCAACTTACTTATTATATACCCTCGGAGTGTCATTTTTATCAGAAACATCACTAATTTTTTCATAAATTCTTATACAATAAATCTTACCAGCCTAATAATAAAGTTAATGTTATATTACAATTTATTCATAAAATTAATTTAAAAAACAACAGAGTGATTTCAAAAAATATTTTCACAGCTTCAATCTATTTAATATTACTAGCAGGCTTTGCTGGTCAATACATTTAAATGAATTTTAAAAAGAATCAATATTTTTTATACCGTTCTACTAATTAAAACTAAAAATAAAATACATTGAAATTGCTTAAAAACTACGCTTCAGGCATTAGCTGACTTCAGCAGTGACTTCTTAACCACAATGTCTTGGTACTGGATAATTTAATTTATAGAAATGTCAATAGATGAAAAACTGCATTAGTCATTTTCTTTTTGATAATAAACAGAATGAAAAATGCATAGGATATTTTATATGAAGATAATTTGCATAAATAGACAAATTTTAAAAAATGCTTTACCTTTTTTTTCCCACTCGCATTACAAAAATATTTAAAATAAAATTGAGAAAAATTCTGTAAAATCATTGAATGAAAGAGCTTGGACCTTTTGGCAGAATTTGAAATTTGGCACTGAAGTAGCTCAGACGTTTCTCGCCAAAATGTTTACTTATGCCATTGCGATACCCATATCAACTCATCGCCGAAATGACAAAATATTAAATTATATATAACTAATATTTATTTTCATATTTTAATTAATTAAAAGAAAATTTTGCAATGTAATATTTTCAATAACTTGATGCATATAATGTTCACACAAAAAATGAACAATTTCTAGAGCTCTTTTAAAAAGTATAACATCTATGCAGTATCTTTTTAAAAAAATCATCAGTTTTTACTAAATAAAATGGCCAACTCTCATCATCAAAGTAGTTAAATTTAGACCAATCAAAAATAGGAGTCGTCAACCCGGATGTGCTCCTGGCAAACTCTTTGCTTTATTTATATAGATTGTTATACAAGGTTTGAGAGATTAAAATAAAATAGCCTGAAATTTTAATAAATAAGAAAGTTAGTATAAAAAAAAGACAAACTTACCAGAATCATGCCAATGTCACGCCTTGTTAATAAAATTTACTTCACAGCATCTAAGATTTGGAAAAAAAAAATGTGGTAAACAAACATGAAAGATCCTGGTGCCTTTTTACAAGACTTAAAATTTCATAACATTAAAAAGTTTATTTACGACTAGCAAATAGATTGCTGTAATTCATCTTTGGCTTAAAATTTTACAATATTGCGATGCAATAACAATAATTTTAAGCTTATCCCCGAGTAGCCAGTTTTGACACTGATCAAACACATTATAAATATTACTAAACATATAAAATTGAAAACTCACATCATAATATATTGTACATTTTAGACAAATTCTCTCATTATCTTATTAATGTTGTCTATACCATCATCTGTTATCAAGGTTTCAATACGATGAATATTGTCAAACTCAATTTTAGTTCAGAAAGTATAAATGAATAGTTTATGTTCATCCATTTGAATGAACAATCTTAGTTTCATAGTTAATTCTTATTTATCACTGTAACAGAGATGGAACACGGGCGCAGAATTCATACCACTATCAATGTAAGAAAATTTTCTACCTCTTAAATCAACGATATTATAGGTAGTTAAATTTCTTCAACAGATTCCGGTATGAATACTGCGCCCGTGTTCCATCCCTGCTGTAATTCAAAATACAATACTTTCTGATTTTTTTCTTATTTTAAATTTTATAATTGAACATTGTTTATTATATTCGCTGCAAAATATTCAATGCGGATATGAATAACTCACAACATTTATAAAAGATAACGATATCTACAATCATTACATTTACTACTTCTGCAAACGAGTTAAAATAGTAGGTATAAATAACTCGCAATTTCTTTCTCCTAAGATTTTGGAGCTTTTGGCTTTTATTATTTGTGAGATATGAAAAATATGTTCCTTACAGAATAACTATGCAACACTGGCTTGGAAAATAGTAACTAAGCCTAACACTATGAATATTTTTTTACCTTCTATATTATTTAAACTTAGCACCGGAGGGTATCACAAAGTTTATAATTACAATTATATTCTCCAATTTATATTAAAATTAGTGAGTACTTTGACTTTTTTAAAATCAAAATGCATTTATCATACAGATTAAGCCTAAACGTGCGAATCATAAAATAACAAATTTCCGAAGAAACATTCTTAACTGAAGTAAGTATGAAACACCAAACATATTTATAATTTTATAAAAAGTCAATACAATATTCTCTTTTAATTTTTTTGAGAAGTATGAGAGCATGTAATAAGAAGAAAATTCCTTACCTAAATGAATTAGCAACCGATTAAAATAAATGAAAATATCCAAAACAAAATCACTGCTACACGAGCTTCGCTTCTGGTTTGTAAACAAACAATGCGGTTGGTTCAGTTAGCGGTTACGGGTTACGGCTAGCAAAGCAATGTCTGATATTCATTCGATAACATTTCGATACTTCAAAAGAATGTCAAAAAATTAACATGTTTCTGATATCAGATCAGTATCATATTTTGGACAGGTTAGTGTGGTGTCATAAATATGTCATGTTTTAGTTATCGTTTCGATAACAAATATTTATACAGAAATTGCATGTCATAAAGTCGGTATGTTTTCGATATTTTAAAGACATCGATCAGATGATATAACTTTTTTTTATCGTGAAAAGGTACCTAAATGTTACGCGAAAATCGATACATCTGACAAGTCTGACATATCTGACATCATTTTGTTATGTTTCCGACACGGCTGTGTTTGCTGGGTAATATTGTTTATTTTGAATCAGTGGGAGTTTTAGATGGTAATAAAGATAACCTTAAATGTTATGATTCCAACTGGCATGACGGGTATTGAATAATAGGGCATTTTTAGCGATTCGTCTAGTCTAAATATTTCCAGTTTATTTATTTTATTTATTTATTTATTTATTTATTGAAGTAAGGATAACCAATCATAATTATTATTAATTTAAATAAAATGTTATAAAGCATTTTAGAATGGATATTCGTGTTAATGAAAAAAAAAAAAAAAAAAAAAAAAAGGATTCATTGTGTCCGTAAAAATTATATATTTCCTCTTCATCTCTATATAGATGGATTAAAGTTTCACAAAACGCTACATTTTTAATTATTAGGAGTCTGTGTAGAATTATGTATAATAAACCATTGGATATTTTCTCTTCTTTCTTTCTTTCTGTTTTTTTAAGTACATTTGTTCATAAAAAGAAATTAATTTTGTACATGTTCATATAGTGCTCTTAACTGCGAGTAATTTATTATTTATATTAATATTGTCATAACTGTAATATTATTTGTATTATTATTTTTTTTTCAGCTATGGAAATGCATAAAATTTAGTTAAAAATATATTATAAATATCATATAATAATACGCATATAATAATATAAATTTTAATTTTAATCAGTAACTGAAAACCTGAAGCAAAGTATTTTTAATCAGAGCTTTCTGAATTGATATCAAAAAGATATCGGCACGTAACAATACATTTTTACCCTTTTTAATGTTCATCTACTAGTGCTTTAAAAATAATTATACTTTAAAATAATAAAAAGTTGATTTATTATGAAAATCCATGATAATAACAATGGAAAAAATTTATTCATAGGAAATTATATATTTTCGCTTCATTTCTATATAAATGTATCAATGATTTCACAAGATGTTACTTTCGGAATGGTTAATATTCTTTGGTAAATTTATGCATAAATATCTGCTGTATAAATGATTTCCTTTTTATTTATTTCTTTAATTGAGAAAATTAAATGAAAAGAAATTATAAACACTAGCAAACCCATGTGAAATTTTCGCACTTTATTTCTTTTCTTATTTAATTTTAAAATTTGAAACTCATAAATATTACTCCAGTTTCACCACCTAATTAAAATTTTAATTTACCGGAAACTAAATTATTTTTATAATCAAATAAAAATTGTGCAATAGTGAAACCAGAATCATTTAAAGAAATGTTTCGAAATAAAATTCATGGTTGACGATCCAGTTTTCATACATCCATAGGCAGTACAGTTTTAATAAAGGACCCCCATGAATCCTTTTAAATTTTTATTGCCAAGTGTGCGATAACATTTCATTTATTTTGGCATAATTTTTGTCAAAGGAAAAAAATGTATATATACTGATTATACTTTTTATGATTGCGTTTTTTAGTCAATTTATAATAATGGTTCTTATTCTGTGTATATCTTTAAAATAATGCAAGGTTAAAAGTAACGCTTGCAAGGATTCTGAAGAAGCAAATTTTAAAAATGCATTTTTCCATAAAATGATGTCATCAAACAAATGTCCAAAAATTTTTTTAAAGTAAGTTCATTGATCTGAATCCGCGTGCTTTTGTTCCTTTTTAAATATTACCTTTTTTTTTTTTTTTTTACCCTCGAGTAATTTATTGATTTCACCACTATCATATCTTTTCTACAAAAATAATTGTAACTGGTTCACGCTAGAGAAATATTATATAGATTATACTTATGTCATGGTTCATAGTGTGTACTTTATTCCGAGTAGTTCAATATAAATATTATTGTTAATAATGTAAATTTTTGAATTGTATTATTTGTGCAACCATGGTAACACAATATTAATTTAACTCAGTATCTGATAGCCAGAAGCAAAGTATATATATAATATTTTTGCTTTCCTTTTTGATGTTCATTTACTAGTTCGTCGAAAATAATTTACATTTTGAAATATTTATTATGTGATTATATTATCTAAAATATTTCCTTTTAAATATCTTTATAGTTTTTCAGATAATTTTAGTGTTAACTTCCCCAGTAAGTGGAGACTGATAGAATTTCATTAAAGTTTTCACCTTAAATTATAAAAATAGAAATAAAACCATACTTTTCAGCATATCACACTATTTAAAATATCTTTATATTCCAAAATATACCGACGTTTCGGTTAATATTCAGTTTTTAACTCTCTTCAGGGAAATCATGTACATAAACTATAAATATAAATCAAATTAAGCCATTCTTCGATATTGCAAACACAATTTATAAAGAAATTAATACGTAATTACGTAACGTATTTAAAAAAAAAAAGACACTCCATATACACATTAAAATCAGTTAAAAATAAGTGGAATATATTTCTTTAGTTTTGACCTTTTCTAAAATATTCTAAAATACATATTAGCAAACGTAGTTAATTTGCATTTTAAAAAGTGAAAATAAAATGTTGCATATATAAGATTCTATATGCATAAAATATATGTATAAGAAAATATACACTTTTATTCTTAACCCTGCTGCTGTGTGCATTACGAATGAACAAAATGGACATTCATATTTAAATGTACGAAATTGAGTTTAAAGGAGACCAAAAAGTGTTAATTTCAATATAAAACCGTACTTCCATTTCCCATTTTTGAATTAAATTTATATAAAATTTTACATAATGTTTTTACGGAATGTAATTTACATAAATACAAAATTTCCTGTATGTCGACTCTGGGTCGAAATGGACCCGAACACAGCAGCAGGGTTAAACATACATGCTTATATACATAATATATATACATATTTTATATATGTATATATGTGTATGTGTATGTGTATGTGTATGTGTATGTGTATGCGTGAAAAAAATGAATGTTTTATTACAGATTTCAAAAATAGGTTATTTAGTAAATACAAATGAATATCCTATTTTCAACCAGTAATTTTTCTTAATAGCGGTTATTAATATTTTTGTTTCTAAACAGTGAATTTAATTCCATGAAGTAATATTTTATTTTTATAGGCAATTCACATTGATATGTTAGACTTATATTTTACCATATGTGAAATTTACCTTCACATTATGTGAATTACATTTTAAAAAAAGTGCAAAAATGTATACAAAAAATGTATGAAATATTTCAATGTATGAAATAGTTTAATGTATGAAATAATTCGTATACTTTATATTACAGATTTAAATTGGACGTAATTTTCTCGTTTATTTTCTTCTGTAAACTTACATAGTAAACTTGCATAATAAAGTAAACAGGAAAATAATTAAATTTTGAGTAACAAAATTTACTTTAAAATTTAAAGTCACCAAAAATTTATATGATGTTATTTTAGTTTCAAAAATTATTATTATATAGGTTATTAATAATAAATCATAGTCTGAAACAGTTTTTTTTTTTTTTTTTTTTTTAAGTAACTTTTACAAACAGGAAATGAAAGAATTTTTCTTTTTTCTTAAAAATATTAATAGTATGGAAATAGTACAGTAAATTTTATAATTTAAATATTCTTTTTGAGAAGAATAAAATATACTTTAATTTGCAAAGTTATAAAGAAGTAAAATAACTGATAAATAGGGTTTTTTGCTAAGCTATGAAAATTTAGCGATAGGAAATAACAACCTAAGTTAAGATTTTGTGTTTAAAAATAAAGAATGATAAAAAATCATGTACAGTACTACACGTCTTATGTATAGTTTTAAAGAACATACTAAAGCTTATATGCCAAAAATGCGTAATCATTTCAGTGTTAATATATACTTAACACAGTTTGTCTATTTGTTTCAGTTTTTAATACCAATTTCCATAAAAATCGAAAAGTATATTTTTAGTAATTTATTTAATCATATTGTTATAACAGATTAAGTATTCTCCTTGCATCTATTATTCTGTTGAAGTGAAAATAGTTTTACAGGAAAAGTAAAAATAAAGAGGCAGTTATTGTTATAACAGATTAAGTATTCTCCTTGCATCTATTACAGGTTGATTCGAAATTAGTGTGACCAATTTTAAAAGCATGTAACTGTTTATGGTAAATTTTAATCGCTTTACTACCAGGTTTATTTTAAAAGTGAGACGTTTAAATTACCAATCTAGCTATTCTTATTAGTGGGAGTAAATTATAGCTCCGAAATTAGATCCTCAAATCCGAAACGAAATTTTAAAACTTTTGAAGGATGGTTGCTCAAATTCTGTTATAAATAAAGCATTTAAAAATCAGAAAAGACATTTTTCTAATGGATTACTATCTAAACTTCGAAAATACATAAAATTTTGCTGGCAATTAAAAACTCCAGATAAAAAATGTGGACGAAAGTTTCCTTGGTGAAAAAGAAAAAAAGAAGCTGAAAAGACTTATCGCTGATGAAAATCCTCTGCCTCAAATAACTTTAGCAAAGAAACAACAGGTATCGCAATCGACAATTTGTCGTCAGATAAAGAAGATTGGCTATAAAAAAGGTGAATAAACCAGTCTGTCATCAAATGCCTGCAAAGATCGTAGAAAAACTAAGAAAACGTTCTTGGCCTCTATATTTAATGTTACGCAAAGGTAGATACAAAATTATGAATAGCATCGGATGAAGGACTGTTTCATCTGTCATCCACAACTGGCAAAACAAAGATACAATACGTTTCACCGGAAAAGCGCCACAAAGACGCAGCTGTTTTGCAAAAGGCAAGTTGGCCGTCAGGTGTTATGGTATGGATGGGAATGTCCTCCCAAGGCTTAACAAAACCATTTTTTTTTTTGTAGATCCAAAGGATAAAATTGATGCTAAATACTATCAGAATAAAGTTTTGAAGCACATGATTCAAGAAAGTAAACGTCTTTAATCCCAAGGAAACTTTGTTTTTCACAAAGTCCTACTGTAAATTCAACTGTAAAAGGGCTAAAAGATAAAAAAAATGTTTTTTTCCCCTCCTGAGAAATGGTTACCCTCATCCCATAACTGTGCTCCTTGCGAATATTTTTTATGGGAATACTTAAAAAAACAATTAAGTTGACGTAAAGTAAGAACACTTCAAGGGCTTCAAAAAGCAATCAAAGAGGAAGTTGGAAAAATACCCCTAAAAATGGTCGAAAAAGCTCTTTTGGCTTGGACTAAAGATTTACGTAAAATGTACAATGCTAAAGGAAACTACATTGAAAATTTCATGTAAATAACTTAATTCAATAAAAATTTCTGATGCTCTGAAATTTGTCACACTAATTTTGAATCAACCTGTATTCTGTTGCAGTGAAAATAGTTTTACATGCAAAGTAAAAATAAAGAGGCAGTATATTCACTTTTTGTGATGGCAGCCTTTCGAAAAAATGGCGACTCGGTGACGAATTTGTCGACCAAATTTGAGGAAAAATAGTAGTTTAAGATTACCGAAATTTTAAAGCTATGCACGGGAGACCAGATCTAGAATAGAAATACCGCCAAATACCAAATAACCCCTTCGTTAAAAGGAATAAATAGCAGTGAGTTGGCTTCTGCGTGGGGATATGAAGTCATTGAGAGTTAGTATTATTCAGAGAGTTATTCTGAGCGATTGCACATTGGAAACCGTGCTCCAAGAGACAGAATTTTCCCTAACAGCACAACATGTTCCAGAAACGTAACAATCATATAACATTGAAACATTATAAACATTTCAGAAACGTTTAAAAACGTTCGGATTGCTTTCCGATTAGTTTCAAAAACGTAGAAATGTCCGCGATCGTAACAAAAAATCAGATACATAACAGAAACGTTACAATCACTTAACAGATAAAAATAAAAAAGAGTGAATGTTTCAGAAAGGTATCAGAGAGCATATTTAAATGTGTTTGATTTTTGAAATATTGTAAGCTTTTTGCAACATAACTGAAACATTCTGTGCTGTATGGGTTTTTCGTGAGCTAGCGAAAATTCCTGTTCTGTAGTATTTGACGTTATTTGTTTTACTCCTGTGGAACATGTGACTGTTTTCTCGAACTGTTCCAGAACATTTGTCATATAGTGACTTTTGCGGTACGAGGAATACATTCATTAGACTGTTTCCAGAATATTCGAAGAATTAACAATACCATTCGACTGTTTCGTGAATATTCGTTATAAAAACAATTTCGTTGTACAGATTCGATCTAGAGTTTAAACAGAATAAAATGCAATCATCCATGGAACCTGCCTGTTTCATTACAAACTACTTTATTACACAAGAAAGTCTACAAGTTTATTGTAATAATATTAACTTATCACGATATCAAAACTCTTAAAGAAAACTTTTAGTAAATTTATTGTATGAATTATTATTTTTTGCAAGAGAAATCATTTCAAGCAAAATATTGTGGACAGTATGATTTTCAAAGATAAAAGAATAAAATAGCCAAACGCAATAAATTAAATTTCCACATAGCAGTTGTTTAGGTTGTAATAATTAAGCATTTTCCTTTAACATGCAGAGAAATTAAACACGAGTTTAATGTAAAAGAAACATTAGAAACAGAAAAATACACATGCAACACACGGAAATTAGCACGAAAATTATTCTATGCACACACTATGTATCTCTAATTTATCAGTACTTCAAAGAAAAAATAGGAATGCTTAATTTGAGTAGATAAAATTTAAAAATTATATATGGAATGTAATTTTGGAAAAACTTGTAACTAGTATGATTCAAATTTTGTTTTCAACAGATAAAAAATATTTACAGTTTCAAAATACCACAAACAATAAATTCACGTAGAAACTGATTTAGCTCAATGTATTTAGTCTTTATCATGTAAAGATTATAAATATAAATTCATGTACAGAAACAACACAATGTTTAAAGCACTTAAAGTAAAACTAGTACAGAACTTTGCATATAGAAAAACACTATTCAAGTCAACTATCCAAGTACTAACGGCATTCACCAAACAAACTATTAAAAATAGAGTTAGATGTTTGATATAAATAACGCGATTTTGATTTCTATAGGATAAATATTTAAGTTTTTCTTTCTTTCTATTTCTCCCTTTTTTTTTTTTCTCTCTTCTTTTTTTTTTTTTTTTTTTTTTTTTTAATATATATATTACTAGCAGGCTACGCCCGCTTCGCTGGTCACTATTTTTAAATGAATCACAATAATTAATGAATTCTCAAAATTGCATTAATTTTTATCATGTGATAAAAAAAGAAAAAAAAAATCTGATCAGGAAAAATGTCGCACCGGGTCCCCACTGCCTTCGGCAGCGTAGACCCGTGCACTGCGCGCAAGTATTCCTTCACCATCCTTATGACTTCTCAAAATTCCATGTTATTACTCATAAACTTTCATTCTCAAGAAAAGGAATTAAAAAATATATCATTTAGCATCGGGTAAAAACTCACACCGGGACGCCACTGCCTTCGGCAGCGCAGACCCATGCGCGCTGCGCGCGCACGTTTGAGGATATACGTGCGCTGTACACGCATATTCCTTCTCAACTCAAACTTTTATTAAGAAAATTAAATTTAAAAAAAATCTTTTATCATCGGGTAAAAACTCGCACCGGGTCCCAAACCCATGCGCGCTGCGCGCCTATTCCTTCCCCACCGTTCCAGCCCCTCCTAATTAACTTGCATATACCAATTTTGAACGGTCTTACTCAATTAGCTGAGTTGCAAAAGAAAACCTGATCAGGACACTTTAAATTGTAAATCAGGTGAAATCTCGAATTCCACTTTCGATAATGTAAAAGAACTTTAAAATATCTTTCGAACGATGTATTAAAAATAATTTAATCATAATTAGAATATGAAATATTGAAATTAAAAATATTACAGCGCCATCTGGCGGTAGAAATTTCTGTAATCTATTGTTCCATTCCAGATCAACAAAGCTTTCAAATGATGTATTACTCATGAAATTATTTTAATTAGTAGATGAGATACAAAAGAAAACCTAATCAGGACACCTCAAAACGTGTAAATCGGGTGAAATCTCGAATTCCATTTTCGATAATGCAAAAGTACTTTAAAATGTGTATCAACTAAAATAAGCTTTCAAATGATGTATTACTTATGAATTTTTTTAATTAATAATTGAGATACAAAAAAAAACTGATTCAGGGCACCTCAAAACGTGTAAATCTGGTGAAAACTTTCAATAATTTAAAAGAACTTTAAAATATCTTTCGAATGCTGTATTAAAAATAATTTAATCATAATTAGAAATTGAAATATTGAAATTTTAAAATATTACAGCGCCATCTGGCGGTACAAATTTCTGTATTCCACTGTTCGAAAAGCTTTCTAATGATGTATTACTTACGAAATTATTTTATTTAGTAGCTGAGATACAAAAGAAAACTAATTCAGGAGACCTCAAAACGTGTAAATCTGGTGAAAACTGTCGATAATATAAAAGAACTTTAAAATATCTTTCGAATGATGCATTAAAAATAATTTAATCATAATTAGAAATTGAAATATTGAAATTTGAATGTATTACAGCGCCATCTGGCGGTAGAAATTTCTGTAATCCACTGTTCGATTCCAAATCAAAAAAAGCTTTCTAATGATCTATTACTTATAAAATTATTTTAATTAGTAGCTGAGATAAAAAAAAAAAAACCTAATCAGGACACCTCAAAACGTGTAAATCGGGTGAAATCTCGAATTCCATTTTCGATAATGTAAAAGTACTTTAAAATGTGTATCAAGTCAACAAAGCTTTCAAATGATGTATTACTTATGAAATTTTTTTAAATTAATTTCTGAGATATAAAAGAAAACTGATTCAGGACACCTCAAAACGTGTAAATCTGGTGAAAACTTTCGATAATTTAAAAGAACTTTAAAATATCTTTCGAATGATGTATTCAAAATAATTTAATCATAATTAGAAATTGAAATAATGAAATATTGAAATTATAACAAATAATTAGCAATAAATTAAAATTGCGACTATAATTTGAGATTTAAACTATCCTATCTCTCAAGTTGGATCGAACTGCACATGGTGTGCGAATTTTATTATAATCGGTTAAGTGGTTTAGGAGTCCATTGAGGACAAACATTGTGACACGAGATTTATATATATTAAGATGTATCATATTAATCATCCTTCTGTCACTCTTTTTTTTGTCGAATTTTGTTGACGAATTAGCAAAATTTGTTTCTATGTTGTCATGGTTTTATGAAACCTATTAAAATATGTAATAAACGTTTTGTAAAATTAACAATGCATTATTTATATATATATACATATATATATATATAATAAAGATGATCTATTAAGGAGAGTAGAAGCCAAGCAACAGATATAAGATCACTGAAACACCAATGACCAATAAGATTTAAAAAAAAATTATCAGTGGATGAAATACACTAATGTAAAGAAACCAGATCTATTAATTAACAGCCTGCAAAACAAACGAATCAATAAAGTAACACAACAAATCTTAACTTAAAACCATAAACTTATCAAAATTAATGAAAAAATAACCTCAGAAACAAAGATAGGAAGGAAGGAGGCAGGCGGAAAGACTTGAGACTTGCCCTGTGACTTGCCTATATATATATATATATTTCAAATTAATTAAATGGATTACTTTAGTAATCAGTTTGATTTATTTAGTCTTTTTTTTTTTTTTTTTTTTTTTTTAATAACCTGTGCTTTTGTTTTCTACATCAATGTTTCTATACAGCCTGTTGATAACAGTGGAAAATTCGTTAAGATTTTTTTTTTCCTTATCGGTATTTTTTGAAAATCGTTAATGGTGTAATAGATATAATTTTGTATAATTAGTATATTTTGCAAAATAAGATAAAGTGTAAAAAATAATGATATAGAAAACACTGATATAGAAAATTTTTTGCAAATAAACAGCAAATTATGGCCAATACGGAAAATAATGTATACAATTTATAGCTCATTCGTAAACATTACGGCTAATTTTATACAACTGTGTTTAAATTGTTTTACATTTTATTTTATTTTACAAAATATAATAATGTGAATGATGTATTGTAAATACATAAAATATAGATTTATTTTAATTAGAATAGATTTAAACATATTTCTTATAAAAAAAATATATACAGTGTAGCATATGTAATAATCTTTTTAAAAGCATAAGTCATTATTTTTTTATAAAAGTAATCCTTTACAGCAAAAATTATGAACAACCGCAGTAGCTTTTCTTGATTTTGTATTGTTAAATTTAAATAGTCTCTTATCTGGTTCGTTGAAATAAATGAAAGGACACTAAAAGTTTCAAATAATATGCACAATAAAAAATGCATATATTGTGTTTTACATATCACTCTTTATTTATTTTATTTTTTTTTTTGAACTAGCTAATTTAATATTTCAATCTTGTAATTTTTTGCTCTATCCTCTTAATATCATAGGACCTGTTAATAACATAGGACATACCCTCTTAATATCGTAGGTAACAGGAGTTATTAAACTAGTGTGTTGTATCAAACACATTTTTTTTTCTTTCTTCTATATTCAATAGAAGGAAGTATTACATTCGTAAAAATGTTACGGTTTATTTGGTATTTACGAATTTCTTAACATGGCAGAATAGAATAAAATTTCACATAAACGTCAATTTTTAGGGATATTTTCATCGTAGACATGTCAGACCACTTTTGAAATATTATTTAAGACACTGGCATGAATATTTTTGATTATGAATTTTCCAATATAAACATTTCGCAAGTTTTTGGAAATTTACGAATTTCTTAACATGGTAGAATAGAGCAAAATTTCACATAAACGTCAATATTGAGGTATATTTTCATCGTAAAGATGTCAGACCACTTTTGAAATATTATTTCGGATACTGTCATGAATATTATTGACGATAACTTTTTCAATATAGAAAATTAGTGAGTTATTTGGAATGCACGATTTACTTAACATGGCATAATAGGGCAAAATTGAGCATAAACGTCCATTTTGAGGATCATAAATATATCAGACAACATCAAAATAACATTTGTGCTACTTGTTTGAACATGCTAGGCTAGAAATATTCTAATGGGAAAATTTCGTAAGTTATTCGTAATTTAAAATTTTATCAGCATAGCGAAATTTAAAATTTTTCATATAAAAAGAAAATTTTAAGGATTATTGCATTGGAAATAGTAGCATGAAAATTAAACAACGGAATTGACCCTTATAAAATAAGTTAATAGATTAGTATAACATAAATATATCGAAGTGAACGGTGGATAGCCTATTAGGCGGGGATTTCATCCTGTCACTGTGTCAAGCTTTTGTCAAATTCATTTCTCTTAACATGATTATAATATGTCTTGCACTAGAAACTTATGAGAACATAAATATGATGGGGAACTGAGTAGAGTCCACCTGTGCCAACTAGTTTTTCGATGGAGTCGATAGTGTGGTCAAAAAAATTTCTACAAATACACAACCTTTATTCTGATTTTTCTTTAAAATATAAAAGTTCCCTTTAGGGTTCTGTGCCATTTTCATATTTAACATCTGATAATAATAAGATGACATGAAATTGACCCAATAGATAAAAGAAGTACAAAATTAAAATCATGAAACACCAATTGCGAGTTTCATAGAAAAGAAAAAGGAAATTTTTTCAGCTAAAATTTGTCAAAATATTTATAATAAAAGTGGGGTTTTATGCATTGATATGCAAAAATACGAAAAATTGTTAAGATAATCAAATGAATATGCAAATACGCAACAGCATATAATCTAATCTCTAATTATGAGTATTGTTTATTAAAATTATTTTCTATAATGATTGCAGATGATTTTTATTCTCGCAATAGTATACTCTAAATATATCAGGTGTAAGGGAAAGTTCTGTCATTGTGTGGCACCCAAACAATAAGTGTGGACACGACGCCAAGCCTTTTAATGGGATCCAAAGCAGTAGTTTGATGAATTCCAAGCTTGAAGTCCACTTCTGTGAAGTTAACGTGGGATTTGTGCTGATCATATTATCGCACTTCGCTATTGATAACTGATGACGTTCCTGATCTGGGTTCATCTTTCAAAGAAAAAACACCCAAACGAAATTTCGCAAGCCTTCTTTGGCATGTTCGAGTTATTACTGCGTTCTCTCCAAGCACGTCACACAATTTGTTTGTTGCCTTCATCGCGTTATTTCCTTTTTGGAACACGTACAACATATAATGTCTTAAGCGCACTTTTTCTTCACCCATGGTGACAGTTCTTGAAACACCGACTGAAATACAAAACAATGTGTGTAAATCACCAATCGTACTCTAAACTAACTGTTTAAAACGGTTGCAGTCAATAACCGTCTTCAGTTGATAATCGACAACGCATAAAATTGCAAAAAATCCCTTACAACTAATAGAAAGGGAGTTAATTGTTTGGCATATAGACATCTTAGAAAATGTAAAATGTTTGGATTTCCCCTCAAAGGGAAAGGATAGTGATAATCCTACAAATACAAAAGAAGTTCTTTGTTGATACGATAAATATTTATAGATTTATTTCATAATCATTGGTTAAAAATGATGTAGATTTAAGCCAAATTATATTCTATGCTGTCATTTTCAGATTTATCAAAAAAAAAAAAAAAAAACGAAACAGCAGCACCACCTGTTTAGAGATATAAACAAATGCTAATCAGCTTTAACTTAAGCCAATTTACAAACGGGGAAATAATCAGATAAGTAATGATGAACAAGGTAGCTTAAAAGAGGATGATTTCAAATTCATTAATTTGTTTCAATATTAAAAAGTGAAAATTTACTAATTTGAGAAATATCTCCGCGGGGGATCTAGCTCCGAAATTCATTCTAGGCTACGCCCTTGAAACTTTGTTAAAGGTATGTTTGTAATGTACAGCATCCACAAAATTTTGCTAAACCACACGCGAACCGAAATACATTTAAAAAAAATATTTGAATACCTTCAGGAAAACTCAGAATGCTTGATTCCATCAATAGTCGTAGATGGAAAATATATGAATTTGTACTTTATTCTTATATATAGGAAATAAAACATATATATGTACTCGCAGGTAAAGGACACTATGTCTATTGTTTGTGAAAAGAAGTAAGTAACAATTCCTTTATGTGCATTTTGTGCAAAATCTTTTATTAATAATTTATGTTATTAATAATCAGTATCATTAATCGATTTTTACCAGTTACAAAGAAGTGCATTAAAACATAAATTTAAAGTTGAAAAAAAAAAAAAAAAAAAACTTGCATTTTTGTGACATGTTGTTTTTTACCTCCAGGGTTCATATATATTGATTGATAAGAAAGTCTGTTTAAAAATTAATTCGTTTAACTTTATATATCGTGGAAGTTTATAATAAGTTTTTTCAGTAACAGTGTTTTACCATAACGTAAAAAAAAAAAAAAAAAAAAAGAAGAAGAAGAAGCAAAGCACATCATTATTATTTTAAATTTGCTAAATTTTGTTTGTCCTTTCTTTTGTATTGAATTTTAAAAGAAAAAGAATAACAAAAAACTTATTAGTATACATTATCAGCAAAAGTCGTATTTAATTTCGTTATATCCCTTTAACAGGCAAATTATATATATATATATATATGTTTTCATTTTCATTTTTTTAAATAAATTATATATATATATATACTATATATTGAACTCATGTATTGCATTTTATTTTCTTTTAATGTAATGTCTTATAATGAATCATATTTAAAAATCTTTTATTGGTTTAACATTCAACTTTTTCAAAGGAGCTCGGGTAAAAGGTTATTGTAAACAGTAACAAATGCTGTCAATTGTTTTGTTTAAAGGCTAATATGGTATGCTATTTAAAATTATTTTTGATTTCTGTTTTTTTTTTTTATGTTTCTTTCTTAAAAAAAAAAAAAAAAAAGATTTTCTGTCTTTCTAAAAATTTTCAACACTTTCTAAAAATTAATTAAAAATTGATAATGACTGAATGTGAATAATTTACTGAAAGTTAAAAATGTTCGTCTATCTGTCTAGCTCTCTGACTTTCCGCCTTCTAACTCCAATAAGTATTCTTCAAATTCATGTATGTTATTCAAGTACATTATGCCATAATACCCAGCGATATTAAGTGAAAGAATTGTTTAACTACAGAGAATTCAAGACTATTATAATACATTACGTACTATGATATAATTGTATAAGGCATTGTAATTTTGCACTTCACCAAACTTATTAAAATTAATAAATAGTGTTCATATGCCGAAAATCATATATTTCACTAAATATAGTATAATTTGCATCAAACGTTGGTTTATAGATCTACATAAAACTCTTCAGCACATAGGAGGTTAAAATTAGAAATTATAGGAAAGGAAAATTTAATAATTATGTTTAATAATTATGTATTATGTTTTTCAACAATGTTTAATACTGGTTTTGACATCGATTCATCAATTCACTTATCTATCCAATTGTCCACTTGCCATTTCTGCTTTAAATAAATACGACCAGAATATTTATAAAGTGATATTCGTTTAGTAAATTCCCTGTCGCTCTCTACTTAAAATGGCATAAATAGCTGTGCGTTTGTGTACAGTGACTCATAAAAGAAGTTCGATGCATTATAGTCTAAGACAAGTATTTTAAAGCATAAACAATTTAAAATTTGTATTCTGCACACAATATAAATAACACGTATGAATTAGATACACAACTAATATAACTAGTATTATACTAAATTATTATAACAAGATAATGTACTCCGACATTTTAATATAAATTATAGCTAATATATTTTATTTGTTTCCAGGACTATACAAAGTTTTATGTATAAATGCCAATACCAATCTTTTTATTTTTTTTTTTTCTTTATTAATATTTAATGACATTTTTTAGATAAGTCTTCCATATATATATATATATAAAATAGTAATTGTATTCTTTTGTTCTTGGATAATACATAGACACAAATGCAATCTTTTGCCTGATTTTTTTTTTTTTTTTTTTTTAAGAAAAGCAAAAAACACATCCTTTAAAAAAATTCTTCAAATTAAAAACAAACATTATTTTAAAGCGTTATTAGAGACGTAGAATTTATGTGAAGTTTAGATAATGTAATAGGGAAATGTAGTTGGCAAGCATGTTTACTTAATGTAGAACACATGCTTTTTCTTTTTTTTTATTGGGCTGTATATATATATACATATATATATATATATATATATATATATATATATATATATATATATATATATTATTGCATACATAAAGTTAAACTTTAGTCGTAAGCATTGGTGTTAGGGTTAAGACCAGTTGGCTGCGCTATAATCCAAGGCCTGATGATGAAAATCATCCGTGAGGTCTTTTTAAGTGATCCAAACACTTAATTATGTTGTCGTAAGAAGTTTAAGAAAAATTTCAGTGTTAATTTGTCTAAACACTGTAAAGAAATTTCTTTTAAAATTTCCCTTAAAAATAATAATACAAATATAGATTTATACATATATATATATATATATATGTTATAATTTAAATACTTTGTCTTGTTTTTTATTTTTAAATTTTATATAAAAAATGTTGCACATTTCATTGAATAAAAAAGGAATATTCCGCTTTCTCTGATCATTTGGAAAAGATATATTGCTCTTGTGTACCTGTGTTTCAGGACACCATTTCTCTCAAAAACGGCAATATTAATCAGATTAATAAAAAACAAACACAAAAAAAATCTATCTAAGGAAATCTAAGGGAAAAAAAAAAATCCTTCAAGCTGAATAATATTCTAACTTGAAAAAATAAAAATATTCTTTTATTAGTATTCTATCTGACTGTTTTATCTTTTTACTTCAGTTTATTATTTAATGTTCTGTCTAATGTAAACCAAGAATGCTTATTTTTTTTATTTATTTATTTATTTATTTTTTTTTTAATTAATATAAATTTTAATGAGAAAAAAAGATTCATACAAACAAACTATCAAACAAAAAACATATATGTTAACTTTTGGTTTAATATAATTTGTTTTTAAAGTATATCTCTATATGTTCTTTGAAAATATAGACGTATGCAAAATAGTAAAAAATATTAAAATTAAACTAATATATAACATTTTTAAAATAATTTCTAAAAGCATTTCTTTGCTAATATTCTATAAAAAGCATATATATTCATAGAAAGCATTTTCACTACCGTTTAACATTTAAAAAGCGGTATACCAAGATATATACCTCATTTTATTATTATTATTTTTTTTTAAAGGAAATAACCAAATACCGCGTTATTTTATTTTTTATTTTTCTTAAGAGAAATTTCGAAAATGCACGACAAATAAATATTATACTAGATAATAAAACCTTTGCTATAATCTAAAATTAAAGTTATATGAATCTAAAATAAATGAACATAATTTACTTTTCGTTGAAAACTCGAAACTACAAACGAAAATAATCTACATATATATATATATAATATCGAAAGGCATTTTAAAATATTATATATTGATTATCAAGCCAGATTTTAGCACTCGAAATATGATAATATTTTATAAATTATAAAAATTTCTTTTGAATATTCAAAGAAATTGAAATTTTCGTTTATGAAAATTATAAATTTCGCAGAGAGAAAATAAGCAATTTTTTTGCAACTTGTATTTAAACCATGAAATAGCAGATATATATATATATGTATGTGTGTGTGTGTGTGTGTTGATAGTTGAGTTTTTGCTATACAGTAAAAATTTTAAAATAAAAGAAATTACTTTTTTTTTTTTTTTTTTTTTTTCATATTTTATAGACATAATTTTAAACATATACCGTGAAAGGATTTTTTCTAACATAAAATATTTTAAACATTTTAAATTAAGTTTTAAAATGTTTAAAACTTTAAACATTTTAACCCCCCCAACCCCCCCCCCCCCAAAAAAAAAAAAAAAAAAAAAAAAAAAAAAACATTAGTTTATATCATCAATGCTAATAATTAAAAATTTAGTAGAATATAAACTTTTGCATATTCTTAAATCAATTATTTTCAAAGTAAGTCTTCATGTATAATTTCAATTGATAGAATATCAGATAGATGTATATAAAAGTTAATTACAGGTCTAAGTCATATTTTCTATATTTAAATTTCAGTATATAAAAAATCGTGTGTACATACGTGTTACGAAGCATTAGAAAAAGCAGTACGAAGTGCGCTTGACCAGTATCTGGATACTTATGAAAAAGCTACAATCCATGCACAAACATTTATAATATCTAAATTACTTCGTAAAGGATATCTAAATAAAAATAAATAAAAATATAACATGTGTAAACTATAAAAAGATTACTCTCAATGAAATTAATATATATATATATATATATATATATATATTGTTTTCTAAGTCATTAAAAATTACTTCATACTAAATTATTTTATTTAATAGTTTTATTAAATAGAGATCGACTTTTTAATTGAAATAAAAAATGTGAAAATATTTTTGAACTTATTGTAAATCCTAAAGTTTCTTGTGTATTTATTTGTTGAACTTCAATCTCGAAAGCTACACATTTCACGAATTTTAACATCTTACCCTTTTGAGATATACTTTTTATACCACGAACAATAAAACAAAAAATAAAATTCAAAAATCAATATTTTTCTGAAGTTTCACACCTTAGCCGAGAGATGGCACTGCAATACAAACAATAAGATATTCTAAGTATGCCTTATTCTATGAAGAAGCTATTGTTTTGCGATCAAACGAAGTGAAATTATTAAGAAACAAAATCAGAAATTAATTATATCAAAACACAGGCATTATTATATTTTATACATACAGAAAAAGTTTTAATTGTAAAATTTGGAAAAAAAAAAGTAACGAAGAAATTTAAAATTTTAATTTAATTTTAATTAATTTATTTTATTTTATTTATTTATTTATTTATTTTTTATGTTTGCACTGACGACAATATTTTTAATACAGTGATAATAATTCCATCAGAAAAAAATTAATAAACTAAAAAGATAAGAAAAGTATTTATTTTAAAGACATATTCTATTATATCTCTCAGTGAACATTATTAATTAGGTACTATAACATTTATCATGAAAGGATTAATTTATATATACACTAACCATTAAATAAAGCAGCTTTTAAAAAATTTTTAATAAAAAAAATATAATGTAATAGATGTAGTTCTTAATTTGTAAATTAAATGTCTTCTTAAAAAAGGCAAATAGAAAATTAAGTAAACTGTATAATTTTTAAATATGATAAATTTGATAAATGTGTAATTCAATTTCGTATAAAATTTTTAAGTCATGCATGATCAATAAATGTTACAATAAAGGTATTAAATAATAGTACTTTTTCTTATTTAGCGCAATAATTATAATATGTATAAAATTATATTTATTTTTGACATTTTTGTATATATATAAATTAACCATAAATTTTTATTAAATTATTGGAGAAACATACATGTTTTTTTTTTTTTTTTTTTTTTTTTTTGTAAATATAATAAATAATACATTTAACACTTGAAAAATGCGATGCGTTCATTTCTGTTTTAAAACAAATTATTATAAAGAGCAGTTTCTTTCTTTCTTTTTTTTTTTTTTTTTTTTTTTTTTAATAATTAAATTTATTTTCCAATGTTCCAGTAAATAAGTAACATTTACCATATGACAATACATTAAATTTGTTAAACTTACCTTTAGGTCAATATTGAACATCAGACATGAAAAATATGTGTAGAATTTTTTATTCATTTTATTTAGAAATTAAACATTTTTAACAATAATTTTGAAGTCATAATCTTCTTGTAGAAATTTATAGCAAATTGTTCAAAATGAGTGCTACGCATAAAACAATATCAATAAAATACAGTCGTAAATCAGGTTTTCTGCCAAATATTTCCTATAACTGTTGATTATAGTCGTTAGGGAAATTTTCATCTAATTAATTATATTTTATGAGCATTATAATAATGATAATCTTAAACGATAAAATATTTACAAATATTTAAACACATTTATTTTTGGAGGATATTATACAAAGGGACATTTTTAGCACATTTCACTCATAATATTTAATCTTTTTTTTTTTAAGAAAATATTTTTTAACTACGTTATTTTATTTTCGATTCATTATATAAAATATTATAAATTATCTCTAAAAGAGATCTTATTAAATCAGGTGTCATTTGTATTTTTAAAATAAAATCACGTTAATTAAAATTATATTTTATTTAAAAACATTTTAAAAAACGTATACATTCTAAGCTTTTCATTTTGAAACATAAAGCATCTTCAGGAATTTAATGAATATGTTTCCGATTAGCAGTTCACCCATACAGCCACTGATATCAATTAGACATCTAAAGGTGCAAAATATCTAAAGGAACGGTGCAAAATATCTAAAGAATGTCCATTAAATGTCTTGGATATTCTATACTAATTATAGACATCTATTAGATGTTTAAATATAGACGAAATTTAGATGTGACTTTTTCGATGTTTGATAGATGTAATATGTTAGATCAAAACATGATTTAGATATTTTCAATATATATTAGATCTAACAAGTCCGATTATTGGATATTTGGAGATTTATTGGATATGTAACAGACATCTCATACATGAAAAATACAGTGACATTTGTCGTGCTAATAGATATTTGTAGGATAATTATAGACGTTTAATGGATCGTTTTTTTTTTTTTCTTTTTATGTGATTTTAGATGTCTTATGTATGTAAGTGACTGTGTGGGTATATATATTGCTATATATGACAGTTGAGAGTTAAAGAGTCTTTAGGTAATTGAGGAGATGTGAGCATAACAAATGCCAACTTGTGAAGTCTGGTGCAAGTTGTGTTCTAGGATACACTTTACGTCAGGAACCCAGGGAGAAAACTCAGGAAGAAGTGGATATTGTAGGGTTTCCAAAGCACGTTCCTTCGTTTGCTCCCTGAGTTCCGGGCGTAATGTAAATCCTGGGAAATAACCTACACCAGACTTCGCATGTTGTCATTCGTTATGCTCACATCTCCTCAATTAACTAAAGACTCTTTAACTGTCAACTGTCAAATATAGTAATATATACATATATATATAAACTGATAATTGGAAACATATTGATTAAATTACTGAAGATGATTTGTGTTTTAAAGCGAAACGCTTAGATTGTATATATTTTTTTTTATAATGTTTTTAAATAAAATATAATTTTAGATAACATGATTTTAAAGGGATTTTTTTTTAAATTGCTATAAAATATATTTTAATCTTCCTTAAGGAAAAATCTCCGTAATTATTACAGTTAATATAATCTGCATTTAATTTTAACCTTTTTATTATTATTGCCATTATTATTAGCTTTTCATTTTATAGAATAAAACTCGATCCATATGTATACTTAAATAAATATATAATATTTTTTCACATATTATTATTTTCATTAAAAACAAAATTAAACGAACTTTACTTTTTTTTCTAAAAAATACTCAGAAAAGAAAAGTAACAAAACATTCTTATGTTTTTTTTAAACATAAAAAAAGTTTTTTTTTCTCCGACTTGTTAAGTCAGATATAAAAGAACATTATTTTTCTCTTTAAAACTTTGATAAAGGATGTGTAAGTAAAATAAAAATGTGTTGAATTATTTAATTTTTAATGGGATTTCTTTATATTTATATATATATATATGACATTACTACAGTTCTTTTTAATTCATCGAATAACACTTTTTATACATCAGTATTTTCATTTTACTTTCAATAAAGAATTATAATTATAACTTGCATTTCTTCTTCTTTTCTTGAATTGAGTATTTTACAAAATGACTTTTGTTGCAATTTAATAATATTTAAAAAAAAAATTATATATATATATTTAACATTTAAACATTTTCGTCAATAATAATAAATAAATAGATAAATAAATAGATAAATAAATAAATAAATAAAACATAGTCATGTATTTAATAAATTTTGTAATATGTTTAGATATTTATTGCTCAGTCTTTTATGAGATTTTCTTTTCCTTCACTTGATTATTTCATTAAAAAACATAAAATTAATGATAAAAAAAAAATGAAAGGAGTTTTATGTTCTTTTCTAAATATAATTCTTTTTTGGTAGAATTACGCATTACGTAGCTTCGGAATTAGGAATTAAAAAATATTAGCATTTAATTTCAAAGTATTAGCAACTTACTCTGTATTCGAATTTTAATCTCGTTTTTGTATTTTACGGAATAAAACTCATTCATATATATTTAAATGAATATACAATCTTCTTTCACAAATAAACATATTCATTAACAACAAAATTAAACTCAAAACAAACGGATTTTTTTTTCCACTCAGAAAAGAAATGTAACAAAACACTGTTATGTAAAAAAAAAAAAAAAAAAAAAAAAAAAATCAACCGACTTGTTATGTCAGATATAAAATAACATTTTTTTATTTCTTTAAAACTTTGATAAAGAATGTGTAACAAAAGTAAAAATGCGTCGAACTATTCAATGTTTTTACGGAAAATTCTTTTTTATGAGTTTCCTGTAGTTGTTTTTTGCTGTGTCCGATAACACTTTTTATACTTCAGTATTTTTCTTTTACTTTCAATAAAGAATTACAAATTCCATTTTTTCTTTTTTTTTTTTTTTTTTTTTTCAAATGAGTTTTTTATAGCTTTTTAATGATAATATTATAAATTTTATTATTATTATTATTATTATTATTATTATTATCACTTATAAGCATTTATAAGAAAAGCGTCATATATTTAATAAGTTCGGTAAAAATTTAAGATGTTTTATAATCTTTTATGAGAAGTTTTTTTTTTTTTTTTTTTTTTTTTTTTTTTTAACTACGTTATTTCATTTAAAACATAAAATAAATAAATAAATAAATAAAATATTTTTATATTCGTGTCTAAAATAATTCTTAAAAAAAAAAAAAAAAAAAAAAAAAAAACTGCCTTATATAGGCTACGTAATTACGAATTAAAAATAATTCTATTTAATTTCAGTGTATTAATAACTTTTTAAAATGTATAAAATTTGTCTTTTTTTATTTGTAAAACATTTTCAAGTTTAAGTAATGATTAAAAAATAGTAATATTTTAAAATAATAAACATAAATGATAACAGTATGTATGTATATGTATATATATATTTAAAAGAATGGCTTTAAATTTCAATATATATATATATATATATATATATATATATTCACATATTTCTGGTTTATCTTGTGTGCTATCTTTCTAGTAAATTTTACTGAAAATAAGAAGTAGATTTATATACATATATTATATGCTATATCAGCTATATATATGCATTATATGTTATTATATGCTACTAATACATTTCTTTTTCTTTTATTAAGCTTTTTTAGAACATAAATTATTTTACACGAAACATTTTTTTTTTTTTTTAATTGTGTGACATTAAATTATTAACATAAGTGTTTTTAAATTTTAAATTCGAAAACTTGCAGAAAGGACACTAGGTTACGCATATTGCCAGATAGAATAATTTATTTTGATATGTTTAGTTACTTAATTAAGCACTACTACAATTCAGTATATTTTTAGTTATTCTTTATAACATAGTACATAAATATTATAATATATATATATATATATATATATATATATATATATATATATATATAAATTTTTATGAAAACTTTTAAAACTTCACAAAGCCTATATAAATGCGATAGGTAAAGTTAGATATTATCTAACAATAAAATCGTTCATTTATTTAATGACATAATTAAATATAAAATTAAAAAAATACGAATATTGATGCGTAAATTGTTTTTATTTATCCGAAACCAAATGTAACGGGATTTTTCGAAATACCCACGTTCTCCTTCTTAGGTGGTGGTGGTGTATGTGTGTGGGGCTAATAAACACGTTTTCAAGCGTAAAATTGCTCTAAAATATCTCAGTAAGATCAATTTTTATATGTGGGTTAGTTATGCGTACCCAATTCGCGCTATAAAATATTTTGTGGAAATTCAACCCCCTTAAAAACTGATGTAGACAGGTTTTCGAGTTTAACTCTTCTCAGAATCTTCTCCGGAAAGTTGTTTGTTGTGTCGATTGCCTATGCGTACACGCTACACACACTGCAAAACGGCTTCACCACCACCACAAAGTAGGTAACGGAAGGCCAAAAATCACGTTTTAAATATTAAGTCTGCACCAGGTTATCTTGGAAAAGCAGTTTATTGATGTCTGTATCGATTATACGTGTCAAACACGTAGCATAAAGAGATTTTGTGAAATCCCCCACTCTTCCACCGTTTAAAAGTGGGGAGGTGGCGAAAACACGTTTTCAACCGAAACCCATTTCCAATTTATCTCAGGAAAGCGATTTTTTTTAAATATACCTTTTGCCTATGCGTAAACAGCACGCATTCTAAAGGGATTTTACAAAATTACGTCCTCTCCCTCTTGGGGCGAGTTAAAAAAAAAAAATCAAGCTTAAATCTGCTTAAAATTAAGTTTAAAAAGTTATTTTTGGTGTGTGGGTCAGATATACGTGTCCAACATGCAGTATAAAGAGATACTACGAAACCCCCCCCCTTTCCACATTTTAAGAGCAGTGAGGTAAAAATACGTTTTCAAACATTTATTAATTAATTTTTATTTTTTCCTAAACAACTTTATTTTATATTATTTTTGTTGTTGTTTTAATAGTGATTCATAAAAAGAAAAAAAAAAAAAAGCTAGATAGAAAAAATAATGGTAAATATAATGATTATAATGCCGAGAAGAAAATTTAAATCTCTTCAATAAAATCTCTTTAGTTACAAATTAGACCTTCTTTTAATTGAAATAAATTCTTTAGAGAAAATGCAATTGATTTCGAGATTCTTTTTTTTTAAGAATTTAAAATAGCAAAACAATAAACATGCACGTACACATATATATATATATATATAATATTATATATATTATAAAAAAAGTTCAGTCATGAAAGCGATAAAATTATCTGTTTGACTTTTGTGAAATTTACTTAGTAGTTATTTATCCGCTTGTAAGAAATGTGTAAAGCAAAACCTTTTTTTTCCCCTTAATCTTTCATTCTTTGAAAGATACATTAAATAGAAAGATTCAACGTCCTTGAAAAACCATATCTGGACCTTTTTATTGTTGTGTGTGTGTTAGTGTGTTTGTGTGTGTTTAATGAAATAGTTTCAGCTTTTTATATTATAATATTAATATTTCTTCAAAAAATAATACCAAAAGTAAATCTCGAAATTTTAGTCATACAAATTTTTATTACCATTTAATCTTATTCTTACTACTACGTGTACTTCGTGTATATACGACGGTGGTTCAGAAAGTAATGCCACCAAGGTGATAATTTTCTCCGTGTTTGATAGATGTAACCGATAGAGTTATCAGTAAAAATATTGCAATGTCAGCTACAAATGATGGCACCTTTTCTTAACTTAGTCCAAAACACGGGTAACCCATTTGCGCGATTGCGAAACCAGGTTTTTCCCGCCGTCGATAAAGAATTGTGGGGACTGCTGGCGGCACGATTGTGAAAATGCTTTTTTAACTCCGCGTCACAACTTTACCGTTGTCTCTTAAACTGAGCCTTAAGTTTAGGGATGGGCGAAAAGTCGCAAGGCAAAAGATCTAGACAGTAAGAAGGATGAGGCAAAATATCCGTGAGCATCAACAGTGCTGCAGTGCTACATGAGTTTTTATGGTATGCTTACGGACGAACATTGTAGTGATTCAGTATTGTATGTTTATCTTTGCGAACGCTTTGAAATCTGGTTCGCAGTTGGTTTGGGATGTGCAAGCCTCATCAAAGGTCGTTGCATGCCGTCCATTTCGGTGCAGAACCTGGCTATTTGATATAACTTGATTGGTTATTCACAGTCTCGCTTATCTTCTCACAGTCCTGGCGTCAACATGGGAATCCACGTAAACTGCAGTCAGACGGCAGTAAATGTTGATGGGCACACGATCTCTTGCAATCAGAAATTCGATTACAGTCCGCTGTTTCAACCGGACGTCACCACTGGATGCTGTGGATTGCTCAAATACCCTGGAACGAGTATGGATAGGAAGGCAAAATAAGTGACGTTCTATAGCTTAGCGTCAGTGTATTAATGACAAACAATTCAAAATATCTCCAGTCCTATTGGAAAAATAAGAGGATTAGGGGCATTAATTTCTGAATCGCTCTAATATATACAGAGGGTGAGAGATTAAGATGTTTCAAAAGCAATTTCTTTTTCTTCTTCTTTCTTTCTTTCTTTCTTTTTTTCTTTTTTCTTTTTTTTTATTTGCTTAACATTCTTTAATCGAAATTTTGTATGTCACGAAATAAAATTTTAAATAAATTTACAAAATTTATTACCGATAATTATAATTATCAGCATCTAAATGATATGTTTAAATGAAAACATTTCTTTACTTTTTTTTTTCTTTTTAATGTTATAAAGGAAAGTAACAAAATACATACACACACACACACACACACACATATATATATATATATATATATATATATATATATATATTTGACAAAAAATAAATAAATAAATAAGCATTTTCGGTATCCGTCATGTTATGTAAAATATAAAAGAGGGTTTTTATTTTTTTTACATTAAAATTTCTTTGAATAAAATTGCAATAATAAAAAAATTGTTGAATCTTTCGTACTTTTAAATAAGGATATTTCTTTTCCTCTTTATAAAAACGTGATAATAGTTTTTCTTTTGATCGATATTATTTTTTATTCTCTCTGTCTTTTTTTCCATAAGTAAATATATATATATGTATATATATACATACATATATAAATTTTTTAAACCCAGGAATTAAAAAAAAAAAAAAAAAAAAAAAAAAAAAAATTGTAGTTTTTTTACTGATGCATAAAAATGTTCAGAAATGTAGATTACTTCTCTATTAAAAAAAATTATTTGAAGAAAAAGCTTCATGTAATTAATAAATATTACAAATATTCCACAACTGAAATTTACTTTTTTTTCCCCTTATTGTGATTAATTATATTTCATTTGAAAATATTAAGCTAATATAAAAATTTTGAAGACGTTTATGTCTTTATCTAAACAAAATTCTTTTTACAACATTTTTAATTTACGTTAGTTATTAGGAATGTGCCTTAAAAAAGAAATATATATATATATATATATATATATTTCAAAGTATTAAAGAATTTCCATAATTATCGGTTTTCATTGTGGAATATCTAAGATTATTATTTATGAATTGTAAAATGTACTTATGCTTAAAAAAGTGATAGATTTAAAAATAAATGAAGACTTGGTTAAAGATTAAATTCGTATGATCATGGTGTTATGCATTAAATAAATAAGAAAAAAAATCTTTTAAAAATTACTTAAAATAATTTTTAAAAGACATTCCTGTGTTTTATTATTGTTTTTTAATTACTTTATTATTTTAAAGTATTTTAACCAACAATAAATGTAACGTATATTATTTTAAAGAACAAACAGATTTATTTACAAACAGATTTTCCTTTCTAATTTATATTTAAAATATATATATATATATATATATATTAATATATGTTTAAAATCAAGTAAATGATAGGTAATATTAGGAATGAGAATATTTCGAAATAATAAACTTAAATATTAGCAAAAATATTTTTTTCACATAATGATAATAATAATAAAGAAAAGAAGGTTCTTCTAAGGTTTTCTTAAAATTTTGGAATTTATTTCAAAAAATACCTGTTATTTTTAAATTACTGTTTGTTTATATTTTCCACTACTAGTTCAATTAATTAGAAAATTGAAAATAAAATAGAGAAAAAAAAAAAAAAAACCTTTCTGATACGGTATATTACAACAGTATCAAAAATATTCCTTTCTCTAATATAATAGTTTTTTTTTAGAACATGTCTGCCTTTCCGTATTGTTTTTGATTAAAAAACAAACAAGCAAAATATAAATTACACCAATTGTTCTTATAGACATTTTTTTATCTTTTGGATTTGAAACGGTACACGGTACATATAAATATATGTAAATTATCAGTCTAATATATATATATATATATATATATATATATATACATACATATATATTTTAAAGTTTCTGTTCAACCTAAATTGGTAACACAATATTATTTGTTTATTTAAAACATAATAATATAATAACTTATTATTGATCTTTTCTTAATTCTTTCTACTTATTTCTGTTACCACGAGAATTTTAAATATTGAAGACGTCTGTGCCAGTTCCCACTGTTAAAAATAAATAAATAAATAAATAAATAAAAAATCCTTATTTTTACATTTTATTGTTAAACTTTTTCTTTTCTTTTTTTTTTTATATATATATAAATTTCATCAAAATATATTTAAATTTTAAATGTGTCTATGAAAATATATACAAAATTCGAATGAAAAGCTTTCGAAAAGTTTCTATATAATAAAAGTTTAAGTTCATAAGAATGTTGCTTAAACAATGGATCGCGACATATAAAATACAGAAACACCGATATTAAAAAAAAAAAAAAAAAAAAAAAAAAAAAAAAACTGTAATTATCATTTTTTTCCTAATTGGGGCTTTTTAAATTAATTGTAACCCCAAATTTATATGTTTATCATTTAATTTACGATCGATGCCTTTAAGTCATGCACGTGACAATAAAAGCAAGTTTTAACTGTATAAAACTAAAACTGAGGAATTATCAATAAATTTTAACAATTGGTATTTTTTTTTAAATAATCTATAAGCTTTTCTTTTTTTATATATTATTATTATTATTATTATTATTATTATTGTATTATAAAAAGTAATTTTACTAGTTATATTAAGCAGCATATTACTGTTATAAAAGGTTGAAATTGTTACTATTTAAACATTTTCTTTTTTCTCAAAAAAAAAAAAAAAAAAAAAAAAAAAAAAAAAAAAAACACTCTTTTACAGTAAGTTAAAAGGTGACAGTTTTTATTTTCCTTTTTGTTTTGACAGTTTTTATTTTTATTTTCATTTTATTTTCATAAAAATAAATAAATAATTAATTAATTAAAATAAGAAGATGTAGATGAAGTAAGAAAAACAACAACAATAATGTTCTTGTCAACAGTAATGTTGGCCGGTCCGTGGCCGGCTCGAGTATAGAACTGGCAATCTTTCAATTACGAGCCCGAAGCTCTATCGACCACGGTACCGTAGTCCTATAATAGTAATAATTGTCAAATACAAAGATAAAAATAACAGCAAACAGGAATAATTTAAATAATGTGAAGTGAATATTAAAAGTTTTATTATTATTATTATTATTATTATTATTATTATTATTATTTAAGAAAAATACAATTTATTCTCATGTATTTATTTTTAGAAACTCAATCTCTAGAACACAACTTTTAAATTTTATGCGCTTTTGCCGTTAAGAATGTTTATATTTTTATTTATTTCTTTTCTTTTATTTTATTTTTCAAATAAGAAGCATAAATATATTTGCGCCATTTTTAAGCATTGCTAGAACATTTTTTAATGGCTTCATTCATTCATTTTTCTTAAATATAAATATATATATGTATATATTTTTTTTCAAATGCTTTGTCAAATAAGTTCTATTAAAAAAAAATATGATGAAAAGAACAAACTAGTAATTTGTTTTACTTTCGATAAATTTGCAAAGTAGTCAGTATTTTATTTTTCAGTTCCTTTAAAGTAAAAAAAAAAAAAAAAAAAAAAAGCAGAGAAATAAGAAAAGAAACAATAAAACATTTTTTTTTCCTTGTTAAAAGACACTTTGTTTTTTATATTAAAGGAAAATAAATGAAATCGCAGTGTAAAAAAAATTCTTTTATTATGCTTACAATCTTTTAAAGAAATAGCATTAGTTATTTTTATTCTAATTTTAATACCTCGTTGGAAAAAAACATGTAAAATTCTCGAAAACATTTTATATGTTTTGACAACGTCAAAATTATAACTGTACGCAAGGGCACACACACACACACACACACATATGTGGATATGTTTATATATATATACTAGAAGGCAACGCCCGCTTCGCTGGTCCCTATTTTTAAACGAATCACTATAATTACTGTATTCTCAAAATTGCATTAATTTGCATCACGTGAAAAAAAGAAACAAAATCTGATTACGAAAAATGTCGCTCCGGGTTATCACTGCCTTCGGAAAAAATTCCCAAAATGCTCTAACTCTTATTTCTATTATTTTACCCTATCGCCCCCCTCCCGCCTATCCTAATAATTTTACAAATTCGAAAATATCTGCAATCGATTTGTAAGTATCAAAAACCTCTATGCACCAGTTTTGAACGATCTATCTCTATTTTTATTTTTTTGCCCTTCCACTCCCCCCCCCTTCTCGCCCCTCCCAATAATTTTAAAAATTCGAAATTATCCGCAATCGATTTGTAGGCATCGAAAACCTCTATGTACCCATTTTGAATGATCTAACTCTATTTTGTTTTTTTGCCCCTCCGCTCCCCCTTCCCGGCCCTCCAAATTACTTTACACAATCGAAAATATCCCCATTCGACTTGCAGGTCACTAAAACCTATGTGTACTAATTTTGAACTGCCTGACTGCATTTCTATTTATTTTTTCCCATAGCATCCCTTACTACCCCACCCCCCTTCCCACCCCTCCTAATAATTTTACAAATTCGAAAATATCCGCAATCGATTTATACGTATCGAAAACCTCTATATACCAATTTTGAACGATCTAACTATATTTTTATTTTTTGCCCCCCCTTCCCGGCCCTCCTAATAACTTTACACTTTCGAAAATATCTCCATTCGACTTGCAGGCCTCTAAAACTTATCTGTACCAATTTTGATTATCCTAACTCTATTTCTATTTGTTTTTGCCACATAGTTATGCCCTTACCCCCCCCCCCCCCTTCTCGCCCCTCCTAATAATTTTAGAAATTCAAAAATATCCGCAATCGATTTCTAAGTATCGAAAACCTCTATGTACCAATTTTGAACGATCTGACACTATTTTTTTTTTTTGCCCCCCCCTTCTCGCTCCTAATAACTTTACACAGTCGAAAATATCCCCATTCGACTTGCAGGCCTTCAAAACCTATCTGTACCAATTTTGAACGGCCTAACCGTATTTCTATTTGTTTTTGCTCCATAGCCTCCACCCCTTTGCTACCCCACTTGGGGGCTGAATTTCTAAAATTCCAGAAATATGTTTTAGATAGTTGCATTAGCTATACTTTAGAGCAAAAATTTCACGTATATCTATTTTTTTGTTTGAGGTATATAGGATTATGCGAAATCACGTTTTACGCATGGAAATCGCGTCCCCCCCGCCCCCCTAGGGGATCGAATTTTGAAATTTCCAGAAATTAGTTTTTAGACATTTGTGTTAGCTATATTTTAAAGCAAAAATTTTACGGATATCTGTTTTTTTGTTTAAGATATGAAGGATTTTGTGAAATCAAGTCTTGCCCCCCTCCCTCCCTTGGGGGGCGAATTTTGTAAAATCGCTTCTTAGTGGATGCCTACATCATAGAAAGAACATTGTCACAAAATTTCATGCTTCTAGGTCCAGGGGTTTGGTCTGGGCGATGATGAATCACCCCCTCCCCCACTCACTCAGTCAGGAAGAACAATTTTATATATATAGATATATTACTTATTTTGATGAAAATCAATAAATTAATTTATATACATTTCTTTTCTTTAAACTTTAATATTTAGACTTAAAGCGTAATCAAACTAAAGAGTATCGTAATTCGTATACGCTCTGTTTAGAAAAATATAAATATAAAAACTTTAAATCAAATTTGTGCATAAGGGTTTTTACATACTTTTTTTTTTTTTTCACAGTATCTAAAAATAAATTCAGAAAGCGTGGGAAAATAAAAATAGATTTCTGAAAGAAATAATAATAATATTTTTTTTTTTATTTATTTGGTCCACCATTTACAAAAGTGTAATGATTGTTACGCACTATGTATCTCAAAATTTATTTTTATTTTTATTTTATTTTTTTTTTTACAAAAGAGCAATATGTCGTTGATTCATTAACCATTAAATAGCTCAAAAAAAGTTTTATTCATCCATAGAGGAAAAAAAGATATTGTTAAAAATATTTAGCAAATGTTTCGGCGTAATCTTTAAAAATAAATCCTGAAATCACAAATAACAACAACAACAATAATAATAATAAAAATAATAATAATAATTCTCAAAGAAATAATAATTATTTTTAGAAATAATAATTATCAACCATTTACAAAAGCATATTTATTATGTAAAAATGATCATAAAAGTCAATTATGCATTTGTATGTCAAAGTGCAGCCCTCACTCTTTTTTTTTTCTAAATTGCAATGCATTGTTTCTTCCATAACCATCAAACAATATTATAAAGAGAGTTTTACTTATTTATCTCGGAACGTAACGTATAAAACAATGTCTAGTATTGCTCCTTATTTTTTAATTATTAAGTGTTGTAGAAAAAGATCAAAACTTGCACGCAGTTATAAATTTTATTTTGTTTAAACATATTTCATCTGATGTACTCTGCTTTTCTATATTTTCTCTGCTTTTCAGTTTAAGTTAATATGCACAGGGCTTAAGAAAAAGGCGATTCAAAATAAAATCGTATATTTGTCTTTCTTTTGCACTTGAAGTTGCCGAACTATTTTGCAGAATATAAATGTGTCAGAATTTTATACGGACAGATGAAAACTGTATGATTAAGAAATATTTTTTTTCAGACTTGGTAATTATATTTTATTACAGTGACAATTACAGTGCAAGTATAAATTAGTGTCCTCACTTGCTGCATTTTAATCCATATGATTTTTCCCCAGGGTGTTTTTGTCAAAGATAGTGCATTTGAAAAAAAAAAAAAAAAGTGAGCTTATATACATTATTGTGGATATCAGAAGAGTTATAAAGTGGATATCCAGAAGTAGATATCCACCATCTACAATGTGTGATTCGCAGATATTCGCCTAGATTCAGTGGTCAATATTTAGATTTCATCCATTGAACAGATGATATTTTAATTTACGTGATTTTCATGGGGGTTTTCATCAAAATTTATTGGGTTTTCATCAAAAACAGTGCATATTCAAAAATAGACAGGCGAGCTTACTGACCTTATTATGGATATTAAAAGTGGAATAAAGTTGTTAACCACGCATGTGCTCTAATGTACAGTCGGTAACAAAAGTCTCCGAACACTAGCAAAAATTCCTATATAAAAAAAGTACACTTAATACAGTTTTGTTAAATAAATCCTTGTTGAATCCTGTTTTTAGACTGACTAAGAACAAAATTCGACAAGGATTTATTTAACAAAACTGTATTAAGTGCACTTTTTTTACATAGGAATTTTTGCTAGTGTTCGGAGACTTTTGTTACCGACTGTATGTAAGACACACTGTCGCCTAGATCAAGTGGTCAATATTTAAAGATCACATATTTAACGAGGGGTATTTTAATAAGTGTAATTTTCTCCGATGTGGTTTTGTCAAAGACAGCGTATTTGCGAAAAGGACAAGCGATCTTATTGACCTTAGTATGAATATTAAAAAAGAAATAAAGTTGTCATCCACAAATGTGCTCGAACCTGTCACAATCAGACATTCTCCTGGATCCAGAGGTCAATATTTAGCGATCGCATATCGAACACTTAATATTATTAAAAATTGCACGTGATGCTTTTTACAATATTTTTTTAACCATTAAATTATCTATATAATAACTTAGGAATGTTAAACATTTACTTTTTTGATAGGATTTTTTTTTATACGCTACATTTAAAGAATGGTGACTTATTCAGTGTCCCTCTTATGAATGCATTATTCATCCATGTAAAACCGTTTATAAAGAAAAAAAAAAAAAAGTTAAGTATTTATTACAAATTATTCAATGCTGCATCGTGTCAGATTATTCAAACATAAAAAAAAATCATAAATGATATATATATATATTACTTCATTATTTCTTGTTTGCATGTTTCGTTTAAGATTAAATGAGCCTTTACTATCGAGATACGCTTGAAATGATTTTTAATATCAGAAAAGCATTTTTTTTTTTTTTTTTTGACAATGATGTATATGAAAATGTATTTGTCGTCTTAATATATAAAAAGAGTATTTTTTAGTAAAATTTGTAAGTTTACTTGCGTTAAGTATTTCTCCTATGTATAGTTCTGAAAGAAACATATAAAATAAATATATATAATATTCAAAAGGGATATGTTATTCTTTTTCATTCTTGAAATTTTAAAATAAACATAAATAAATAGGTTTTATTTCTTTTTTTTAATTAAATTTTGGATTTTTTTCCGATTCATTTAACTAGTTAATATGAAAATTGGTATGTTTCTAAGTAATAATATGGTAGTTTTGCATGTAATTGACTGTTTTAAATATACAAGATTTTGACAAGACAGACATTTTTCGCTAAATGTTCAAGATGAGATATATTCTGGTTTTCGTTTTTAAAACGAAAATCTGGACAGTCTTAACGAAAATGAAATAAGTTATTGATTTTATAAATAAATATGTTTCATTTTAATGAAAATCACCTCTTTCTACAACATGTCTTAATTAGGAAATACTATATGCATCGAAAAATAATTGATTTTTATATTTCAAATTAAAATTAGTAGCAGTCATGTTTCTTTTTTTTTTCCAAAAGGAAACAATTCTGGTGTGTAATAAGTACAAAACTTTGAACAAACACCATAAAATGAAATAAACTCGCAATAGTTGTTTCAGGTCGAAAAACACACGACCATTCACCAGTCGAACCAAGTACGCAGAAGTACTGCAATCAAAGCGGCAACGTACAATGACTCCCAAAATGAGGATATGACAATTGGTTGTCAATTCTCTCCTTCGTTTTGTGACATTTATATGCACTATTTTGAAGAAAAACTCTTCGATGTACGTAAATTACCTCACTGGTTTTGGTATGTTGATGACACTTTCGTTCTTGTTCCTTTGATGTCGATTTTGTGACTCTACTTTTTTTGGTCAAATCGATTGACTCCTGCATTCATGTCACTTTTCGGATTGAAAAGTATTGCTGATTGCTTTTTCCCAACGTTCTCAACCACTGACTTCAGGAAACCACTCTCTGTCTCTCTTGCGCCGCATGCTCTCTCTAATCACGCCACTCAACATAAAATATCTGCTTTCAATACTTATGTTTATCGTACCTTACACATTTGCTCTTATCAGTGTAGTGTTTCGAAATAAATTAATTATTTAAAATCACTTGCTCTCCAGGCTATAATCCCTCTATTATCGATAAAGCTCTATATATAAATTCAAGAATCCTAAACTTCCTACTCCCAAATTGGGCGATCACAGTCTCATTCTAGTTGTTTTACCCTTTTATTCATCACTTTCTCTTAATGTTTCTTTTAAATCTTTCACCCTTTGGATTTAAAGTCATTTATAAACCTGTCAACAGAATTAAATTATCTTCTCCTAAAGATACCATTCCTACTGAAAACCGATCTGGCATTTATTTTATCCTGTGTTCGTCGTGCAACTTAGATTATCTTGGTCAAAATGGGAGGCGTTTGAAATATAGAATAAACGAACACCGTTATATCGTTTGTAATGGAGCGATTTCATAACCTTCTATTGCTTCCTACTGTTGAGCTCATGGTCATCGTTTTAATTTTTCTAAAACTACCATAATTTCATCTCCTCCCTCTTTTTCCCATTTGGATATCCATGAAGCTTTTTATATATTGAAAAATTCGAAAAATCTTGTTAATTATGTTTCTTCCGCTCCGTTCTTGTCCGATTCTTGGATATTACTCACATAACTTCAAATTTCGTTTAATTTTGAAATTTTTAGCTGTTGTTAATTTTTTTTAACCTTATTTATTTATTTATTTTCTTCTTATATAGGTGCGTTGCCGCTTTGGTTGCAGTACTCGTGCCAGCATTGTTCGCCTGATGAAAGGTCTTGACCCGAAACAATTGTTGCGAGTTCATTAAATTTTATGGTGTTTATTCAAAGTTTTGTACTAATTACTTCAAAACGCTAGTTCTGTAGAGCTTTCTTGTTAATTCTGGCGTGTATTATTGATTTTTCAAATGGAATGTAAACATTAAACACATAAAAAAAGTAAATTATAATACAATTAAGGATGTTTGTAGAAACAATTTTGGTAAGTGTATTGCTAATTAATGATATTTCAATTTATCAATAAAAAATATTCTGCCTTATATATATATATATATATATATATATATATATATATATATATATATATATGTATGTATATATATTATGTATTAACAGGGAACGTTAATATTAGTATTTGACACAATAGGAAAATACTTGAATTAGCGAATATTCACTAATCATTCAGAATCAAGACTTATTACTTTCTCTTGCCCATAGGATCGAGAAAACATTGTTTTAGGGTCAAATTTTCGAACGTGAGTTTTTGTTTTATTTATAAGTTCTGAGGTCCCCTGAATACGAAAATCATGTTTTTAGAGAATGATCTGTGTGTCTGTGTGTCTGTCTGTGTGGATGTCTATGTGCCTCTTATCAGCATATCTCAAGAACAAATAGTGGCAAAATATCCAAACTCAGTATTATAAATGTGTATCATACAGGGATTCTACAGCAAGCTTTTCGTTGTGACGAAGCAAAGGGTTCGTGTACAGGGACACTCAAAAGTATTCAAATACATTACGTCTATGGGGGAAATTGCAGGTAAGTAGAGTTTAACATCTATAGACTACACTAAACCAAATGAAACGGATATATATTTTTGTAATGCAGATAGTCAACTGGGGAAAAAAATTGTGCATGTAGGAGCCCCGCCTACGCCCCTGGGGGGGGGGTCCCCCTCGATGGGAGTAAATTTTCATGATGGGTATCTTTCATAAGAGCTCGCCAATAGCTTTGATACGAATGGTTGAACCATCAATCTGCGATAATTTAAAATAAAGTTATCGATTTTTTTCATTGAAATAATAATAATAATGCAATATTGAGAATAAATTAAACTTTTTTTTAATATATATTTAGTGTTATACTACTTCTCTAATATGGAAATCGTCTGCATTATCATAATATATATATATATATATATATATATATATATATATATATATATATATATATATATATATATAAATAATAATTGTAATAAATAATTTTTTAAAATGGGAATTTTTTATTAATAACCGAATTAAATTCTGTATAAATGTAGGTGCATTAATGAAACGGGGGTTGAGGGGGGCTACCGTCCTCCTCGCACATAACTATCATATAAAACTCTTCCGAAGCCTAATTTGAATTGTTTAACGTAGGTTTACATAACAGTACTCGTTATGTTACCTCTTAATCTCCAACCTCTTAATCTCCTTTATACCAATAAATTTCAGGGTAAGAGAAAGTCGTGTGAGTAACATACCAGATTATTTTTTCAATGCGATTATAAACAATTTATTGTTCTAATATGTTTTAATCTAGTAAAATGTTATTTTTTATTTCGAAATATTATAAAATATATTTAAAAAGAAAAATCTATTAGCATGTTTATTTGCTGTTAGAAAATAAATATTTTCAGAAGATAAATAATATGTAAATGAGTAATACATCTATTTCTAAAAAATAAAAATTAACATAAATAAGACGATAAAATAACTTTCAAGAGGAATTTGAAGAATCAATGCTTTTGAAAAGTGACGGATTCATTATTAATTGTTTAAATTGCATAGTTACATGAATTATTCTTTATATAATTATAGTCTATAAAAAACTTTCTTTAAATTATATTTTGATTGTATTATTAAAACGTTAATTTACAGCAAGGATATAGTTAGTTAAAAATATACATTAAAGAAAGAAATTATATTCAGGACAAATTTATTTTCGAAAATAATAGAGCCTCTAAGGGTGACCTAATAACGATGAACGTTTTCTTTTAACTGACTCCAATTTAGTTGATTAAAATTTTCCATTATTAAATTGTTTAATTTTTCTTTGTTTGACTCAAATCTTCTACTTTGTTTCTCGCGGATTATAATTTGATTTTCAGTTAAAACCCTATTCATGAACAGCGACCCTTTTATTTTTTCTTATACAAAGTATAAGAAAGAATATTAATCCTGATTTGCGAAATGCATTTTGCATTTCACATATATCATAAACAAATGATCGTAGAACTCTGGAAATTTATGTGTATGATTCTCATGACGTCTGTTTGTACACTTGTAAATTTGGTTATTTATACAAGCTCTGGTTTTAGCGATATCAATAATTTTACTCGAATTACGTGACGTCTGTATGTAAGTATGTGTGTGTGTGTGTATCTCGCATAACTCAAAAACGGTTAGACTAGAACTTTTGTTATAACATCTAGTTGTGCACCTCCCTTTTTGGACTTTCTGTGATTTTCCGTTTTGGAGATACTTAGGAAAATTATTTTCATAATGACTAAAAATACAAAAGCCTTGGCCATAATGTATAACCTACCATCATAGAGATTTCAAAATAAGCTAATGATAGCTTACTAGTGATATTGTTATGAAAGTTGAAGACATTTTTGCGTGAAGAAAATTATTCTTAAAGACGAGAGCATCATGTCGATGAATGTATTTTATTAAATGAGTATCCAGCCGTAGATAGAGCCCATAATTTATCTCACATGACTCAAAAACGGTTGGAGGTAGACCGTTGCAAACTAGTATATGGGTTTCTTATAATATTCTAGATGGGCACCTCCTTTTTGTATATTTGTGATTTTCTGTTTTGTAAAATTCAGGAAATATATATTCATAATGTCCAAAAATACACTGTTTTGCCCATGATATATGACCTAGCATCATACAGCTTTCAATATAAGCTAATAATGCAGATAATAATGATATTGTTATGAAATATGAAGACATTTTTGCGTGTAGAAAGTTATGCTTAAAGACATGATCGGGTTCTTCTCGACGAATGCAAACTTTTTAATGGATATTTAGCGTGTAGATAGTGTCCGTAAATTTTTTCTTGTGAATGTTGTTGATATTTACCGTTTATTAACAAAACAGAAAATATATTGCAATAATCAAAATAATAAGAATAACGAGAAAAAGAAGATTTATAAAAAGGTTAAATTTTCTAAGCTAAATGATAGATAGTATCAATAACTCTAGTTATTTGTATAGAGTAAATCATTTTATTTCCAACAGATTTTAATTCTAGAAATTAAAAAATTAAGAACATAATTTAACTTTTATTTGTTTCATATTTTTTTTTTTTTTTTTTTTTTTTTAATAAAAATTATAGTTATTCTTAAGTACTATGCATAAATATATTGCTCAGACTTCTTTGTTTTGCTTGCATAGATTTTTAACCACTCACAAAAAAAGAAAAAAAAAAGAAACAAAAAAACTAGTCAGAGTGAAAACAATAAAGAACTAATTTGTTTTATTTTTGTGAGTTATGTAAAGCAATTTATTTTCTTATTTAGCCTGTAGAGAATTTAAAAATGAACCTAGCTTGTTTGACTGTTTTTTTTTTCTTTTCGTTGTTGTTTCTAATAATAAAATGATACAAAAAAAAAAAAAATAATAATGGAAACAAAAAGGTGAATTTTTATCGTTGTGGTCTTTTAAAGAAATAATGAGTTATTTTTGTTCCAGTGTTTTACACTAAGTAAAAGGTTTGAAAAACAGTTACATGTAATTTCTTTTTTAACATCATCATTATTCAGGAAAATGCGATTTCTATATGATTTCATGTGTGAATTTGTTTTTATATACATCGATCATCTGTAAGAAATCCGGTAATGTAATTTTATAGTAATGTATTACTTTTAAAAACTTTATATGTTTTAGTTAAAAATTATTTAAACTAAAAAGTACGGTGATTTGTATACATGTTTCAGTAAAGTATAAAATATAAACTTTAAATTAAAATTGAAAAAATAATTTTTACTTCTAAACTATCTTAGAAACTTTTTCGATATATCATTTGGAAGAAATAATAACATAAATCCTCTGATAAATAAAATAAATGAGATCTTTCAAAGACATAATAATTACCATTTATTGTTGTGGATCATTTATCAAAATAATTTTATTGTGTATAAAAAGAATCTTCTAATTTCAATGACATACTTTTTTGATCGAAATGAAGTAAAACTTTCCTGAAAGAGTTATATAATCGCTTAGTCAGAAACCTTTAAGGAGCTTTAGAAAACCAACTCTATTTATTTATACCAGAATATCAGGTATAATATTCTTTACGATGATTAAACGTTGTAAATAGTGTACAAAACAATTGGTATTTTACGTAATAAATAATTGTATTTATAAAAATGTATTCTTTTTATCCATTACGATTTTATGAACACAATTACCTAAGAGTATATCACAGAATATCACTTGTAACAATTTCTTGTTATGATCATTATTTTACGACTATTAAACGTTGTAAATAGTATAAAAAACACTTGATATTTATACGTTTTCAATCAATACTGTTTTGCTTAAAAATATACAGCATAAAATATACTTCTTTATATATACGCTGTACAGTACATTGAAAATTATTATGCGTTTTAAAGAATGATAAATATTTTTCCCAAGTTCTATTTTTTTTTTTTTTTTTTCAATTTTTAAAAGCTGTTTCTTTAAGAACATTTTTAATACTTTCATGTTTTTTTCAGCACAAGCTATTCAAACATCATTTTTAATGCATTAATAAATGATTTTTTTAAGTTTTAAATTTCATTTGTCATTTAATGAGGTTATCACTCTCCCGAAATCTTCATTAGTGCGACGATAAACCAACCTACCTATCTACCTCCAGATATCTTCAGTTGTTTTGATTTTTGAAATATATATATATATATATATATCAGAATATCAATTCGTATTTAAATTATATTAAATATATATACATATATAAAGAAAAGAAAAAGAAAGAAAGAAAGAAAACAAAATGTGTATATCGTCTCAATTTATTCAAATGTTATTTTTCAGTCAGATTTGCAGTTTCAGCAATGATAAATACTTTTTTTTTCCGATTTACATTTTTAATAGAAGCCTGTTTTTGAAATATTCATAATGTTGAAAAGTGTAATGTTAATAAATATATATATATATTTTTTTTTTCATTTCTAAATTCATGTATATGAATAAATAGTAAATATGTACTCTTTCTTTTAAAATTTTACTTTTACTTTTGAATTTTTTTTTGTTTCACTTGTTCAAGTTCTATGAAAATCGTTATGTTTCTAAAAAAATAATGAGATGGTATTGTATATTACGCGTATCGGATAGTTTTAAGCATAGCAAATATGTATGTTAGAGGAAAAATTTGTCTATGCAAAATATTTTGATCAATGAATTGCCTTTTTTATTTTTATTCGTATTATTTTAAACGTAAAAGCAGACATTTTTAACGAAAATGTCCTTACGTTATTAATTTTTAACTACCACTCATTCGTAAGATAAATAAAAGTTTCTATGAACAATGTTCTTTAGATAATATTATATTTGTCGTGAAAAATATTTATTTTTTTATATATACTAAAAATATTTATATATACTATTTTTTATAAACTGATCAATTCAATGGCAAAGTTAGTTAGATTTTTTCCCTATATGTTGTAATATTAGGGAGACTAGAAAATAATGTTTTTTTTTCAATAAATTCAAACAAATAATTTTTTAACTATTTTTTATTTTTTTTAATCAATTATGTAATACTCCTCATTGTTATCAACCATTATGCATCTAGTGTGTAAGTTTTTAAATCCGGATCGATAAAAATCAATTGGTTTTTGATAAAAATCTCAAGAGATTGCATTTATGACATCATCCACAATTTTTGCCGCTTACAAAATACTGTAGCGGTCAAAATGAATGTCTATTTGATGGCGCAATATCAGACGAGTATGGTACGTGAGGCAGAGCTTCCCAACCTCAATTTATTTTATTTTTCACAGTCTGTTTTGCTCTGTGTGGTTTTGCATTATCATTTTGCCTTTACTGTTGAGAATCGTTTGATGATTACAGATTGATTCGCTCGATCCCATTATTAACAGTAAAGGTATGCGTTCATACATTTCAGCACTTCAAAATAAACTACCACGCGAATATTCCACCAAATACACAAAAGTTCTTGTTTGTGGTGTAAGCCTGGCTCATTTAAAGTGATCCAATGCACTTTTCGTTTTAGGTTATAATAAATGATCGATTTTTAAACTCCAGCGATCAAAAGATCAAAAAACAATTCTGTATTTTGCTTTTGAACAAAACATTCCATATTCTCGATGGATTATCTTTGTTTCCGTCGGTATATTATTCGAATCCCAAACATTTGTTCTGCTTACTTTACCAATTTGCTTCAAATTTTCTTGCATGGTAGAACAAGGTTGTTTAAGAGTGTTTGACAGTTTCGAGATTATTTGAATCGGATTTGTATCAATTTCCGAGCTTAAGATGTCATTGTCTAAAGTTGTTAGTCTTCCTTATAGACACGAGCCAGAAATATAGAAGTTACCGAATTTGAACTTAAAAATAACATTTAGAATTACAAAAGTTTAATTCATTTGAATAAACATCACATATGATTTTTATAGCAACCGTTGCGCCACTACGTGCTAAAAGAAGAGTATATCCGGCATTGTATGATTTTTAAGTTTCAAAAGAAACTTAAAAATTCTACAATGCCGGATATACTCTTCTTTTATTTGGCTTGCCATTTCACTACAAATTCCAATAATAATAATGATAATAATAATAATAAAAGCTTTAATAATATGTGAGTAAGTAAACAAGACACTCTAACCTTGAAATTTCTTTGGAAAGTTCTAGCGCACAATGAGCTGATAAATGACAATCGAATATTGACTTGCGCAAAATCAGCATTACTGTATGATTCTCCAAATACATGCAATTTTCGATGCTTTAAAATTTAAACGTATCTTGATATCAAATGAAAAAATATGTCAACTATACTAATAGAAAAAAAAAACATTGTTTTTCTAGTGTGTAGTATTTCTTTAATCAAGTATGATTGCAATAATAATTTCAGTGTTCGTTGTATTTTAATAAAGTAAAATAGATTTTATTATAGATTTAAAAAAAAAAAAATCGGTCAACACATCATTGAAAAAAATGTTTTAGAGTTTTGCTGTTTGCCATTCACTATTTTAAACGTCAGTGTTTTTATTGTAATTGTTTTTTTTTTTTTTTTTTTTTTTTTTTTTTTTTTAAATATTCGAAATAGATAATTTGTAACATAATGTAAAACATTAAGTTTAGTAATCACACTCTCTGTTCCATACTGAACATTCGACTTAACATTACAGTAGACTAAACTACAGTAGACTGTGTTAATTTTATGAAAAAGTAAAACTAATTTAAAGAGGATTTTAAAATATAAATGTTCTTAGAGATCTGGATTCATGACAAATTTCATTTAAATTCCATGAACGCATAAATTATTATTAAAAAATTATGGCCTATACACACACAGACACTTACATTCATAAGACATCTATAAACATGTAAAGTTAAAAAATGATCCATTAAAATTCTGTATGTATACTACAGATATCCATTAGCACGACCAATGTATTATACAAAAACACTAGAACGGGGTTCGTTGTTCGTTTTTTCCTCTTTTTTTTTTTTTTTTTTTTTTTTTTTTTTATTGTTTTTGTAATTAATTACTGGCGCTTATATTCATACGACATCTATAATAGTTTTAAAAAAATGATCCATTAAACTTTTATAAACATCCTACAGCTACCAATTAGCACGACAAATGTCAATCTTTTTTACATCCATTAGATGTCTGTTACGTATCCAATAAATATCCAGATATCCAATAATTGGATTTGTTAGGTCTGATAGATACTGAAAATTTCTAAATCTTCTTTTGATCTAACTAGAGCCCCTAAATAAAATAATAGGCCGGCGCATCACCGCCATTTTTTTTTGCCTCCGAAGAGGACAGCATTCCCGCTTGGCGTCCTTATCGCTTCCCTAATGATTTTAAGAAATCTTGCTCTGAAGATAATCCGGTCAAGATAAGAACAATAAGCAACAATAATATTCCTAAAAATATATTTTTTTTCATAGTACATTTTCAGGATGTCCTTTTATTCTGAGGATATCCTATGGACGTGCGATGTTTTGTTAGGGCGGTTTCTGTTTCTTTAACAAAATGTCGCCAAAACTCAAATACGCAGTAATAGAAGGTCTGTGAACACTTTATATTCATTTCTTGAGTGATCATAGCAGTTTGTCGCTAAACAAACTTCCATATCATAGTTTACTTAGCTGAAATTATGAAGAATAATAAAATAAGTTACTCTAAATTAACGTAAGACGATTAAAAAAAAAAAAAAAAAAAAAAAAAAAAAATGTTTGTGGTTTGTTTATCAGAGAAACGCGCTGGGTACATGTGGCAACCCTAAGGCAAAAAAATGCCTGATGCGCCAGCTCGTATATATAGGAGCCTTAGATCTAACATGTCACATCTATTAGACATCGAAAAAGCACGGCTAACTTTCGTCTATCTTTAAACATCTAATAGATATCTGTACTTTGTACAGGATATCCAGGCCCTTTAATCGAAATTTTTTTAGATATTTTGTTCCTTTTATGGATCATCGGGTGTAATTTAGATGTCTAATGGATATCAGTGGCTGTATGGGTAGAAGCCTTATTTTAGCACTTTTAAAATTTTAAATGTTTATAATCAACACGAAAGAAATAATTACTAATATTTTAATGCTTTATTAATATTAAGAACAACATTTGGCATTTTAAATAGCTTTTAAAGCCTCTAATCATTATAAAAATGAAGAGAAATACTAAATCTGCATTCTTTATTTAATTCAATATCGTTAATGTAACTGTTTATTTATTCCATATACGATTTTAACCAGTTTTTTTTTTTTTTTTTTTACCGTATATCTTCATATATATGTATACATATATATATATATATATATATATATATATATATATATATATATATATTTTTTTTCTTTTCATATATATATTCATTTTTGTCGGCATTCTCGAAAAACATTTTATTTTTTAACAAAAAATATTCAAACATTTTTTTTTTTTTTTTTAATATATTAAGGAAGGAAAACAACAAAACGTTTTTTTTTTTTTTTTTTTTTTTTTTTTTTTTTAACGTCGTAAAAAAATAAGGAAAACGAAAGAAAAATCTTTTTCTACTTATTTCCGACTTGTTATATTAGAGATAAAAGAACATTTTTTCTGTTTAAAACTTTGTTAAAATATGTGTAGGTAAAATAAGAAATGTGTCGAATCATTCAGAGATTTTTTATGGGATTTTTTTTTTTTAATGAGATTATGACATTTGTTTTCTCTTTCCGAAACCTATTTTTCATCTTTTATCAGTTTATTTATTCATTATTTTTTTTTAACCTAATTAAAAAATATAAAACTAAATTGCATTTCTTTTTTGAAATCCTTTATTTAAATTAGACTCTTAAAAAAATATATTCTAAAATTATTTTTTCTTATCTTTTTTAATAAAATTATTTCCAGCAAAGAAATGTGATGCAATTATTAAATATCACCGGTTAAGAAGTTTTAAACGTAAATATATATATATATATATATATATATTACTTTTTCAGAATTATTATTATTATTATTATTATTATTAAATAATAACTCCAATTTAAGACATAAGATAGATGTAAAAAATTAAATAATTTTATATGAAATTTAAACTTTTCTTCAACGATTTATTATTATTCAAATTTCTATTAATGTTTAAAAAATATTTAATCATAAAGTATTAACAAAAAGCACTTTTTATTTTAGATTTCTAAACTTAGTTTTTCTAGATTGTAATATATTTTGAAGTTTAAAAAGGCGATAAAAAAAATAATAATAAAAGAAAAAAAAATATTTTGAAATCATAAGTATGGATGTAGATAGTATTAGAATATTTAAAAACCAAAAAGAATAGAAAAAAATATTTTTAAAACTCACAGTTTGCCTTTAAAATTTATGGTTCACAATTTTGTTTCATATAGCTTTTGATATTTTTAGTAAGTTTGAGAAAAAAACAAATACGCAATATTTAGTTTTAAAGGATAAATATTTTTTTAATGCTGTTTTTGTTCTTTTGCTTAAAATAATAGTTCTTTCATTTACATTTTATTTATTTAGATATTTATTTATGTTTTCAGTTTAACTTTTTAAGTAAGCAATAATTAATAAGTTATTATTATTATTTTCAAATAAAACTCTTGAATAATGACAATATCTATATTTTAAAACTTTATAATGAATAAAAACAATTTTAAACGTGTTTATGTATTTTTGTTTTTTTAATAGATTTCTTTTGTTGTTTGATATATATATATATATTTTTTTTTTGTGCTTCCTAGATAAAAATATGGAAATCAAAAGGAATTTAAAATCATTTTACTGATCGTTACGTTGTAAGACAGTTAAAAATCAACAATCATGTTCATTCACCTTTTTATAATTTTTAATAAATACGAATTTTTTTCTGTGTTTTATTGTCTTTTAACTGTTATACCAAATCCTCTTACAAAATTATATTTTTATGACTATAATATTATACTCCTAACAGCACACTTTCGCCAAATGCCATCCTTAAAATATCCAGTGGATAAAAAGACATCCCAAGGACATCCTAGGGAAGTAATAATAACTAATAATAACAGGAGACTAAATCAGTCTCTTCTAATATCAGTATTGTCTTACCCTATTTTCCTAAATCCAGTCAAACCATAGCTAAAATTCTCAAACAATATGATTTTAAAATAATATTTTCGCCTTCCAATAAACTCACCTTTTCTCAATTAAAATATCCCATTGATAAGCATAATTCTTGGGGTATTTATACTATTTCCTGTCAGTGTGGTTAATCATATATTGGCCAAACTAAACGCAGTTTTAAATTTCGTATTAAAGAACATATGAATTACTTCCGCAAACAAGAAACCAATAAATCGGCTATTTTTAAACACTGCTGGGAGGAAAATCATAATTTTAAATTTAATTCAGCTAAAATAATTTGCACACCTAAATCCATTCATGGACTCGATTTCTTGGAAGCTTTTCATATTTATAAAAATTTTAAAAACCTTGTAAATTGTGATTTCGCTATTCCCTATTTGTCTGACTGTTGGAAATTTTATATTCATTCCACATTTTCTTAATGTTTCTATTGTTTACACAGCTAACTTTCCTAGATTCCTATTGGCCACTCTCCCCTCCTTTCCCGTAATCCTATTGGTTCAACTATATCCGGCCCCACTGCTATATATATGAACACTTCTCCTGATTCAGAATCCTTTTTGCACTGAAGACGGTACGCTTTAGGCTACCGAAACAGCTGTATGCATTTCCAATATTTTTCTTTGGCGTTTATGACGTAATAGTTTATTCGAGTTTTAATAATCCTAAGGAAGTGGTATGTTTATGTGTGCTGTTAGGGATACTAGCCATTCCCGCGCAGAACATCTGCATGATAGTACCTACATGTCTATTATGATTTTCAGAAAAATCTCATAAATAAATCACTGATTTATTTGTGAGATCACTTTTAATAAATCACTTTTTTTTAAATTAATAAAAAGATTTAAATCTTTGACATTTGCATTCTAATTTCAATTTAGAACACAAATCTTTGCACTGCTAAGTTAAAAATATTTATAATTAGATTAAGTTTTTGTTTCATATTGAAAAATTTTTTTTTTCTAATATTTGACGGAATTACATTATCATTTCACCATAGATAGCAGAAGTCACATAGTTATAAATACACCTACAATATAAATAAGTAAAAAGTAATAACGTTTATTTGCTTTATAATGAAGAAAAATTTATATATATAATAAATTTTAACCTTAAAATTCTAGCAATTAATAGATACATGCCAATATCAACACAACAAAAATAAAACTGATTTTAACACAGTACAAAAACTATCACAGAAATGTTGCGAATCATATTAAGATCCAATAGGAGTCAAAACCAATTTAAATTACTTACGCCCACATGAGTAACTAGTATGTTGTGGCCACCCCAAAACTTTCTTCTATATTTTCCTATACAAATTCACTCAGTAAATAAATAAATAATAATAAAAAAAAAGATAACTTTGTTTTAAATTATCGCAGATTTATAGTACAACCATTCGTTTTAAAGGTATTGAAAAGAAAAAATAAATCTTTAATAATAGATCTTTAGAAAGATACCCATCTTAAAAATTTACCCTCCCGCACATGCACATTTTTTTCCTAGTTAACTACTACTATTATCAATAATTCATATTAATTTTACAATCACAAGTTTAAAATAACTCTTATTATGCACATTTATACGAAGTTTTGTCCTATACTGAAATGTTAAAAGTGTACAAAAATGCGATAACAGCGCCCCCTCTTGAGCAATTGATCCCCAAATCTAATCAGCACCAGTTTATGTTAGGATGCAACTAAATACCGAGTTTGGTTAAATTTCATTCATTGGTTCGTGAGATACAGTGGATACAAAATTCGTGATATGCACACACAGACACACAGACAAACACAAAGACATATACACAAACATTTTCTAAAAACTATCAATTCGTGTTCAAGACATCCCAAGACGTGTAAATCCATCAAAAACGTAGGTCGAAAATTTTCACGAATCCAATACTTTCTCTATATTACATATAGAAGAAAGTAAAAAGGACCGTTATATCTATTGACGGAGAAAATTGATGAAGGAACTCAATAAATGTATTAAAAGTGGTTCAGGAATTACAAAGTAAGAAAAAATAAAGGACCACAGGAATACTAATTGGAATTAAAAAATGCTTAAAAATAGAAGTGTAAACTCATCAGGAAGCATGTACTTCTTTAAAGCAGATGGAGCTGCAAGATTTCGTAAAACAATATAGCTAACAATAGCACATTTATATTTTTCATGCTTCAATCGAGCAGCAAAACCATTTTGGATGAGAAATGGAATTTAATATTAAATCATATATATACAGAAAGAGAGAGAGAGAGAGAGTGATAGAAATGATAGATGGCAGCACGAAATTCTTGACAAATAGCCTCTATTAAATGCGAGATAAAATAAAATTCTTCGAAATATACTTCTAAATAAGAGATTTTAAGCATATATTTCAGCACGAAAAATTAATATATATTTTTTTCAATTTCCTTAACGGCCCTCTTCACTTACCGTCGCCGGAAGCCCGAACCAATGTTATTCTATGGGGAAATTTTCTTTACAAATAACTTATTAACTAATACATATTTTTAAATTCTGTTTTCACATTCTGAAAATTCCCAAATGTTAAATTGACGGACCTTTTTTAAAAATGTATTTTTTTAATTTTTAATATTTTATTTTGAAATTGCAAAATGAAAAAAATTCACATATTGAAAATTCGTATTTTGCAGCTTCAAAATAAAATAAAAAAAAATTAAAAAAATATATATATTTTTTTAAAGTTGCGTCAGTTTAACAGCTGGGAATTTTCAGAATGTGAAAACAGAATTTAAAAATATGTATTAGTTAATAAGTTATTTGTAAAGAAAAATTTCCCATAGAATAACATTAGTTTCGGCTTCCGGCGGAGGTGAGTGAAGAGGGCCCTTAAGAGAATGTGCATTTCAAGTGTACTAGATAATTGTTTTCTAGCAGCCGATTTTATGCTCTGATTCTTGGTTTGCCCATCAGATAACACTTTACGTATTTATCGTATCGTTTCTACAAAATTCAATCGTAACTTGACCAAGTTAGAGAAATAGTATATAGATAAGAACCTTAAATTACCCCTATTCAACCACTGTTATCCATTAGACATCTAAATTACATCCAAATAAGACATAAGACAACACAGACATCCATGCCCGCACCAGGATTCGAACCTGGGACCAGTAGATTCGGAAGGCAGCGACCTACCGACCGAACCACCTGGCCGGTAACAGCATGGTGATTACAAGCTAGAAGATAGCAAAACATAACGACTGATTCAGTTAAGGGCGGTTACAGTTAAAAAGAGAATATCGATTAAGATGAAGTATGAATACATGGTACATAACACTGACAACGTAAATTTTTCGTAAATTACGCGCATTTTCTCAAATTACAGAGAATTTCAGCAGCATATAGGACATATTTTTTACTACATCCGAATGATCCATAAAAGGTTTAAAATATCTAAAGAAAATTCCATTAAATGTCCTGGATATCCCGTACTAATTATAGATATCTATTAGATGTTTAAATATAGATGAAATTTAGACGTGCATTTTTCGATGTCTAATAGATGTAATATTTTAGATCAAAACAAGATTTAGATATTTTCAATATCTATTAGATCTAACAAGTCCAATTATTGGAGATTTGGAGATTTATCGGATATATAACAGACAACTAATGGATGCAAAAAATAGTGACATATGTCGTGCTGGATATATCTGTAGGATATCTGTAGGATATTTATAGACATTTAATGGACTATTTTGTAACTTTTATACGTATTTATAGATGTCTTATTGATGTAAATGGCTGTGTGGAATCTTATTATAAGATTAAGTTAATTGGCAGTGTAATAAATTTATTTGGAGAATACGATTTAACCTAATTAGGAATCACAATATCATTTATTTCAAGATAGAAAAGGAAGAAACGAACGGTTTAGTGATTTTCTTTGACTATTGCCTATGCCAGTGTCACATTAAGGAAAAAAAAATGTAGGAATGAAGAAAAAAAATTCTATTAATTTCGTTAAAATTAGCATTAAGTACGTTTAAAAAATGGATCATTATTAAAATTATATAGCGATATAAATTACGCAAACGAAATTGATTTTGTTTTCTGTTTTGAAAATAATTCTATCATATTTAAATTATTTATAACGTAAATTTACATTGTGATACAAAACGTTGTTTTGCTGAATATGACAAAAAATTTATTTTAATTAAAATAAAGCATAAGAAAATAATGTTAAATCTCAAAAGTTTCAGTTCTTGCGGCAATATTAGTAAAAATTATATCTAACTTTTCTTTAATTATTGATTTAGATTTCGTGTACTTGAGAAAATAGTTTTTTTTTTTTTTTTTTTTTTTTTTTTTTTTACATTAACCCGTCGGCGCCCAGTGTCCTCATTCGAGGACAGCTAATAAGTGAAACGTATATTTTTTGTGGTTTCTTGGATTGATTTCTGCTTTTTAGTGGCAGTTTATAGCATCACTCTAAATAAACCCGTGGAGTTTTATGTGCCTACTATTATTTATTGTTTCATAATTTGGATATTCATTTTTTGATTTTTCATTTATATCACATATATTTGCTTTTCGCGCAGGTACTCTAACTTAAATCAAGTTGAATAATAATATATATGTTATAATACTTTAATTTCGAGATTCTTGTCAACATATAATAGGAAATTAATTTGTTATCTCAAAGATTTTCTATCTCGAAGTTTTCTCGCTAGAACACTTAACGTCAATAAATGAGGATAGGCATTAAATTTAAAACGATCAGAAGAATTGTTTAAGTTAGTATATTTTACTGTCAGTTGTTTATATTAATTTAGAAGTGAAATAATCAGCTAATAATATTTTGCAAAATTAATTCGAGTATTAACGGGTTAAATAAAACATGTTATGTAAATATTATGTTTTAGTTCTGTAATATGCATTATTTCTGTGATTCCAATTTTTTTTATCATTTACAATGATAAATGAGAGAATATACTATGGTACTGCTAATTATTACATTCATTAATCATATGTTTAATCGTTAATCATGTACCCAATACAGTAATTTATCTCTTTCAATAATTCCTTTTAAATGTAGTATAGTATTCAAATTTTTAGTGATATTGATTTTATTAATGTAACTAAACTCCATTAATCTAAAATTACTTATTATTATTAATTTTCAATAGTGTATAGTCTATTTCCAGTTGAAATATATTTTTTTTTGAAATTTGAAAAAAAAGAAAGTTTTAAATATGTCTTTTTACTTACGCGTAAATAATCTAGAATATTCTCTTTTTTTGCGTATACTGAAATTTATCTAAATTTAGTTGAAGATGTCGATAGTAAATAATTAATTAAAAATTGGCATTAATTAAGATGAAATATTAGGAAAAAAAAAAAAGTCACTCCAGCTAATAAATTTATAAGTTTTGTTATATTGTTGAAGTTATGAATAGTTAAATTTTCACTTTATATGTAAGGATCTTTGATAAATTTTATTTTTTAAAAAATCTATCTATTTACAAACTATCTGTTTTCTTGTCATTAAATAAGTTACATGATTTATTTTAATTAATTAATTTATTTATTTATATATTTTAAGTTATCACGATTTAATAACCTTTTGAACAGCAGAGATACACGCAACAATATTTTAAAAGTGTAACGAAAGATAAACCACGGCATTAATCACAAAAATTATAATAATAATAGTAAATAATAATAATAATCTGATTCAGAGGAAGAAAAAGAGTTTCAAAATTGTCACACACATTATGCTATGTATTGTAAAGTTTTAATAACTAAAATAAATACTAATTCAATTACCTGCAAGATAATTTAATTTTAGTAACTGATATTATGAAACGACAAGTTAAAAAGAATTAAAGACATTTTATTAGAATTTTAAAGCATGTATTTTTTTTTTGAAAAGTTAGGGCATAGAATTGGTAATTAATTTACATGGTTACACAAAATAATTCCGAAATGCTATGTAATCATTTTGCAGGAAATTTGGTACAGGTATTTATAAATCTCAGGGAATTACTATTTATTTTCAGTTATTAGGAATACTTATGTATACAGATATCAACATATAGTCAGAGAAAGAGAGATACCGGGGGTTCAGGGAGGTGGCAGATCCCCTCAGAATCGTTTCTGTTTATCTAGCAAGTCAATTGAGTCAATACACATATTATATATTAAGGAATAAATAAAATTGATCTGTTGAATATTGTGTGATGCAAAAAGGACTTTGAGGCTATTTATCTGCATCTACTTGTATTATATTATTCTTTAATTCCTGAAAAAGGGCAAAAAAAAAGACTTTTGAAATTTTTTTATTTGTTTATAACGTTTCATTAAAGATTTAATGCTCCTTTATTACTTTGATACAGTTGACCCTTTGATTTTTGAAAATAGTAATTGAAACAAACTCAAAAAATTGAGATAACTAAGAAAAAATGCTATTTTATATAAAGTTATATAAAATTAAAACCTTTTAGTACATAATATGGTCCCTACGACTCTGTATTAACATTTGGACACGATTTAGCATGTATTCTACCATTTTTTTAAAGTCATTTATAACATTTGTGTCCTTGTACCACACATGACTTAGCGCAGTGATTAGCTTCTCTATTCTTGTATAGTCCATATTTAATAGGTGATTCTTGCGTATAGCCCAGAGATTGGGTTGATATCAGGAAAGTTCCCAGGCCATTCCAATGTCTAAATTTGGTTCTCAGACATGAATTTTTCGTCCATTTTGGACGTATGGCACGGGGCAAAATCCTGTTAAAACCCCCGTTCCATCAGGGTATCGCTTTTCCTACTCTGGAGTAACCATTTTATCTAAAATAGTTATGTATTGCTCAGAAGGCATCATAATATCAACAGGCTGCAAAGAACCAACCCCACTGTAACCGAAACAACCCCAAAACATCTTCTTTTGAGAGTTTTTAACAAATTGGTTAATGTGGCAACTCCGAATTTTTAAGTCAGACGATCTCCGCACATGTTGTGTTCGCTGGCCTTGGACAAAAAAGTGGCTTTTGTCACAAAAAGCACTTTTTTCCAATTTTCGACTATCTAGGTTTTATAATTTAACACCCACATTTAGCGCTTTTTCTTCATTGGTTGGGCCAAAAGCTGTTTCTTCATAGGCCAATAGGCTACAAGAAGTCGCCTCCGAACAATAGATGAGCTAATATGTATTCCATAACCTTTTAAACCTCTATTAAGTGCAACACTAGTCTTTCGAGGATATTTTTTACTTTGCGTAAGTAGAAAATAGTCATCTCTTGGCGTTGTTTTCTTTTTCTGGCCACATTTCCCTCTCCGCTTTGGAGATATAGAACCTGTTTATTTATTTTGTTTTATAATAAGGCTTACAGTTGCAACACTAACGCCAACGATCTTCGAAATCTCTCTGTAAGAATTTCACGTATGTTCAGAGAGAGTAACAATCTTTGTACGCTTTCATGGTGTCGCATACATCTCTGACGACAGTGAACTCTCAACTGATGTGATCATAGCTCGAACTTTCATTTATGGAAGTTCCTGCGCATGCGCTCTCACAACCCCTCTGTTTAATTGAAATTGTTACTAGGCAACAGATTTATTTCTCCCAACCATATTTTAACATATTTGAGCATGATTGTTGTAGAATAACAGGAAAGGTTTTAAAATTCACGAACAAAATAGTTTGTTTCAATTAATTTGCACAAAGGTGAATATATATAAAGCCCTTCAATGAATAAAGTGTGTAGTTTTGAGCAAGGGTAGACTTTTTAGTGATTATAAATATTTTTTCCAACATGTATTTTTGTAAAAAGGATTATGTAAGAATTATCTATAAATCTGAGATAGCACGTGCGGAGTAAGCTGATTTTGTCTTTACTAATACCTTTTGAAAGAGCTTACTGGTGCTACAATGCATTTAAGGGCTAGGCTTATAGTGGCCTCAATATATTTTGAATTAATTTTAATTTTTTGTCCGTTTTCATGCCTGCAATAACTTTTTAATTTCACTTTAATTTCTAACAGATATTAGTTTTTTTTTTTTTTTTTTTTTTTTTTTTAATCATTTTGAATTTGTATCCATGTTTGTTAATAAGAGATTAATATGAATAAATCTGTTAATGATATTAATTAAATAACATATTTAAAGCACCAAACGTATTAAATAAAAACTATAATAAAGTATTATTTACTTAGATTCAAGTATATAATACCTTTTTATCCTAGCTTTACCGACCAATAGTTATAAACCTTTAAAAATAAGAAAATATCATTAAAAGTAGAATAAATCTATAAAAATAGAAAATGACTGAAGTTCCTTACCATACTTTTGCAATATTATACATGAGCCATATCATACACAAAATATTTCATCAGTATTTCTAAATTAAATCATTTCTAGTTTGTTTTATATACTATGATTGTCTAAAGAATAATTTTCAAACACATTAAAATTAAAGTTTCCAGTAAATTAAAACTATATATATAGTTTTATAAACAGAAAATAATTTTGAAACTGTCAAGACGAAATATTTTGAAAAATATATTGCATTTAGTAGGACTAAAATGGCTTTTCTATAAATATAAAAACTTGAAAATTTAAGGAGCTTGTAATTGTTTTTTGTAAAAAAGAGAAATACATTTTAAATTTAGATTTCTTTCTTTCTTTTTTTTCAAAAATTGTTACTAGAATTTATAGTAAATTTAAAATCACTGTTGAACAGAAAAATTAAACTGGAAGAAATTTATCTTTCAACTTTCCTGTCAACTTTCCCAAACCTCCTGCTGCTCGTCCTGTCTAAAGCTGCCTGTCTAAAACATTACTGTAGAATGAAAAGAATCTTAGAAAAGAAAGAAAGAAATAAAGAAAGACATGACGTGACTTGTAGCTCGAAATGAAGATAGAATACATTTTGTGCTTTCCCTTTCTGTTTATTCGTTTACTACTTGATTCTATTTAGTTCAGTTATTTTTGTTTTTCCAAAGATATCTAGGGAATATGATAACACTTGGGAAAGCACATTTTTGAATTACTTTTGTGCACTTTTTATATCACGAAAATATATATATATATAAAGTCTTTAAGATCATTTTATATAAAATATTTTATATGATATATATGTACACAAACACACACGCACACACGTATATATAATCCTTTTATAGTAAAAGAAAAGAATGAGAACGAAAAATAGTCAGTCAAATAATTCACCAAGGAAACACGCAGAAGCCACACAAAATAACTAGATATCTTAAATTGATTTAATTTTTAAGATTATTAATAGTCCTTACATTAATTTATAAGACTACAATAACTGATGAAAATTAAATAGGTCCGTGTAATAATATTCTGAAAAAAAGAAAGCTGACACTATGAGATTATTTTAAGGGGAAAAAAGAGAACAATGTTATGAAATGAACCTATTAATTTTGAGATCAGGAAAAGAAGATCGGACCACAACAGAACAAAACTGAATTTGTGTTTAAAAACTCAAAATTCTATAAGACGTTTTCAAGTGCTATCCTCATAGCATTGAGCGAAGAATTGTAGGTTTTCTGTAATATATGTATCTATATCTATATATATACTATCTATCAGTAAGTTATCGGACAGTTTTGAATTTAGGGGTTTTGTTAAATATTTAGAAAAGTTATTTAGGAATCATCTTGAAAGTTTCGTAGTCCAAAGAATGTGTTATACTTCACATATAATAGCAAAAGGTGTGTCCTAAAGAGGAAAAGGAGACCAGTTATAAAATTAAGCAAAAATCAAAAGGTTTTCGACCACCTGTAAAAAGTAATGCTTTAAATGGCTGTAGCATGTGATCAAGACGATTTTTCGCATTACCTGTTTAAAGTTTTAGGAGGCCACCACATGTATTCATGGATTATCTTTTTTTTTTTTTTTTTTCATAACACACTCATATTTGACTCAGTGCAAATCCATTTTCAGGATATTTGGCATATAATAGACACAGCACAGTGATGTCAGAATGCAAGTTAGCGGATGCGTAGTTAAAAATTATTTAGGGAAAATACTCGTATTTCGCAAGATATTTAACATTTTCCCATTCTGATTGCAGTATTCAGTGTATGTAGTATGTATTTTTCTATAAATGTCTTTGTACTTTGACTAATACTTTTTATGTTATAATTAAAAAAGTGGAAATTTTATTTTGAAAAAAAAAAAGAGTTGTATCTCCATAAATAGATGAGGAAGTCTCATAAAAATTTATACTGATATTGAGGAAAATCTTCTTAATCACATGGTACGGCTAAAACGCATTTAAAAAATTACTTTTTACAGGATGACCGAAAAAATTTTGACATTTGTTTAATTTTTTACTAGCCACCTTTTTCTCTTCAGGACACAACCTTGATGAAATATATGAGGTATGACATGTTTTTTGGTAATACCAAACTTTCAAAATTATTTCTAATGAACTTTTCTAGATGTTAGTCCAAACGTCTAAATTCAAAAGTGACCAAATACTTATTGATAGATTACGTTTATACAGTGGCGGACAAAAGAATAAAAAAAAAAAACTGCACCACCTAAAAAAAATAGCATTTTTTAATGTTATGCATTATTTTGTTTACATAAAATTATCTTAGTTAAGCAAAGCAAGATATGACGGCCCACATTCATATCGCATCATAAAACTCTTCTGAAGTATTGCATCATCTGATTTCTATATATAGCACGCCAAAAGGTGGCAATGGTTATTTATCACATTCTTTAAGTAATGAAAGGATGGCTCCTTAGGTTCCATTGACGAAAGAGAAAAAATGTGTGGAACTTGCTTTAGGTAAAGAAGGATATTCAACACGCGTGATTGCTAAAAAATAATTGACTGCAATCAATCGACAGTCTCGAGAGTGATTAAGTTGGAGCGCGAAACTGGTGATGTTGAAAGGAGGTCAGGATCAGGCCTATAGATGGTAACCACAAAATCTGACGATCGATATCTCAAGCGTATGTCTCTCCGTAATCGTCATGCAAGTGCATCTGATTTAAAAGTCCGATTTGAGAAAGAATGTGGTAGTAATTTAAGTGCAAGAACCGTCCAATGACGCCTTCTGGAATGCAGTCTGCATGCGTATCGCCCGAAGAAAGGCCGTTATTAAGAAAAAAAAAGAAAAAAAGATGCAAAAGAGACTTTTTTGGGCAAAACAGCATGTTTCATGGACAAAGGCACAGTGGGACTCAGTAATATTTTCAGATAAATCTAAATTCAACCTACATGGGTCGGACGGTAAGTGGTATGTTCGAAGACATTAAAATGAGGCGTATCATCCAGATTACATATCACCTACTGTTAAATTCCCAGTGAGCTAAATGGTCTGGGGATGCATATCCGGCAAAGGAGTTGGACGCCTGAAACTTATTACTGGAACTATGAATGCATCCGTTTAAACCCAGATCTAGGATGACTGTTTAAATCCTGTTATTGTGGATTCTTTTAAAGGTACTGGAAATTGTTTTTCAACAGGACTCTGCAACCTGTCATACAGAGAAATCGGTAAGTACGATCTAACTTATTCATGCATGTTTTTTTTTTTTTTTTTTTTTTTTTTTAACCTTATTTACAGGATTTTATCTCCAGAAAATAAAATATATTTCAAAAGTATTTTCCCCCTATTTTCCCCTTTAGGTGAAGGCTTAACGGACAAAATATTGAATAAAAGTTTTGGACTGTTCTGGGAGTAGTCCCGATCTGAATCCTATTGAAATTTTTTGGCACATAATAGGTACAAAAATTGCTGCTAAGAAGCCTGCTACTAAGATTTAACTGACGGAAAGCATTTTTAGGGATTGGTTCCATGGTATTGGCCGGGATTACATTCAGAAGTTAAGACTTACAGCACAGTTATCTTCTGTGCCAGACCGCTGCGAGGCTGTCATTGCAGCTCGTGGAGAATCCACTAAATATTAAAGCGATTCTTTTGTCTGTGTACACATTTAAATAAATATAATATAACTGCATTTATGTAGAATTTATATTAACTCCAAATTTTGTATTATCAATTGCTTTGTTGCACGTTTAATTAAATATTATATTTTCCCTTTTTTTTTCTGAGTTATTAAGTGTAAGTAATTTATTAAGTATAGTAAAACGTGATTAAGATTAATCCTACAACTTCATTTGTTTTAACAGTATGATCTTGACATAAAACATTTACGTGAAACACGTTATTTGCACGCTTTTCCCTTTTTTTGCAGGTGAAACACTTTTTTTGTCCGCCACTCTCTCTCTCTCTCTCTCTCTCTCTCTCTATATATATATATATATATATATATATATGTATGTATATCCGTTTGTGTGTATAAAATAATTAACTTATTGAAATACTTGTAGAGTTTGCCTTTTACTGAAATTATTATATCTTTCTATCGTACGTTTTTATTATGTTGTACATTTATTTATAAAAGAAACATAACTACTTATACTAACACCAGTTTTTGACCAACTTTCCATTCGAAATTCATTTCCATTTGTTAAAATTTAAATATCGCATAATACTTCTAAATAATAGGCAATGATTACAGATGAATGTAAAATTCGCATGTACCTAAATATATTTACTTTTGCGATTTGTGAAAAAATAAATAAATGAATAAATAATAATGGATACTTTTACTTTTATAACATTAAAAACTCCTTAAAATAGATTAGTAATATCTCATAACACTTTAAACAAAATTCATTTACCTACTGTATAAAATATATCTGTAAAAAAATTCTAGAACATTAATTACTTCTTCTAAAAATATTACAAAATTGGTAAGAACAAACTGTCATTGCCTTTTGAAAGATATGATGCATTGTGAAAAATCATCACTATAGTTACAAAATCAATTATTTTCATTTGATTGCCACATATTTTTTTCTTCACGAAATAATAAAATTGTTTGCTTTAATACTGTGTTCGTGGTCTTTTTCTGGAAGTTTCTATTTGAGATTAACGATGCTGTAATCATTTAGTTTGAAAAGATCTCGTAATTAATTTCCCGTAAGAAATGGAACAAAACTACAGCAATATTTTATGCTTACTCGAACAAAATTCTTACAGATTGTAAAATTCAAAGCAATTATAAAAGTAATTTTGTTTTTTAATCAAATACAAATAATGACAATTTTTATTGATTACAAATACAATTAGCTTCTGTGACAGGTTTTTTAAGAACAAAAATAAAATTTTTATAATCACAAGTAATATTCTAAAGGAATTTGTCTTTTCTATGTTAAGTCTGCTTCTTTATTTTCTAGTGAGTTAAATTTATAATGTTATTTTATACATCTTCAAAATTTCCCGTTTTATTTTAAATTTAAAATTATAAGGAATAAAAACTATTTTTTAAGATATGAGAAGATTTTTTAAGAAAAATGTAATTTTTATACTTTGTTTTGCGAATAATTAAACCATTTATTTTTAAGTCAAAAATACAATAATAATAATAAATATTATTATCATTATTATTTGCAATGTATGACATTTGTGTTAATTTTAATCTTATTGCTTCTAACAATTTCAGTTTCATAATGCAAACAAAGATCATTGGTGGAGAAAAATAATTCAGATTTTGCTGACCAGCAGTGTTATTATAATCGTATTTAATACATATGTCTGTTCTACTTTCATTAATGAGCGGATAATTTATAATTCTTTAAAATATTTATTACATTGTGAAACAATTATTTCTAAAATTTTATTTAAATAATAACAGTAATCAAAATATAGGATAAAATGTGTATTAATTCGCAATTGTATTTTATATCTGCACCCCTTGAGGTAAAGGAAAGAATGTCAAAAAGTGTAATTTCTCAGGAGAAAAAAAAATAATATACATATATATATATATATATATATATATATATATATATATATATATTTTAACATTAAATGGATGTTTAAATACACTTCTTTACAACTAGCAGTGATCGCTTCCTTAACAGCACACCTTCTCTATATGATATCCTCGGGATGTACAAATGACGAAAAGACATCCTATGGATATCTTCAGGATGTTCTACGGACAAGTGTGCTGTTAAGGTTAATGATACTTAAACACGTTATTAGTGACATAAGGTACTAATGTAATAGACAAAAAATGTACTTCGAGGACATGCTGTTAATTCTTTTCTCACAAAAATTAGACTTGGTATGCTTTATCTCAAGGATACAGATATGTTATTAAATAATAAAGATTAGAGAGAGTGTATGGGTTTTTGAGTAGTACGATTTTGTAAGCTGGATGCAAAAAGAAAAAAAAAATTCTAGTGTCTTTAAATTACTATTTCTTATTAATTAAAAAAACTCTAGTTAATAACTAAACAAATTACCATTATTCCTTACTTTATCATATGTATGGGTCATCTCATGTGGAAGTGGATATGGTGGTTAAATTCTGAAATTTATTGAAGGTTAATTTGTGGCACACCGAATTATATCTATTTTAAATCTATGAAAGATACAATTTAGTTGATGTTGTTACACATGATCTTAGAAATTTATCCTCTCAACGCTGACAAAATTTGAAAGTTTTCAGAAATTAAAAACTTGGTATTTTTATTCAATCTATAATACTGTTTGAAAAACTTTTTTTTTTTTTTTTTTTTTTTTTTAATTCCTTGAAGAAAGTATAAAAAAATATTTTGAAACTAATTTGCGAAAAGGATGTTACATTTGGCATAGGTAAATAAATAAAAAATAAATAAATAAAATAATAAATAAATAGTCGTATAATATTGATAATGTTTATTACCCATAAGGTAGAGAAAGTATTGTTTTTGGCTCAAATTTTCGAACACGATATTTTGTTATATTTACACGTTTTGTTATATTTACACGTTTGTTATATTTACACGTTTACACGTACTAAAATCATGTTTTTAGCAAATGCTCTGTGTGTCTGTGTGTCTCTGTGTGTGTGTGTCTGTGTGTGTGTGTGTGTCTGTGTGTGTGTCTGTGTGTCTGTCTGTTATCAGCATATCTCAAAAACAAATTATGGCAGAAAGTTCAAACTTGGTATTCTAAATGTGTATCATATAGGGATGCTACAGTAAGCTTTCCGTTAAGATCAAGCAAATGGTTCGTGTACAGGGACAATCAAGAGAATTGTAATACATTACGTCTATAGGGGAAATCGCAGGAAAATAGAGTTTAACGTCTATAGACTGCACTAAACCAAATGAAACAAATATATATTTTTTGTAATAGAGACAGTTAACTGGGAAAATTTTTTTGTGTATGTAGGAGCCTCGCCTCCCCTCTGGGGGGGGGGGGAAGTCCCCCCTCGAGGGGAGTAAATTTTCATGATGGGTATCTTTCAAAAGAGCTCGCCAATACCTTTAAAACGAATGGTTGAACCATCGATCTGCGATAATTTAAAACAAAGTTATCGATTTTTTTTTTTTTACTTTTAACGAAAAAAAAAAAATCGTACTTTTTTTTTTAATATTGAGAATAAAATGGACTTTTATTTGATATTTGGTGTTATACTACTTCTCTAATATGGAAATCGTCTGCCTTATCATAAAACATAATTTTTTTAAATAATAATTATAATAAATTATTTTTTAAAAAGAGAAAATTATTTTCATAACCGAATTAATTTCTATATAAATATAGGTGCATTAATGAAACGGGGGGTTGAGGGGGCGGTAGCCCCCTCACACAGAAATAATCTATATATATAAAAGAGTAAACTGACTGATTCACTGACTGATTCACTGACTGATTCACTGACTGATTCACTGATTCACTGACTCAACACGGTTGTGGCGATCCTATGGGAGATAGAGTCACAATTTTTGTGAGCAGGTTGATTTTAGGACCCTGACGCTCACTAAGACGGAATTTTGCGAAATACCCCCTCGTTCCCCCCGGGGGGGGGGCAGAAGGCAAAAATACCTTTATAAGCATAACTCGGCTCTAAATTGCTTCACGGTGTAGAAATTGCAGATAGGGAGACTAGACTTGAATACAAAAAATCATTTTCTGCGATTTTGGAATTTTGGATTTTTAAGGGGGGTAGGGGGTAAAAATGAGATTTTTCGGAGGCGCATAAGGCAAAATCACATTTATAAGTATAACTCGGCACCAAATTACTTCACAGTGAAGAAATGGCAGATTGGGAGACTAGTACTGAATACGAAAAAATCATTTTCTGCGATTTTGAAATTTTTGATTTTTAAGGGGGAAAAGGGGTGAAAATGATTTTCGGAGGTGCAGAAGGAAAAAACAACTTTATAAGCATAACTCGGCTCCAAATTGCTTCACGAGGAAGATATTGCAGATGGGGAGACTAGACCTGAATACAAAAAAATCATTTTCTGCGATTTTGGATTTTTGGATTTTTAAGGGGGAAAAGGTGTGAAAATGATTTTCGGAGGCGCAGGAGGCAAAAACACCTTTATTAGCATAACTCGGCTCCAAATTACTTCACGATGAAAAAATTGCAGATGGGGAGACTAGACTTAAGTACAAAAAAAATCATTTTCTGCGATTTTGGAATTTTGGATTTTTAAGGGGGGAGAGGGGCTGAAAATGATTTTCGAAGGTGCAGAAGGTAAAAACCACCTTTATAAGCACAACTCGGCTCCAAATTGCTTCACGGTGAAGAAATTACAGAGGGAGAGACTAGACCTGAAAACAAAAAAATTATTTTCTGCGATTTTGGAATTTTGGATTTTTAACGGGAGAAGGGGGTATAAATGATTTAGAAAAATACGGATTTTCGAGCAAAAGTAATAGCTCAAAGATGTTTAAAAAAAAAAAAAAAAAAAAAAAAAAAACGCCAAGCGTCTTCTTGAAAATATTTCTAAAAACTCATTTTTTGATTTTTTTTTTTTTGAGGGGGGGAGGGGGGGGGGCAAAAAATAAAAATAGTGTGAGATCGTTCAAAATTTGTACATAGAGGTTTTCGATACTTACAAATCGATTGCGGATATTTTCGAATTTGTAAAATTATTAGAAGGGGTGCGAAGGGGGGGCAGCATGGGGGGGCTATGGGCAAAAACAAATAGAAATACAGTTAGGCCGTTCAAAATTGGTACAGATAGGTTTTAAAGGCCTGCAAGTCGAATGGGGATATTTTCGAAAGTGTAAAGTTATTAGGAGGGGCTAGAAGGGGGGAGGGGAGAGGGGGGGCAAAAAATTAAAAATAGAGTTAGATCGTTCAAAATTGGTATATAGAGGTTTTCGATACTTACAAATCGATTGCGGATATTTTCTAATTTTTAAAATTATTAGGAGGGTCGGGAAGGGGGGGGGGGGCAAAGATAAATAGAAATACAGTTAGGCCATTCAAAATTGGTACAGATAGGTTTTAGAGGCCAGCAAGTCGAATGGGGATATTTTCAAAAGTGTAAAATTATTAGGAGGGCCGGGAAGGGGGGGCGGAGGGGCAAAAAAAATAGAATAGAGTTAGAGCATTCAAAATTGGTATATAGAGGTTTCCGATACCTACAAATCGATTGCGGATATTTTCGAATTTTTAAAATTATTAGGATAGACGGGAGGGGGAGCGAAGGGGGAAAATAATAGAAATAAGAGTTAGAGCATTTTGGGAATTTTTTCCGAAGGCAGTGAGAACCCGGTGCGACATTTTTCCTAATAAGATTTTTTTTCTGTTTTATTTTTCACGTGATAAAAATTAATGCAATTTTGAGAATTCAGTAATTATAGCGATTCATTTAAAAATAGGGACCAGCGAAGCGGGCGTTGCCTGCTAGTTATCATATAAAACTCTTCAGAAGCCTAATATGAATTGTTTAACATAGGTTTACATAACAATACACGTTATCTTACCTATTAATCTGCAACCTGTATTTATAGTATTAAATTTCAGGGTAAGAGAAAGTCGTGTGAGTGACACACCAGATTATTTTTTATTGTTGGAATATCTAGCTTTGTAAATCCAATTTTGTTTATGATTTCATCGTTCGACTTTGAAATATCCATTATTTTACCATATTTTCCGTAACTTCTATATGCACATATATCAGTGTGCGTTTCGCATAATAATTAAAAAAAAAATGTATATTTAACACAAAACGTTGTAAATTTTCATGTTTGGTATAACGTCTAACTGGGAAATTTTTTTTTTTTAATTTTAATATGATTTTTTGCTGTTAATATATTAACAAACTCATAATTTTTGCTCTTTATATGACCGGCCATCTAAATTGTTATTAGTGTAATAATATAGCTAAAAAGGATTAATATCCTTTCTCTTTTAAAACTGTTGGAAGCAAAAATACATGTGAACGCACGATGGACACAACAGTGTTTCTTTTCTTTTCTTTTTTTTTTTTTAGAAGGTCTGCATTTGTGACTAACTTGACGACATAGGGAGATTTTTCACCAAATTTAACAGGTAGCAGCTAATTTGTTTGTCGGCATATAGAAGAAATAGAGTTATTTAAAATAGAATAAACTATATTTTTGGTAAACTAAAGCATTTCTTGACCCGAATTTTTGCCAAAGATAAAAACAGAAATGGTAACAGCACGTTATGTTTACTCGAGTGAATTACATTAAACCTTGAGCTGTGCATTTGTCACTGAGAAATTCTGTCATATGGTGTTAAATACATTTCCTGCTCAAGTGATATTCTTTCGAGTAAAATAATTTTATTACTTTTTTATGGAATTATATATTGACTTCAAGTTACCTGTTTAGTTAAAAACCCTTGACCACGTATATATATATTTTTTTTTTCAAAAATGTTTATTTTAATAAGTAAAATAGGATTTCGTGTGGTGGTGTCTACATCTAGTTATTTTTAACTGTAGCTACAAATATAGAATGTTTCTAGTAACACCTACATTTCGTAGCATCTGTATGTAAAACACTAGTTGGCATAGGTGGGCTCTGCTCAGTTTCCCATTATATACATGTTTTCATAAATTTCTAGCACAGGACATTCTCTTAGCATGATAATCAGGTTGACCAAAATGAATTTGACCAAACGTTTCACACAGTGACATAATTAAATCCCTGTCAAATAGGCTATCCACCGTTCACTTCGATTTATCTTATTATATTCCATTAATCGATTTTACTCGAGTCAATCTCTTAGTTCAGTTTTCATGCTACTATTTCCAATGCAACAATCCTCAAAATATAAGGAAAATTTTCAATTATGCTATGCTGATAAAATCTTAAATTACGAATAACTTACAAAATTTTCCTATTAGAATATTTGTAGTCAATTATGTTCACACAAGTACCATAAATGTTATTGTGAAGTTGTCTGATATATTTATGATCCTCAGAATTGACGTTTATGCTCAGTATTGTCTTGTTCTGCCATGTTATGTAAATCGTAAATTCCAAATAGCTTGCGAATTTTTTTTAAATTGGAAAATTCATAGTCTATGATATTCATGCCAGTATCCTAAATAATATTTCAAAAGTGATCTGACATCTTTATGATGAAAATATCACTCAAGATTGACGTTTATGTAAAATTTTGCCCTGTTCTGCCATGTTAAGAAATACGTATATTTCCAATAACATAGGAATTTTTTATATTGGGAAATTTGTAGTTTATGATATTCATGCCAGTATCCTAAATAATATTTCAAAAGTAGTCTGACATCTTTACGATGAAAATATCCCTAAAAATTCACGTTTATATGAGATTTTGTCCTATTCTGCCATGTTAAGAAATTCGTAAATTTCCAATAACTTGCGAAAATTTCGAATTAACATGTTTATAGTTTCAGGTGTTCATTCCGGCATAAAACTGATATTTTAAAACTTGTCTGACATTTTTACAGTAAAAATATTTCATTTAATGCATGTTTAACATAAATTTTGTCCTATTCTCCCATCTTAAGAAAATTGTAAACTTCTAATAACTTATGCAGTTTTTTAATACAAATGTTGAAAATAAATAGGGTTCTTGCCACTGTCGAATGTAATATTTTAAAACTGATCTGACTTCTCTGCGATACTTTGTTCTTGATATATCGTGTACACAGACTAACTTACAAACACACTAACGGACTAACAAACTAACATACACCCTGCAGACGGACACCAGACAATTTCTGTCATATTCGAAATCCCCACACCCGAAAACGTGTAAAAAATTCAAAAAACCGAAGTCAAAAATTTTCACAATTACTTAAGTTCCCCATACTTATAGTATGATGGGAAACTAATAAAAGTTCTAATTTAAGCTTATTTTATATTTATTAGAAATAAGGAAATATTCCTTTCACGCGCGTCACATGAAATATTATACAGTATAGACAAGAAAATATTTGCTGGAAAAAAATAATTAAATCATCTTTGTGCAAAATCTTCTGGTGAACTTTGGAAAGTCAAAAGTCGTTATGTTGTTTCCCTTCTACAGCTTTAAAAATGTACTAACATAATTTTTAATTTGAGACTTAAAAAAAAAAAAAAAAAAAAAACTATGCGCCATTAATTTAAAAGTTATGACTATTATTTATAACCTTAATACTTTATAAGTAAAGCTAGAAATTAAAAATAATATCATTTTGACTTAAAAATTCATTGTAGAAAAAACAGCAAATCATTCATTCCATTAGCTGTAGTCAGATGGTAACCAAGATTTTTATGGCATTTTAAATTAGAAATAAAAAAGTAATTATTATTATTATTATTATTATTATTATTATTATTATTATTTTGTAATGCTTGTAATGGCGGCTGTGATACAATTCTTGCGACGAAAGTGACAAAGCATTTGTGACTATTGTTACAAAATAAATTATTTATTTTGTAAAATCATTTATTTTGGTTGCTTGCAAAGACTCAGAATGTATTTATAAATTTATTATTAATATTTTATATTTGAAACTGGTGTTTCTGAAAATAAATAAATAAATAAACATCTCTTACCTTATTTATTTATTTATTTATTTATTTTCATGATTTAATATGATTATGTCTTAAACAAAATAAATATTATGTTTAAATTTTATGTAATGCATAATTATTTATTTATTTTGTATAATTCGAAAGTTTTTTCTTTCTTTACTTTCACTGTAAATGGCACAGTTGGTACGACATGTAGTAGGATTTAAGTACAAATTAGTGTTGTGAGGTTAAATAATCAGGAGATACTTTATTATTTTTTTTTTCAGTCTTCAAAAGGTATTATCTAGTGACTAAATGCTAATTTTTATTTAGTCTTTTAATATTATTATTATTATTATTATTATTATTATTATTATTCTCCGCTTCTTTAATTTATTTTTTTTAAAATAAAAATCATTAATCGTTTTTTATTATTATTTATTTTTTTATATATTAATTATTAAATTTAATTACTTAAATGTAATACAAAAATATTTGTTTACAAAAACATTATATCAATGTCATTTAAGTGCAAATATCATTGTTAACATTTTATATGTAGTTAAAATTAAGCGCAATCTCTCCTACCCTATAAGGAGAAATTGAAAAAAATAATAATAATTCCTTGGTTTTATTACATCTGTTGCTTTAAATCAAAATAGTAATAGAAATGCGTTGAAGAAGGATAACTTAAAAGCTACGCACAAACAGTTTAGCAAAAAATTAAAATTAAATTTTTTTATAACGTTTTGTTGAATTGTGCGCAAACTCTACTAGCTTTAAATTATTTATTTCAGTAAAACATAGTTAAATTTATAGCGATTAAAATTTTATTTTTCAATAACTTGGAGAAATATGTTTTTCAGGTTTAATTTTACAAGGTGCTCGAATTACATTGTTCTAGAACAATAGGTATTCGGGAAAAGTACAAAATGCATGGCATGACGCGCAGCTCGAAATCAAGATGGAATACATTCCCTGTTGTTCCTTTCTTTATATTTGCTTACAACTCGACTCTGTTTTGTTCTGCTACTTTCATTTTACTAAAGAGATATCTGTATGCGATAGCCATTGGTAAACAAATTTTCGAATCACTTTTATATACTTAGAAAATATTACACGAAATGCTTTTAGAGAAATATTTTTATACTTTTGCATTATTTTGAGGATGATTATATATATATATATATATATATATATATATATATATTATTTTCTATCTAATGAAATTCGGTTAATTTATTTACTCCAGACTTATATAGTTTTATATTCATTTATTTATTTATTTTCTCTTATATTTTATAGTTATAACTCCAATTTTTTTCTGATCTATATTTTTATTTAATATAGGTTTTGTATCCTAATTTCAAATTTTATATTATTTATTTATTTAATGTGGATTTCTAATACAATTTTGATTTTTCTTTCATTTGAAAATTTATATCAAATTTTCTTTTATTAAACTTATTTAATCAAGTATTGAATTTTCTTATATTAAACTTATTTAATCAAGTATTAAATTTTTCTTTAGTTTGTTATATTTTTTCATTCCTTTGGCAATTATTGTTATATAATTCTTAGATTGTATAGAATTTATATTTTTAATTAATTAAATTTGTATTTCCCTATGGTATTTAGTTACTTTCTTTTTAAAAACACAAAATGGTAGTACTTAGCAAATTTTTAGATACTAGCAAAATAGTCCTTAGTATTACTAGGCCTAATGCTCGGTACAGGGAGATTTATAGGGATCTCCCTGTATCGATAAACAGTTACCTATTTTCTAGTCCCAGTCGTAAATTGTATTTTCAAACTTGTAAATCTTCTAGGTGTCTTACCTGTCCTTATGCGGATAAATCACAAATCAAAAAAGCTTCCAATTTGATAATTTTCTGTAAGGCTTATAATGTTATTTATCTCTTTTTGAATTTTTCTGTTTTATTTTTTTTCAATGTTTCTTGTTTTCATCTCTTCAATGTTTGAAAAGGTTTTCAATATATATATATATATATTTGACGTTATTAAAAATTAAAATCAAATAAATAGGATAAGATATATTTCAAATAAAGAATTAAAATATTTCATTGAAAACTTTGATTTATCTTTTATTTAAAAGGTAGCAATGCAAATATTACGTTTATAAACAATTATTGTAATGCATAAATATTTGGTAATTTAAGATTTACATTTAAAAAAATTATCTATTGCGGTTTGTGTTATATATACAGGACTATTTATTAATAGAGATAGAAATATGGATAGACAGAGGGAGAAAAGCATATAGATAGACAGATATATAAAGAGGTAGATACATAAATGTAAGACATAAAACAGGGTAACAAAAATTAAGAATCATATATTACGTACGATTCTTAATTCTTAATTTTTCTTAAATTAGTAATTAAGTATTGTGAATTTTCAAATAATTTAATATATGGTATAAAAAGAAAATTAATAAAATTTTATACCTGGTTAATTAAAATGCAATATATTACACGTTTTACACCTTTTTTTTTCTTTTTTCATACCAAACGTCTAGAGATTGATCATTTTATCAATTATTTTAAAAATATTTCTTTCATCAAACAATATGCCCCTCTTTTTAAGACTTATTATTTTCTATCTATATATTTGTGTATATATGCACTTAAATTGAATACCAAAATATAATTGCGAATTTGTAATACGTTTTGAAATTACAGAATGTGAAAAAATCATTGTAGACTAAACTGAATGATGCAATAATTCATATTTTTAGACAAACAACGTACCAGAATTTGAATGCCAGAGGTTTTACAGGATTACCTAGTACAGTATATCCTAGAATGATCGAAAGGCGTAATTGGCTCCATTTTATATTTATGATTTTAAAATGGACTTCATCTGAATAAATTTTAGAAAAAATGTATTATTATTATTATTATTATTGTTTAAAATTATAAAAAATAGATAAATAAATAAAAACATACTCTAAAAAAAAATAAAATAAATAAAAAAAAAAAAAAAAATACGAGGCTAAACTTGTAACGTTTACTAAATTCTAAATTATTCTAGGAAGCATTGGTCGTCCGAGTATTTCTGAATATTTCTTTGTTTTTTTCGCAACGGTGTAGGATCTTTACAAACAAAATAATCTGGTGTGTCACTCACACGACTTTCTCTTACCCTGAAATTTAATACTATAAATACAGGTTGGAAATTAAGAGGTAAGATAACGAGTACTGTTATGTAAACCTATGTTAAACATATGTTAAATTCATATTAGGCTTCTGAAGAGTTTTATATAATAATTAGTTCTGTGTGAGGGGGGCCACCACCCCCCTAAACCCCCGTTTCATTAATGCACCTACATTTATATAGAATTTAATTCGGTTATTAAAAAATATTTCTCTTTTTAAAAAATAATTTATTAAAATTATTATTTAAAAAAATTATCTTTTATGATAAGGCAGACGATTTCCATATTAGAGAAGTAGTTTAACACCAAATATCCAAAAAAAGTCCATTTTATTCTCAATATTAAAAAAAAAAAAAAAAAGTTTTTTTTTTTCGTTAAAAATAAAAAAAAATCGATAACTTTGTTTTAAATTGTCGCAGATCGAGGGTTCAACCATTCGTTTTAAAGGTATTTTCGAGCTCTTTTCAAAGATACCCATCATGAAAATTTACTCCCCTCGAGGGTGACTTCCCCCCCCCAGGGGGGGAGGCGAGGCTCCTACATACACACAAAAAAAAAATTCCCAGTTAACTGTCTCTATTACAAAATATATATATTTGTTTCATTTGGTTTAGTGCTGTCTATAGACGTTAAACTCTATTTTCCTGCAGTTTCCCCCATAGACGTAATGTATTAGAATTCTCTTGATTGTCCCTGTACACGAACCATTTGCTTGATCTTAACGAAAAGCTTACTGTAGCATCCCTATATGATACACATTTAGAATACCAAGTTTGAACTTTCTGCCATAATTTCTTTTTGAGATATGCTGATAACAGACAGACACACAGACACACACACAGAGAGACACATACACACACAGACACACAGACACACAGACCATTTGCTAAAAACGTGATTTTCGTATTCAGGGGACCTCAAAACGTGTAAATATAACAAAATCTCGCTTTCGAAAATCTGAGCCTAAAACAATACTTTCTCTACCTTATGGGTAAGAGAAAGTAAAAACCCCACGCAAGAAAAACCACGCATGCCTAGGAAACTCATGTGCTAAGTTTGCCTTATTCTTTACACTAACGCATCGTTCTGTAAATTTCTCTGTTTGTTTTTTTATAGTATCATGTTATAGAAGCGACTGGAAATTCTTTATAAAATGTATTTTATGAAATAGCTATATCTGTGTGGTAGCGTAACTTCCCAAACGCTAAAAGTTAAAAGTCCGATAATTAAGCAGGAATAAAACGGATACATTAAATTACATTTTCTAGTTTAATTTGGAACGAATTTACATTATCTACAATACAGAAAGGTATGTTAAAACGGAATGGGCATTATGCCTGAGTAAGAAAAATATTAATCGTCCATTTTCGTTTCTTCTGTCTCACTCAGATCCAAAGATCATCTTCCTTTTTCTCTTTCCACTCCTAAGTCTGTAGATGGGGGGTACAAATTCCTGATCTTTACAGGAACCGAAAAGGTTCCCGGCCTTTAGGACCACGCATGAAAACTTTAACTCGGTTAGTCATTTTATAGAGATCTTGGTGCCACTAAGTCGTCCAACCTTGATGAGCTCGTGAGACTTCGGGACCACCAAAAGACAGCGTGAAACCAAGTTCAAATGCGTCGGCAATTCTCAAAGAGCAGGCTAGCATCCATGTTCTTTAACTGAGACAGACAACGCTTATCTGCTGTCAGTCAAGTCCATGTGGCACGGGGGTATCATACCTGCCTTATGCATGATTATTTTAAATATCTGTCTGAAGTACGAGAACAAGTCGGAAGTACGAGAACGCTTGCAGAATCACGTAAAAATACTGCTGTTTATCCTTGAATATTCAGCCGTTATATGAGTATGTTTAGTTTTTATTTTTATTTTTTTTTCCTTAGCACATGTGATTGGATTTCTTGTAGAAAATTCTCAATTAAAAATTTGTAAGCAACCTTTTTAAATCAAATAAATATATTTAAGTGATACAAAAAAAAAAAAAAAAAAAAAATCTTATAAGTGTAACTAATAACAGAAATATTGTTTTTTCTTCATCTGACATCTTTATTTATCTGAGTTTATATTTGTTTTGAGTTATGAATTTTCGTTAATGATCATGAAATATTAACATATATATAGTTAGACGAAATTCGTAAAAACGGTTTGTATAAAATTTAAAGAGCTTAATTCTTGAAAAACAAGTGTATATTTCCTATTTCAAAGTCATTTTCCTGCTTTATTTCATGATTCTCTCATTTTAATACCTTACTTATATTAAACAGAAAAATAAAATAAAATAAAATATATATATATATATATATATATATATATATATATATATATATATATATATATATATATATATTTTTTTTTTTTTTTTTTTTTTTTTTTTTTTATGGGAAAAATATTCTGCTAGTTTTTCTCAAAATTATCTTTATAATATATATCATAACTTTGGGACTTTTCTATGCAATTCTATAATATAATCTAATGTATAATTCTATAATAATAGTTTTAGCATAGCAACATTTTAATAATTTTAGCATAGCTATTTTTTTTTCTATTTAATTCTTATTTTTATTTTTAATCAGTAGATGTATTCAAATCAAACACACACACACAGACACACACACAAAAAAAAAAAAAAAAAAAAAAAAAAAAAAAATCAGTGTTGACCAGCAATAATTAGCGTATGAGAATTAATATCAACAAGAAAGCAAAATATAAAATTTACACTTAAAGGGTTTTTTTTTTTTTTTTTTTTTTTTAACTTAAAAGAGAGAGAGAGAGAGAAAAAAAAAAGCCCTAGATCAGCAACTGTTTATGACGCATTTTAAGGAACTGTGTAATTTAATCATTAAAACAAAGATTTTTTACATTTTATTTTTGTTTATTCATTGTTATTATTATTATTATTATTATTATTTTTTTTTTTTACATTTCATATAATTAGTTACATAAAGCAAATGAAAAAAAATGAAATTTAAACAAGAAATATTCCAGCTGTTGAAAATAAAGTTTGAAAACTCTTTTTTGCCTTTCTATTTTTGAACACTTAATTAAATGAGAAAGAAATTGGAATAAAATAAACTAAAAAGGATTTTTAAAATTAATGTATTTGTTCAAACAAATTTTTTTCACCAACAGATAAATTTTACAACATAAAAAAAAAGAAAAAAGAAAGAAAAAAAGAAAATGTCCCCTAACTAATACAGAATGTGGAATGCGGTCACCATCTTTTGCATCAGTAGCTCGTAAATCTGAGTTTAAAAAAAGTATACTGATTTAAATGAAAAATATTTCCTGAAATCATTAAAAATATATTTTTTATTTTATTTTATTTTATTATTATTTTTTTTAATGGTAATGATAGTTCGAATCTAATAATATGATATGAAAAGAGAAAAAAAAAAAATAAAACTTACTCTTAAATATATATATATATATATATACATTAAATTAGTAAATGTTTTATAATTTCAGGCTACATGCGTCCATACATTTATTTTTATATGACAAAGAGTCGTCCTAAATTATTTCAATACAAACCAATTGTCGTGTTTCGTTTAAATAATATTTAATACAAAATTATATTATTCGCTGACAAAATTGTGCTTTTTTATAATTAGCGTCAATTTTTACGTACATTTTACATTCGTATTATATAACATTTATAAAAATGTATAATACAGTTAGAAAAAATTCGAGAAAATAAGCAAATTAATGCTTCTTAAAAAAAGAAGTACATATTTTTTATGCCATACGTGCTTTTTAACTACCGTAATTAATGTTCTTTAAAAACTAATGAATATTTTGAGTTTCAGATTTTAAATATATCTAATTTCCATTTGATATTTTATGTATTTATATGTGATACATCATTATTTTTGTCATTATTATATAATATTATCATTAACAAGTATTATAATTCAAATGTCATAATTTAAGTATATATATATATATATACTTAAATCTGTGTACTTCAATGTGTAATTGTATTCAATGTGTACTATATATACACTCCTTCTCATATTTATAAGGACACTTTATATTTTAAAATAACTTATGTAAAAACAATTGTGAAGAAGATTATACTAAGTGCACTTAATATATCTAGCATTCTAAAAACCAAAATTGCTATAATTTTTCTAATATGAAACAAAATTAGTAAAAAATAATGCAAAATGTGTTTTTCTCCACGTTTTTAGTTGTACATAATTACAGGGACAATCAAGAATTTTTCGTTTCGTTTTAACTTACTAGCGGTTAAATTACAGTTGACATGCGAATTTGTTAACTATTGGGCTAGATTAATTCATATATAGGTCTTCAATCTTTCTTGGACGGACGTTACTGACAATTTCTCGGAAAAAAAAAAAAAAAAAAAACGTTCAATTAGTGAAGTATGATAAATGTGTTTTTTAAGTGGGAGGATAATTTCAATCAGTCGAATTTTTAATGAAATTCGAAGGTCTAAAATTGCTGAAGGAAATGTGATCAAACATTGAACTACTGGTTCGATAGGAGAGAGATCTGATGCAAAATCAGAATTGTTTTACAGAGATCGAAGACTTATAATTCCTCTTACTGTTCTACTCATAATAACTGCTGCTGAATTTGCTCGTAATTTTTAACGAGAGATTAGGGTCCATATTTATTGATGTTTTAAATAATTAATAATATGTTAAAATGAGTAAAAAACCTGTAATAATCAATCAGCATTTAATGGGGAAAAGAACGTCTGTGTTTAATTTGAATAAAGACAATATTAAATGGTAAAATGTTGCATTTTCGGGTGAAAAACATTTTATTCTTGATTAACCAAATGGTTTTAACAGTTACTGGCACGATCTGCAGATAGCGAAAGATTTTTTAAAGGCAGATATGAATCGGGCATTTTAAAAGTGGATCTATGGTGCTCTGGGGAGTTGCTTCTACTGAAGGCAGAATGAATTTAGTAATTTTGTCTTTTATTATGAACATCAAGAGAATATACGCAATTTTTAAACGTGGAATTATCAGATTTTTGTTAGATTTTGGTGGGTAATAATATTTTTTTCAACAAGACTTACATTTTTTCTCTAGTTTCAGAGCAATAGGAAATAGTTTGAAGAAAGAAACTTATGTATTATTGCCTTTCCCATGGCCTAAAAGTTGAAAAAACCTTAACTTATGATATTAGAAAAGTGCATGCAAGTAGAAAGCAATTTTAAATAGTTTAAAATGTATTAAGAATATCATATATGCTATACGAAATGGTATTGTAACTGAATAAAAAAAAATGTATATATATATATATATATATATATATATATATATATACCAGAGAGAATTTCTGATTGTTTAACCCTAAAAAGAGACCCCATAAAATATTAATTTAAAGAGTAACTGAAAAAATTTACTAAATTTTGAGCTGTTCTTATAATTGTGAACACCTGAAAAATCATCTTTTTACCATGTTTAAAGATTTTTAAGATAGAAAAACGATAAACCTTTTTAAATATAGTCTATAAATGAAATTCAAATTAATTAAAAATATATTTGTTTAAATAATAGTGTTCAGTGTTTAGTTAATATAGAAAAACGGTTGTGCTTATACTTATGAGAAGGAGTGTATATACTTCATTGTGTGTATGTATGTACGTATGCATGTATACAGTGACATAAAATGAAAGAGAATACTAAAGAAAAATAAACTGATTTGTACACACTATGCAAAAAACCAATTAATACATAAATAAACAAAATGGAGGTGTGTGTTGAATGTACAATAAGTACGGTTTTGTTATACATATTTATATCAAGATATTTAAAGTTAATATTTATATTATCATTAAATATCTGTATATGTATATAATCAACTTTCAAATCTCAAGGCTCATTTGGAGACCCATTATATTTAACGAAAAGTAAACTATAGAAAATATAACTGGCAGAAATCATCCAAATGTATTCATTCTGTAATGGAATGCTGAACAAGAATTTAGAAAAAGGATGTTAGTTTATGACACTGATATTTAATTCTTTTTTTTTTTTTTGAAGCTTCAACTAATAATATATATATATATGATTTAAAGCAAGGGATTTTGATAACAACGCTATTTCTTCATTGTTAATTATAATAAATTATTAAGCACGTTTATTTTGATCACATTTAACATATATATTAAAAAATATAGTCAGATATACATATTATTATATGCGTATATATTATTCAAACAATCTAAACTTCTACAATAAGTAAGTAAATAATATAAATAAAAAAACTAAAAATTAAACGTATATTCTTTTTTATTTACTTTCCAACGTATTACATTGTACATTTATTAGGGTAAGTGCACCAGTGATTGACACTTTTAGAGCAATCTCTGATGTTTTCAATGTTCTAGTCATCAGAAAATATTTTTAGAAATATTAAGTTAGTACATATGGTATAAAAGACATACAAAACCACGTATATGTTAAAATATATACATTTGATAACATTTTTTTCTTTTTTTAATTAAATTTTATTTGACACCCACTCAATGTTCCAGTAATTACGCTTTCAGTTTTTCATTTTGTCAGTAATTGTCCCCAATGTTCCAGTGTTTGACACTGCTAGTTAATCATTTTCCAGTTATTAGCACCGTATTCTCCAGTGTTTGACATAAAATGTTAAAATTCTTATATGTAAAATATAGGATTTTATTATTTTTCTTATTTATTAATTATTTCGGGATTGATGTCAATTACTGTAGCATGCCAATCACTGGAGAACCTACCCTATATTAAATTTTAAAATTATAAATAATGAGAAAAATTATTTTTTTTCTTTTTCACTACAAATCAATTATTTTTCAGTGGATTTCTGAAACATAAAAAAATGCTCTAAAATGCAGATATTTTCATCAACGCAGTTATCCTTGTTGTAAAATAATAATAAATAAATGAATCCATAAAAATATTATCGTTTGTACAGATATTTATTAAAAATACACATTTTATGTATACGTTTGTACTGTTATTTATGCACGAATAATGGTTTGTAAAAGGTAACACATAATACAGAAAATAACATTACTATGGCTAGATAGAGAAAAGCAATTTATAAAGGAAAATATATTACGTCCTGTAACTATAAAAGAGCTTTGGGAAACAGCTTTCTTTATTTATCGAAGAACTTTATGTGTGACAATTTCTTCTAATAGCTTTCTATACGGTTGCTAAAGAGGGCAGGATAAATAAATTCTATTAAAATGTTTTATATATCGTTAGCGAATAAAATATTGTATTAAAATATTTTAAGAATTTTGTCTTATTTAACAATTTTATATTTCATTGACATTAAAAAATATAGCAGTCTTATGTTACTAAACTATATATATACCTTCAGAAATATTTATTCCACTTTTACATATGTTGTTTTAATAACTTTTATATATGCTGTTTTATGAATTAGTAATAAAATATAATAAAATATCTTTCAGCATATCACATAATTTTTAAAAACTTTAATAAACTTTATTTCCAACGTTTCAGTTAAAATTCATCTTTAACCATCTTCATGGAAGAATGATGTTTAAAAACAATAAACGTAGACAATTTAAGACATTCTATGAAAGCACAAATACAATTTCAAGGAAATTAATATATGATTACATAAATTATAAAAAATATACTATATACATTTTTTTTTAAATGAGCTAAAATCGCTTAAATAAACTTGAAACATGATCACTACAAGAAAAAGAAAACACTTAAAGAAAACGGAGGCAAAAGATATATATAGTATAGAAGCCAAAATATGTATATAGTATATTTTTATAATTTATGTAATCATCTATTAATTTCCTTGAAATTGTATTTGTGCTTTCATAGAATGACTTAAATTGTCTATGTTTATGGTTTTTAAACATCATTCTTCCCTGAAGATGGATAAAGATGAATTTTAACCGAAACGTTGGAAATAAAGTTTATTAAAGTTTTTTAAAAAATATGTGATATGCTGAAAGATATTTTATTATATTATATATATATACCTTTATAATATATAATTTTCATAAACTATTAAAAATGGTTTCCCTTTGTAAAAATCTATATTTTGAATTTCATTTGAAAACTTGTTTATTTATAAGCTCCTTTGCAACTTTACCTCCTGAAAAACAATTTTTCCATGATCAAGTATTATAATTCTTCTGAAATAAACAAGACTATTTCAAATCTTATTAAATAGCAGAAGTTGCCCTCTTTGCCGGCCACGATAATGGAATAAATTCTCAAAATTGCATGTAACTTATTAATAGAAAAATCTTATAAAATTAAAAATTTAGAATATAATAACAATTGAAATTGGTCAAAACCTCAATCCTCTAGTCCTGCCAAACAGGGGAAATTTCATAAAATTATTTTATAGTGTACGTTGGATACACTGAACCTAACCTACCGACACGTAAAAAAAAAAAAAAAAAAACTTTCTGAGATAATTTAGAGTAGATACGAATTGGAAAGTTGCATTCTAAACAACCTCACCCATGAGGAATGGGGTATTTCACAAAATCATTTTACAGTAGTACACACAGCAAATCCACATACAAAAAACTGCTTTCCTGGAATAATTTTAAATGGAGATACGCTGAGAACCTTTTTTTTTTTCTCCTTCCCTGGCAAAGGGAGTAAAAAAGGAGGGGGAGCATTTTCCCAAAACACATTTATTAAGTATTTGAAGCGCACATAACCAATCTATACACCGAAAAATCGACTTTCTGAGATAAATTAGAAGAGCGTTACAGTTGGAAATATGATTTTACCCCCCCCCTCATCCCCTCGAAAACGCGAATTGGAGAAGGGAGGGGGATACTACGCAGAATACCTTTAAATTGTATGTTGGTACAAATAGCACACACAGGTACCCAAAAATTGTCGTCCTCAATTTGAAAAAGAGTTAAACGGGGTAATATTTTAATTATTTAAAAGATAGAAGCAAAAAAAAAAAAAAAAAAAAAAAAAGAGAGAAACTATTTGGTAGTACCCTAAAAGTTTTATTTTAATGAATTTCTGGAAATTAAATTCTTTGAAAAAAAGGTGTTTTATTATTAAAATGTTTTACAAAATATCAAATAAAATTAATTTGAAAAGATATTAAATAAGGATGATTTGTATAAAAATGAAGGTGTTATTCAGAATTTTGTGGGGGAAATAATTCTGACTAGATTTTTAATCGGGTAATGTGCATTTTATAAAGCAGATTTCATGCTATATTTATTATTACACTAGAAATTACATTCACACAATATCTATTTTGCAATATCTATAGACCACCATTTATCTATGGTGGTCTATATCTATGCTGTCTATGTCTATACAGTTGCTAGTAACGCTATCACATTCTTACATTAATGCACATAGTATTCATTTGTTATAAAGTAAATTTAAAAATGCATTTGTCTTCGTTAAACTCGTCGGCAAATTTTACAAAAAGTGTCCGCAATTTTTTTAACTAGAAATTAATATAACAGTGTGATTATAATATTGTTACTTTTATGGTACATTTGTTAAAATGTACTTTTACCAAATTTTTTCTTGCTTTTCTTAACAATTACAGTATAGTCCAATGAAGGATACATACAAAATGAAAATACTCAAGCGAATAAAAATATCATAATGATAAAAATAATATCAAAGGAAAAACAACATTGTTGTTTATTTAATTTATCCTCCATCCTAAAAAGGGACATATTGGATATATATTTTTTTTTCACATTTAGATAAGAACAATACAGTACCATAAATATATATATCGAAACAGAAATTTCTGTGAAAGAAAGAAAAAAGAAAAAGAGAGAGACGAGCCTTAGAACTGATAAAATTATTCTGCTTCTGCACTTGTTATCGTAAAAAATAAAATAAAAAAAAATATAATAATAATAATAATAATAATAATAATAACATATTTAAAAAGCAAACCTTAAGCAATATTTATTTCCAGAATTTTTAATCCGTTCATCTTTTCATTAAAATAAACTTACATGTTTATAAAATAAAAATATGTATTGTAAATATTGAATATTTTTTATTCAGGTGTGGTTATACACATGTAGCTAATAAGAGAGCAAATTCTTAAAACAAGATTTCTTGTTTATTTATTTATTCCGAATTTATATAAAATTTGGGAACAAAATATGTTTATTCAATGCAAACATAAAATAGTAATAATAATAATAGTTCTACTTTTTTTTTATATTCTAAATGGTTTTGTTTGAGCAAATATTAAAATATTGTTCATCCAATTTTAAGTAGACATTGGAAATTTACAAACTGTGTTTCTTAGGAGAAATATTTCGAAAATGTAATATTAACAAGGATTGGTAAAATTTATTTTTTTCCCATGTTCCCCCCCCCCTTTTTTTTTTTATTTTTAAACAGAAATCTTTATGCATAATTTTAAATCTATTTAATTTCTTTTGTACGGAATAAAAATTAAATAATCATGCCTGCGCTATCACAAAAAAAAAAAAAAAAAAAAAAAAAAGAATAAAAAAAATCCTAATTTTCAGTTGAAATGCTGAGCATTACTTTTGTAGAAGTATTTTTTTAATAATGAATTATAAAAATGTAGTTTCAGTACATTAAAATGTGTTTATATTTATTTATTATTATTATTTTTTAAAACATATAAAATATAATAATATCTAAGAAGGAGATATGTGTCTCAAATTTCACTTTTGACTTTAACTAAAAATATCTAGAATGAACTATTTGAACCCACACACACACGCACTGGTAAATATATATATATATATATATGATAACTAACATTTATATTTTCTATTTACATTGCTAAAATGCCGTTGGCAGCTTCTTCTGTATGTATATGGAGTCTTCAAAACATGTTGATAAAAATTATTCTTTCTTATCTTTCTGATAAAGTAAATCTATGATTTGTTAAAATGTTTTTTTTTTTTTCTTTTAAATGTTAGGTGTTGTGGCAAAAGAGAGACATAGGTGATACTGGGGTACAATGGACCACACCCTATACTTGTATTTATTTATTTATTTAACTTTTTTATGGTTTGTAATTTGGTACATAGACAGCAGCACTACAGTGATGAAAATTAGCCAGAAACGTCATGCCTACCTGACAATTTAGCCATTTTATTCCAGAATGTTGGTTTATAGAAGCCAAAAGTAAATATTTTCTTCTAAAGATTTTTTCTTTTCCTCTTTCAAGAATTGTGTTCTGAAAGGTATGATATAGTATAAAAGAGAGGTCACCTATTAATATATTTGATCTGGCTAAAATAATTTAAAAAATGTTTTTTTTTTTTTTTTTTTTTTTTTTTTTTTACATTTGTTGTTAGAGGTCCACACGGGGTACAATGGACCACTAAGAACCGAAATAAAATGGGACCTTGTTCCATTTTCCCCAGTTCTCTTTCACAATAAAATACTTTACGAAATCTACATTTTTTAAGTGTTAGCTATAAATTATACTTAAAAAATTCATTGTTAACCGTAATTAGATCTATTATGTCTTCAAAGATGAATAAGAAAGCAATTTCCTTTCAGGTTTTCTTCTTATCTTTTTTTAATAAACATTCAGTTTACTCTTGTATTCATATATTTTTACAAATATCATACAGCTATAACGAACTGAATTAAATAATGCAATTAAAAAATAATAATGCAAATAAATTTGACGAAAAAGACGGGTTTCCATTTTGTTTGTTTAATCACAGAAATAAAAGATAAAGGATCTGTTTTTGTGAGATTCATGCAACGAAAACTTAATCAAGATCTCTACATTTTTTTCCTAAGAGGCTTAATATACCTCTTGTAAATTTTCAAGCTATTCTAATGATGAGTCTTCCAGACCATACAACTTTATAAGAAAACAGAAGACTTTCAGTGACACAAAAATGTCTGGTGTATCATTTTTTAACTTTAATGTTCATCAATTTACCTTATTTGTATCAATCGAAGACATAAATAAACAAATATAATATATTCTACATTTTATGCTATTAAATAACACACTACATTAGTATACTTTTAAATTTAAAATGTGGTCCAAAAAAAAAAAAAAAAAAAACTTTTTCGATATCGCTTGTAACGATACTGATTATTATTAATTTTCTTTTCGTTTTCTTTCAATAATAATAATAATAATAATAATAAAGATTTTGATGAAATTCTGGCAAAAGCAGAATTTAGTTTAGGACGGAGGACTATTAGTTTTTTTCTTTTTCTTTTTTCAACTTATAGCATCGCTTTCAAATTATTCAATTATATTTTCGATAAATTTTAGATTTTGACAAATGTCCAACTATCAAAATCGACAAAGCAAAAATCCCAGATTGAGACTAATAGGCCCTCAGTCCTAATAAATAAATAAATAAATAATAATAATAATGTCGGAAAATGTGCATAAATAAGTACATCCTGAAAAATGAAAATTCTACATTTTTTAATCTTGATGATTACTAATTTTCTTCAATGTCAGAGGTCAAGTTTTCACATTTGTGTTATTGTAATAATTAATTTTATTTGTAGGAAATATTAAATTTAAAAATGCTTAGCCTTTACTAAAAAAAAAAAAAAAAGTATGATGTAGCCACCACAAGACTTTCATCTATATAATTTTACACAAAATACGTGTAACACATAATATTTATTAAATTATTAATTTTTTTTTCCATGATAAATGCAGATGATTTTTATCTCACAAAATTATATCACTAATTGCTGAAAGAAAGTCAATTGTTTGAAATATGTTTTTTCTGTTAAAAAATGAAAACAAAAATCAATAACTTCGTTTTAAATTATCCCATATCTATAGTTCAACCATTTGTTTTAAAGATATTGACGAGATCTTCCGCAATATACAAATATTAAATATTTTAACCCCGGGGAAGTACTTTCCCTCCAGGGAGAAAGCGATGATTCTACATATTCTGAGGGTGTGGCGGTGTCTGGTCCTCGTAAAAATGTGCTGCACCGTCAAGTGCTGGATGGGGTCGTTTAGCAGTCATCGGGCTACCAACGCGGGGCACCATCCCCCCGTGGTGGATCCAAATTGATCTCCCTTTAGGCCTCTTAGTGCATAGCTCATTTCCCCCCATTGGCCCAGCCACTTCAAAATTCTACGCTATGTGCTACTAAATTTCCTTCCAACCATCCGTGGCGAGATTTTTTTTTAATACTGTTTGTAGCGTTTTTTTTTCTCTCTCTCTCTCTCTCTTTCTTTTAATAGCTCCTTGTTTTGTCGACCGTTCAGCCAATTTTATTTTAGGTGTTTAGCTCCCATCCCCCAATGTTTTTGCCTCCTCATTTCGGTGTAAATCTGAGTGCACAACTATCCTCTTGGCTCCCTCTGCGATTCTCCCCCCCCCCCCCCCTCAAAATTTAAAAATATATATATTTTTTTTTACTTCCTCTCTGGATCTAGGCTAGTTGTGCACATATTCAAAATTCTTGTTCTGCGTCCAGGAAGCGTGTCTGTGCGCTCCGTTCCCTGGGCAATCTGGAGGTGTGGTGTGCCAGTCGAGCATTATGTGTCAAGAAGCAGATGTCGCAACCCTGCCATTCCTGAGCTGTCATCAGAAGTAACTTTGCAGTTGTGTTGATCAGGAGCCAGCAGTCTCCCTGTCTGATGTCAGAAGCCTGAACGAGTCGTCGGACACATCTCATTCTATGTTGCGACTAGATAACTATCTGGCAGTAGGCAGCTATCATGCAGTGATCTGGCGATTAATTCGCTCCGGCGGACGGCATCCAACCCGTTAAGCTTGGCTCGTCAAGGCAGGCAGGGGCTGTCCAAAGGTTTCAATGATTCTACATACACAAACCTTTTTCTCTAGTCTACTACAACTATTATCAATAATTCATATTAATTTTACAACCACATGTTAATGACAACTCTCATTATGTACATTTATATGAAATTTTGTTCTACACTGTCACGTCAAATTTTGAGAAAAAAAAAATGGGATCACAGCGCCACCTGTTGAGCAATGGATCGCGAAATCTAATCAGCACCAGTTTATGTCCAACTAAATACCAAGTTTGATTTAATTTCTTTGATTTATTCGTAAGATAAAGTGCTCACAATATTTGTGACACACACACACACCAACAGAGACAGACAGACTGGCGGGCATAAAGACCGACTGACATTTTCTAAAAACAGTCAAATCGTGTCCAAGACATTCTAAACCGTGTAAATTCATCGAAAACTTTATGAATCCAATACTTTTTCTATATATATATATATATATATATATATATATAAAGTAAGAAATAGTTAAATTTTAATTTTATTTATTTTTGTCTAAGAAAAATAAAAACACTTAAATTTATAGTGATTTTAAAAACTATTTTTCAAGTAGAAGTGAAGTATTTCTTTGGATTTTCATTTCACAAGCTGCTCGAAAAACATTGCTGTAGGACAAAATGAATCTCACAAAGAAAGATTCATGATGTGACCTATAACTGCATATCTAGAGAGAATAAATTTTGAAGTCATACCTTTATTTTGTTTATTTATTGTTTGATTCTATTTCCTTCCGTTGTTTTCTGTTTCTCAAAAAGAATTTACAACATACGATGGCTCTTGGGAAAACAAATTTTTGAAACATTTTTATATAAAATCAAAATATCACGGAACTGTTTTAGGGAAATATTCTTCGAAGGATTTAACAATAAAATTTGCTTAATCTACACTAAATGTGTCTATATGTATCCACAAAATTAATCTGATTACTTGTTACCCCCTTTATTTTCGCTTGATTTTTTATTTCAAATTTAATAAACTAATTTCGAAAATGACTACTGAATACTTAGCTAATGTATACTGTTATATAAAGAGGAACAATTTGTTTGTATGTGGAGGGTAATCTCCGGAACTACTAACCCGATTCCAAAAAAAAAAAAAAAAAAAAAAAACACTAGTCAAAAACTGCACTATCCCTGAGTGCTATAAGCCATATTTTATCTTGATAAAATATTTTTTTTAAGTTGGATTTTCAATATTTCATTTAAAATCACCATAATGTCATGAAAAAAATAAATAATTTTTAGTTTTTATTTATAAAGCGATATAAAAAACCGTTATTCAATTCTGTTGAAATTTCATTTACATACCAGTGAAGCGGGCGGTGCCAGCTAGTCATAAATAAGTAAAAAGAAAACAATCGAATTTTTAATTTTCACGAAATAGTCTGTTTGAAGCATCTATATGGTACACGATTAAACATAAATAATACTTAAGTAAGTAAATAACACGGTAAATAACATTTTGAATCCCAAAAACCGCAACAGTTGTTTCAGTTCAAAGTAATAGCACGTCTCTTTATAAAATGAAAAACTGTACATGAGTTCATTATCAAATCAGCAAGGTGCACTCGCGCTTACTAAAACATTTCAAGCGACTTCTGCATATGGCTTCCTCTGAAACACCGTTTGTTTCAATGCAGAGTAGTACTGCTTTCTACAAAAATATAAGAAACAGAAGTTTTAAAATATATTTATGCATTTAAAAAAATAGTTGAATTTATTGCATGTAAAACGTTAATTGTTTCAGTTGTTTAGTTCCACTATGAAATCAATAATCATTAAAGGGTTAAATAATTGTTTATGAATTACATACACACCACATTGTGTAATTAAAGTTTGTCCTATAAGACATTAAACCCAAAACACAACCTGAAATACACTTCTACAAATTTTTAATGCATTATCAAATTTCGAAGTATCCGAATATATTAAAATTATTTTGTTGTGCTCATTAGCATAAAAATAATAGAAAAAGAAAAATAACCTTTATAAGTCTTTTGATTTTTTTCCCCTTCTTAAAATGATATTCATTTAAATATATTTTCTCTTTATTGAGAGAGGAATAATACAGTTCAAAAGAAAATAATTAATCGAAACAGAGGTTTATTGAAAGAAAAAATTATTTTTTTAGAAGTGATGAAATTTGTTTGCTATTTATTGTGTGAAAAAAAAAAAAGTTTAAAAGGCAGACATTTAGCATTATTTATTTACAAAATTTTTAATCCGGTTTTTTCTCAATTAAAACATAGTTATTTGTTTATAAAACAAAAACATTTATTGTAAATATTTAATAAATTTTATTCAAATGTTATTATACCCATGTAGCTGAATGTTCCAGATAATAAGAAATATTAAGTAATTACATAAAGGAAAATAATCAAATTCTTAAAACAAGATTTCGTCTTTCTCTATTTTTCCGAATTTAGGTAAATTTCCGGAAAAAATATGATTTGGGATTGCTAACATAAGAAAAAAAAAATTGATTTATAACTAAAAATACTCTAAGTAATTTTGCTTATGTAAACATTAAAATACTGTTCATCCAATTTAAAGTAAACATATGACATTTAGATACACTGCTTGTAAGTAGAAACATTTCCAAAAAGAATAATAATAATAATAATAATAATAATAATAATAATAACAGGATTTTTGTTAACAAAAATTGGTAAAAATAATTTGCTTTCTTTTCTACAATTTAATTTTCCCTTTTCCTTCAATTTGTGGATAGAGCATCTTATTCATAATTTTAACTATATTTATTTTATTTTGTTTGCAATAAAAAATAAAAATGCATACCTGCCCAATCACAATAAAAAATCTTGCAGTTGAAACGATTAAAATTATTTGAGTAAAAATTCTTAACAAAAATCGTTATAATTTTAAAATAGTAGTTTTGATAAACTGAATAGTATTTGATATATGAATGTCTCGTATGGCCGTTTCTCGAGTATACCATGAAAATCGGGAATTAAGTAAAACATCAAATCGTCGATATTGCTGAGGCCGGAAAAAGGTCATGGAAGAACTGGTTCGATGACGAATGACGAGAATCATAAACATGACAAAGGTGCCCCTCTATCTCAAACTACTACAGATTTAAATATTAGCGTATCAGCTAGTGTCACCATACTATCTATTAAACGAGATATCATTAAAACGTATTTTCGGACCCGAATGTCCAGTCGTATACCGTCGTTCACTGCACGGCACAAAGCATTACGTCTCACCTGGAACCGCCAACACCGTTATTGAACTGCTGATGACAAAAAACCAGTTGCCTTGTCTGACGAGTCTTGTTTCCTGTTATATTGGTCGTATGGATGTGTACGAGTATGGGGAAAACCTCGTGAATCCATGGACTTTACATGTCAACAGGGGACTGTTAAATCTGGCGAAGGCTCTACCCTATTATAGGGTATGTGTTGTTGGTGTAATGTGGGTCCCTGAAATATCTAGATACGACTCTGACAGGAGAGGTATACGTAAGCATACTTTCCGATCACCCAAAAACAATTCATATCCATTTTGCATTCAGATGTACTTAGACAATACCAGCATGACTGCGCAGCACTCCACAACTGTAAATTTGTTACCGAGTGGCTCCAGGAATTGTATTCTGACATTAGTGATGTCTATTAGCCAAGTAAATCCCCGTACATGAAAAATTGTCAGCATATTTTGGATGCCTTGCAACTTGTGGTTCAGAAGAAATTTTCTCCTCATTAGAAGTCCTATATTTTTGTTGATTGCGATTCCGGATTCATGTTGTGAATTACCTCCAGCCCAACTTCAGACATTAGTCGAATCTATGCAACGTCGTATTGCGGCATTTCTGCGTCCTCGCTTGGACAATACACGATATTTTCAGGTGTAATAATTTCTTCTGGCTGTTCATAGTACAATAGCAACAATTTTGTGTCATACTTCTGCGAAAGCAATATACTATACAATTATAAATATATATATTTATATAGATAGATATATATTGCAAATTTAAAAGACTTTTTATGCAACTCAGAAAGACGCATGTATGTTATAGAGTGATTATATTGATCGTAACAATTGCCGTAATCAGGTTGCTATAGTAACATGCTTTAAATACTATGTAACATGCATATTTGTGTGCCATAGTCACTAAGGGCCGTTTTTACCAAACTTCATTGATCGAGGATTAAACCATGGATCAAGAAATTCGAGAATCAAAGCTAACACTGGATTAAATTCCTACGGTATTCACCATCAGCCGATTACGTGATCCATGGATTAACTGGAAGATAAATAAAAGCTTCGTTTTGATTGGCCAAGAACGAAGATAGCATTTATTCACCATTCGGCTTCAATTAACTAATCAATCGGAGTAGAAGATTAGAAAGGGTAAAAAGCAAATTGGCAACACTGATACTCTTGTTTACTACGCTTTTGTTTAAGCACGGATTAAGAATTAATTTTACTTTAGAACGGTTTTAAAAAGAATAATCACGCAGACGACAACTGTTTACGCTACGATTTAAAATTTTGATTTTTATGATTTAGAGAATCTTAAAGCTATTAATTTTTTTTTTCTGCCGAAGTTAATACATTATTCTTTTCTGTGGCAGATAAAAGCTTTTTATGTAACATTCGTATTAGAAATTCTACGGAATCTTTATTTAATCGATAGCGATATCGAAATGCCCCATTATCCAAAGAATCCAAATCATTTACTGGGCCCCGGTAGCGCAGTCGGTAGTGCGCCGGCCTCGTAATTGGAAGATTGAGGGTTAGGTATTCGAGTCGGCCAAAGACCATCGTGTATACTAATGGTGGCTGGTGCACATAAAATCTGTCGTGGCCGCAAAGTCCTCCATGTTCCCTTCAAAAATTATACCTCTGGGGGTCACCGAAGCGGGAGAGCCATCCCTTCCGTGGAGGATTGAAATTGTGATGGTATGTGTCCGGACCTCTCTAGGGGTGTGTCCTAGACCGTCGCTAATTGCCCATCTGCGCAGCACTAGTGCGACGTAAGACCCAACCAACCAAATGATTTACTCTAATTTGATACACCGTCTTTTTCCTTCTTTCAAATGTTTCCAATAGTTCTAAGCTTTCAATAACATCCAGTGAGAATAGATCGTCAACGTCAGCCATGTTTGTTATTTGTTTACGAAGCTGAGCTGCGGAGTGCGCATGCGTTACGAAAAGATCCGAGAATTAACACTGTTAATTCTCCTATTTTCGAGGATCAAAAATGAAGTGTTAAAGTAGCCGGTGAACTGTGGATTTTCGTTGGAGAATACCGATTCGTTTCGAATACCGGAGAATACCGAGGGTATTCGTTGGAGAATACCCTCGGATCAGCGGTGATCGAGCGATCACCGCTGATCCGAGGTTTAATCCGAGTGATAAGAAGTTGGTGAATGCGGACCTAAGACTAACACATGCACCATATAAAACAGATTAAATAATGTAATTTTTTTAGTGTATTAATATAAAATAAATAAATATTAATAAATTTTATTTACTTTATATTTCTCGGTACATTTTTTGCCAAATGTCTCGTGATTTTATTAGAAATTAATGTAAGAACGTTTTTATAGTACTGACAGATTGAAAATGTATTTCGCTCATGGAGAATTTTTATATTTAACACATAAATTTATTTTCTTCTTAAAATTGGTGCAAGAAGATATATTCGATGATGTGTTATAGTATTATATGTAATTTTTATTTTGTTAGACAACTACTGCAATTCATGTTAAAGTGCATAAATTTATGATACAGATAAAATAAAACATAAACATAAAATAAATTGTCAAAGAAATAACAATTATTATTCATTTAATTTATACACCTTTCACTGAATATTTATGGTTATTTCTTTGGGTTTATTTAGAACAAAAAAATGTTGCCTCTTAGAAAAGAACAATACAATACCAAATGAAATCATTAATCTAAACAGCAGAGATTTCCGAGGAAAAGAATAGATAATGAAATTTGCTTCCATAATTATTTCCTAAAGAAGAAAACAGTGTTTGTTTAAATGTCAATTAAGAACTATTCTTTAATTCTAGAAATTTCAATTTGTTCTTTCCTTTATTAAAATATAGTTATTTGTTCATTAATTAAAAACATTTTTAATACTAAGTGTAATTTATTCTAAATCTATATTGTAGAAATCACTAAATGAAAAGAATAATCCAACTTTTATACGAAGAAAATACACAAATTTACAGAAGAAAATTTCCTTTTTTTTTAATTCTTTCGTATTTATATAATATTGGTACACAGATATATATATATATATATATTATTTTATACAACATGTATTATAATTGCCAATATTTACACTTCTTAGCTTACAAAAAATTTTAAAAGAAATTTTTGATTTATTCAATCAGCGTGAAATTCGTTGCAAAACATGTATAATAAATTGTATTAAAAATTTTCAGGAGCCTTAATGCATACTAAGATGGCAACTATAACACACTCACACACACACACACACACACACACACACACACACACATATATATATATATATATATATATATATATGCATACATGGTCTTTTTTAACTCCACGTGCAAACGTGGAGAGAGACGAAAAAAAAAGAAAAATCTGGAGTGACTCCACTCGACTTTCCGAACATTGAGTAATTAACAGTTTTGTAGATAAAGTAAAGAAAGAGGAGTTGTTAAACAAAAAAATAGATAAAACCATAATAATGTGTTTGAGTATTTTTCTTGATATATTACACGATGTTTTATTTAACGCTACTGAACTTTGAGCCCATAGATCATAATGAATTTTCGTTGTGTCCCTGTAAAAAACCTATAAATGCTAGATTCGCCAAAATGCTTATAGTTAATGCAACAGTGATTTATAATATTCATATAAATTTTCAGCTTAATTGAATAAGGCGTTTAGATGCTATCGCACTTTTAACTAGTATGTTGTGGCCACCACATGACTTTCTTCTATATTTTCCTATACAAATTCACTCAGTAAAAATAATTTATTAAAATTATTATTTAAAAAAATTATCTTCCATGATAATGCAGATGATTTCATATTAGAGAAGTAGTATAACACTAAATATCCAAAAAAGTCAATTTTATTATCAATATTACATAAAATATATATATATATATATATATATTGTTAAAAATGAAAAAAATCGATAACTTCACTTTAAATTATCGCATATCTATGGTTCAACCATTCGTTTTAAAGGTACTGGCGAGCTCTTTTGAAAGATACCCATCATGAAAATTTATTCTCCTCGAGGGGGGGGGGGAGAAGGCGAGGCTCCTACACATACAAAAAAAATTTCCCAGTTGACTATCTCTAATAAAAATAATTCTGGCAAATTTCGTAATGATTATTAAAAAACAATTCTCTTTATGCACATTTATAAAAAAAATTTGTACTATACCACCATGTTAAAAATTTAGAAAAAGCGGGATGGAAACGCAACCTGTAAGAAAATTTTTACGAAAAGTTGATGTGCACTAATTTATGTCAAGTTGCAACTACATACCAATTTGTATGAAATTCTGTGAAGTAGTTCCTGAGATACAGTTGCCACAAAAGTTTGTTACACACACACAGAGACTGACAGACAAACAGAGAGAGATTTTCTAAAAATGGTCAAATCGTGTTCTACAGCTCTCAAAACATGTAAATCCATCAAAAACCCGAGGTCGAAAATTTTTACGAAACCAATAATTTCTTTTATTGCTTTCTTTGTATATTGCGTAACAGGAACATCAATAATACCAAAGTTTAAGTTATTTATCAAAGAAAATTGGAAACCAAAAGCTAGAATGTGTTATCTATATCCCCTATTTTCTGTATATTTTAAATATATCTCCTTAAAATAATATTTCATATTGAAAAAAGAAATACATGTATTATTGCGAATTTATTATTACTAGCAGGTTACGACCGCTTCACTGGTCACAAAATTTAAATGAAGAATTCAATCACTATTTATTTTTTATATCACATTTTGGGCTTTGTAACATAATTAAAAAGTCCTTTTAAGATCAAAAAGTCATAATAACATGCTATAAATTAAATTAAATTGAATGTTCCTTCTGTTTTGCACCAACGCTCTATAGTCTTATGTGAATGATTCTTAAGAATAACTAAACAGTTGTTTATAAATTTAAAGGATTATGTATGGGAAAAAAGTACGCTGTAATTAAAAAAATTCAAAACTGATAATTTTTAAAAAGTTATTTATTTTTTAACCGACTTCAAAAAAAGAAGGAAGGTTCTCAATTCAAACCGTATGTTTTTTTTATGTTTGTTAGCTCATAACTTCTGAACGGATGCTCCGATTTTGATAATTTTTGTTTTGTTGAAAAGGTCTTGGTCTGCAATAGGTCCCATTGTAATATCTTAACGATCTAAAGAAAATACAGGGTGCCCAAAAAAATCAGTCCCAACTCTTTTAACTGCTAAACGGCTGCAGCTATAGTGATAAAAATGGTATGTAAGTATAGCAAAGTGGTCCATGCAGCACAAGGTTTAACCGCTGCGCCACCTGGTGTAAAATAGCGAAGTTAGTTTTCCTATCTCGAAAACGGTTCTAAAGGAAAAAGTGAATTACAAAGTTGAAAAGTAGCATCGATTTAGTACAAAAAGATAGTTTAGACATTCATGCTAGCTTTCCTATTTCGGAAACGGTTCAAGACAGGGGGGAAAAGTGAATTATAAAATTGCAGAGCATCATCGATTTAGTACGAAAAGATAGTTTAGACATTGATGCTAAAAATATAATGCTAAAAACGTGCATTTGTTTTTTCGCAATTTCTTACACTATGCACACTTGAGCTACATTGCACACGTCGTAGCGTAGCTGGTGAGACATACGCTATATAGTTCAAAACACGGTTACTTGATACTTTTTGTTTTGTTGTAAAGATCTTGGTCTGATGTAGATCCCATTGTAATATTTTTGCAATCTAAAGAAAATAAAACGCCATCTTTTGAAAAACAGCGGAATTAGCACTCCTATCTCAAAAACGGTTCAAGATGGGAGAAAAGTTAATTACAAAGATGTAGAGCATCATCGATTTACTACAAAAAGACAGTTTTTAGACATTATTGCTAAAAATAGAACGCTTAAAACGTGCAGTTGTCTGTTCGCAATTTCCTACATTGTGCACACTTGAACTACGTTGCACACTTTGCAGCGTAGCGGATGACACGTATACTCTGTGGTTCAAAGTACTGTTACTGTAAGCGGTCACATGCTGGTGGAAAACAGTGGAGTTAGCGTTCCTATCTCGGAAACGGTTCAAGACAAGGGAAAAAAGTGAATTATAAAATTGCAGAGCATCATCGATTTAGTACGAAAAGATAGTTTAGACATTTATGCTAAAAACAGAACGCTTAAACGTGCATTTTTTTGTTCACAATTTCCTATTTTATGCACACTTAAACGACATTTTTGGTAGCGAATGGGTATATGTTGTAGCGTAGCGGGTGACATTTATGCTATGTAAAATTCAAAGTATGGTTATTGTAAGCGGTCACATCGATTAACGCATACACGTTTTAAACCGACTTCATAAAGGAAGAGGTTCACAATACAAACCATGTTTCTCATTGTTGTTGTTGTTGAAATTTGTTAGCTTTTAACTTCGTAAGAGATGGTTTAATACTTTTTTGTTGTATTGATCTTTGCCTAAAATAGGTTTCATTATGATTTCATTAAGATATAAACAAACTACAGGATACTCACAAAAGTCTGTTCTCACTCTAGCTGCTGAGCGCATGCAGCTACACTGGTAAAAGCAGTATGTAAGTATCGATGTTGAAACGTCTGTCCGTCAGCTGCAATGCATATTTTGCTCTTTGTTTGAACTTTAGGCTGCGCAATTTCCAGCACAGCGGGTGACACGTATTCAGTGTAAAGTTCAATATATATGCCTAACAGAATTTTTGGTCACTAATACAGCGTATCCGTCCTTTGCATTTCTAAAGACTTTTTAACTTAACGCATGTTCATTCAACAGATAGTTTTTTGCTCATATCCGATCAAGGCAAGAAAAGTGACACAACTTAAAAATGCAGCATTTGAGAAAAATCAACTTAAATATAACTTGACTAGAATAGAACTGGCACAACTGTCTCTCGAATGGATAACTTTCTAGATGGAGATGTAACTTTTTTGTTCACATTCGATGCATTTCATGTATTTTTCAGTGACATAAACCATTTTTTGAGTTATGTCACTTTTCTTGGAAGTTGTGATTTGTGAAGCTGCAGTCAAACGTCTTTTGATGTTCTACTATATGAATAAATTTTCACTGAAAAGAGAAAAATAAAATCTTTTTGTAAAAAAAATAGAACCGACTCCAAGAAATGGGTATGAAATGAAATAGTAAATTGCGCCTAAAAGTATAAAATAATTTCCTTCGCCAAACAACCTATAACACTACAATTAATCATAACTTTTTAAGTCGGCGCAAAATTAAATAAAAATTGATAACTTTATTCAATACAAAAATCAAATCCTATTCAATATACACATATCACATTGTCACCTGCAAAACGCAGCCGAAAACAACTTTGATTCAAGAAAACAAATAAGATTTTGTAAGCAGCAAAAGTTGGAGAAGATCCTGGTATCCGACGTCCTTGGTGAAAGAAAAATAGCAAAATATTCTGGCAAACATATTTAATTTTTTTACGATATCATGGTGAGTTTGATAAGGTACATTAAGAGAGTAATCAAGTATATGAAACAATACATCGTACAATATATATTATGAAAATATACACCTTACGTGTATGTTTTGATCGCCAAATCCAAAAGCCACCAAGTATGATAGTTATCAAAGTTATACTAAATTTGCGAAGGAAACTCTAACTTCGTAGAAACATAAATACCGCATTGTAAGGAATGTTCACTGTTCTATGTAGATGCTACTAATAAACCAGTTGTATACAGTGATAAAATGATAAAGGAAACGTGAAAATGGATCATTCGAGACAACAGCATTTGCTGCTACCAATCTAAAAAAAGACCTTTAAAAACTAATTAAATTTTATTTAATTTTGCGCCGACTTCAAAAGTTATGATTAATTGTAGTATTATAGGTTGTTTGGCGAAGGAAATTATTTTATACTTTTAGGCGCAATTTACTATTTCATTTCATACCCATTTCTTGGAGTCGGTTCTATTTTTTTTACAAAAATATTTTATTAATATTAGACTGTTTGTTGCTTAATATTAGACTATTATTTTAAGATAAATGCAATCGAATGGTATCGCGTTGTGAAATTATCCAACGTAGTATTTTTAAATCTAATAACATGATCTTGATGTAGTTATCTCCACAAAAAAAAAAAAAAAAAAAAAAAAAAAAAAACAGTTTTTAGAGCCCTTTTATAAAAGTATAACATCTATGCAGTATCTTTTTAAAAAATGCATCAGTTTTTATTTAAAAAAATCACCGACCTTCATCAAAAGCAATTGGACGATATCGCGTTGTGAAACTTTCCAACGTAATATTTTTCAGTCTATTAACTTGATGTATATAGAGTCCGCACAAAATATGAACAGTTTTTTGAGATTTTTTAAATATATACATAACGTCCATGAAGTATCCTTTTAAAAAAAATCATCAGTTTTTACTAACAAAAATGACCGACTTTCTCACCAAAGTAGTTAAATCTAGATCTATCAAAAATAGGAGTTGTCAACCTAGATGTGTTCCACAGACAAACTCCTTTTTTTTTATTTATATAGACGGTTTTCTTTGAAGTTAGAAGTAACCTTTCTACAATTGTGTTATTGTAATAAAATAAACTCTCACTACATCAAAATGAACAATATCATAATTTTTATTTTATTTTTCAATGTTCATAATATGTACTTTAATTGATTGCAATATGCGTTTCTTTCAAAATTTGATATTTTTATTTGTTGAAATGCCATGATTTTAAATGGCATTAGTGATTATATTAAGTACAAAAAAACACATCTTTGTTGATTTTCTAAAGTGTGTTGATTTATATTTTGTTATTATTCTTATATTCAAAAATTGCTTATATATATATACATATCTACATATATCGCTTTACTTTTGAAATACATGACTAAATATAAGGTTTATTGTTTTAAGGTGCCTGCCAACCTTTAAAATGCAATTTTCGGTCAAAACCCCAATTTTCTATTTTTGTGTTAGTCTTAAAGCCTGACATTTTAGCTTTCTAAATCAGTTTGAATTTTCTTTCTATCTTGCTTAAAACTTGAGTTACAGGCATTTTAATATTAGTCACTCGCCAGTTTTTGAAACCGGAAGTTACCGGAAATGACACTTAAAAGTTCGTTTATATAAATGTTTTACTCAATATAAGCATCAAAAGTTGTTACCGAATATAAAATTAATTTCAAAAAGAAAATAAGAAGCTTTGAAATAAATCATAAAATTATTAAAATTATTTTTTGTTTAATAGGTAAAATCTTGTTTTAAATCTGTTTTCTTTTTTTTTTTTTTTTTTCTCAAAATGAGATTTTAGCATTTAGCTTTATCCCAAAACATCATAACTCCAAAAGTTATGATTGAAACGTTATGAAACTTTGACAAAATACTCTAGAGGAGTTGTTTTAGGGATTGAACTACGACGATGATTCTACCTAAATTATTATTATTATTATTTGTCGATAGAAGTTATGAACTGTCATGTAAATTCATGATTTTTTCAGCATGTAAAAATGTTATCTTCTCTAAAATATTAAATAACATGGTTATAGTTTTGAGAGTAGTTCACTCCCTTAAGAATAATCTAAATAAAACTTACAGAATAAAAATATCTTTATTTAATTTTGACTTATGAAGTTTTGCAAAATAGCTTTTTTTTTCGCACATTTTATGCATATTTTGAGCAATTTGCATACGTGTTTCAGGTTATTCACTATTCTTTATATATTCATTATATGTATATCATATAATGCAGATAAATAGGCAATTTTTCAATTATTAAAAAAAATCACCTCCGAAGGTAGGCAGGCACCTTAAGGATGTAAATATTCGAGAATAGAAATGTTAAAACAACATTTCATAATAATAATAATAATAGTAATAATAAACATTTATAAATGCTTGGTTACACACACACACACACATATATATATATACTGGTTGTCCCGAAAGTCTGCAGACTTCTTACAAATTCATACAAACTGAAGGATTTTTTTTTTTTTTTTTTTTGTAAAGTAATTAAATTTTTCGTCGATAAAGGCTGCTGTATGTACGAATAACGAGAAATATGAAAATCAGAGCCCTATAAATTGCATAATTTTACTATTAATACACCTTATTTCCTACCTAACTTCATACTTGTGCATATATGAAGATTTAAGTGCGATGCTGATTTGGTGGGTAACGCGTTATTGGTGAAAGTGAACTAAAGAACCGCCAACTGAAGCCATAGTAAACGGTGCTGTATCTTGTTTGCAATTTGTGGTGATGACGTACCTCTAAACATTTGCATAGAAATAAATATACTTTTTCATGGAAATTTGTTATTTGACCCTTGTGCAACGTCCTTTTTCAACGAAGTTTTCTTTTTTTTTTTTTTTTTTTTTCCTTTACCAAAAAAATATCCCCCTTCATGAGAACAAACCACACACAAATCTAACAATTCCTTCAATAATTATGAATTTTTAGAACTGAACCCTATTTTAGATACTTATTTTTATTTCAAAAAAATATACCTGAATATAGAGAGTTTAAAATAACTTTTAAAGTAAAACACTGAGATAACGTTGAACTTCCATTTTAAAAGCTACTCGAAAAACATTGCTGCAGGACAAAATGAATCTCAGAAAGAATGGTACATGACGGAACCTGTAACTCGAAATCCAGGAAGAATATATTTTCTGCTGTTCCCTTCAGTTTATTTGTTTACTACTTTATTCTATTTTCTTCCTCTGTTGTTTTTGTTCCACTAAAGGAACATACGAGGAACGATAGCTCTTGGGATATACTTATTTTTTCGAGTTATTTTTATATACTTACGAAAAATCACAAAATTGTTTTATAAGTCGAATTCCTAAATGTAAAATAAAATGCAACCACAAAATGTATTTTATTATTGACAGTAATATTTAAAGGAATAAAATGTTACTTCTTTTTAAATATATTTTTTTTTTTTAATAGAGTAAAGAGCTTTGAGAAAGATTTTAACAATTGATAAAAAAAATTATTTTAATTACAAATATTTCAGTTTCAAACATGCAATCCCTAAAAATCCGCATTATACATTTGTTTTGTACACGTAGAATTTATTGAATAACTAAAAATCAAATGTATTTGTCAATTTCTAAAATAAGACATTATGTATAAATATGAATATACTAGTTGTTCTTCGATAGTCTTGATGTCGATATTTTCAAATAAAAATATTTCAAAATTTATTATTTCTTTGCTGTTTTGTTCCCATGCAAGAAAAAACTGAATTTGTGAAATATGTTTAACATCGAAAGAAGAACATATATCAAAAATAATTATAATAAATTTAATAAAAATAATTAAATTGAAAATTAAATAATAAAAACCGTTTTGAATCGAAGATTAACATCGGTTCAAAGTATTTTATTATAAACATTTGTGTCTTTCACATCGTAACATTTTATTATAATGTTTTAAACTTAAACTGTCTGTAAGAACAACATAACATCTTGATAATTTAATTCACACGCATTGCATCTAAATTATTTAAACATGTCTTAAAGCTACTGACAGTTTAACGAAAAAGTGCATACTAATAAAAAAACAATAATAATAATTAAAAAAATGTTATAAAACGGAATCTTGCAAATTAAAAAAATGTCACATACAAAAAAAAAAAAAAAAAAAAAAAAAAATTGTAAGTCTTTTGTTTCCACGATAAAAGCCAATATTTGTTGCAAACAGTTGCCAATATCTAGTAGGTACACATAATAATGTACAATAAGATGAAATTTAATACACATACGCCCTTACAAAGTTTTCTATACGCATACACAAACACATTTGAAAATAAAGAAGAACGTATATATTTAAGAATGAACACACATATGGATATTTAATTATATTATACACACACTTTTATCTCATTATATTTTATATTTTATCATTTTATGATTCTCGGTTATAATAGTTATCCTAGAAACGGTGGCAAAAAAAAAATGTATGTACGAAACCTTTTTATAGTACATGAAGTAGCAATGCAACAAACGAACAGGAAATAATGTAGTTTCAATTTAGCATATGGCTTACCCCCCCCCCTCTCTTTTTTCCCGATAATGCTCCATACATTGTTACTAACTACTTTGCTCTATTATTTGTTTTATTATGGGTTAATTTTAGTGTCAAAGTCGGATATTTTTCCAAGTTCAGTAGCGCTTTATACAGCGGGTTAGACTACGCTTTCACCAAAAATATACGTCATAATCCAAACTTTAAAAATATTAAACAAAGGAAATCAAAAATCAGTACCCAATATTTGGCATGCCAAACACATGAGAAGTTTTAAGTAAAGGGGAGGCAAAATATATTTATTTAAACATAAAACATAGAAAATATGCAATGCAAAACATATATAATTCAAAAATATAAAATTAAAATCTGAATACCAATTACGAAAAACACAGAGCCTAGAAAAAGCATAAGTTACTTTCAAATATATATTACACACACACACGCATATATATATATATATATATATACATAATACTTATCTATAAATATGTATAATCTACTTATCTATAATTAGTTCTGATGATGAATGGATATATCATGGAAGAAACTGAGAACACGTTAAACTTGTATTAAGAGCATTCGGCAGAAATCGTGCTATATTTAAAAGCGGCAACCCTATTTGTTTGAAAAAAAAAGTTTTTAAAACGTGTATCGTATGAAACTACACAAAAGCTACAAGATAAACTGAGATAAATAAGGAGTGAGAAATGAATGTTAGGATTCCCCGATGAGACAGAAAGCAAAGCACGTGAAATAGAGAGTAAACAAAAGTTACTGATGTCATTTGTAGAGTTAAGAAATTAAATTGAAGCTTGGCTGGGCATCTTACTAGAAGGAACAATGATAGATGGACCACCAAAGTCTTATTTTGGATACCGAGAAATAAGAAATAATAGAGGAAGGGACTACATTATCATTGAGAAGAAAGTGAAGTTTAGAAGAGCATAATGGGGTAGAATCACTGAAAACAGGGCAGATTGGCGTCTTCTAGGAGAGGCTTTCATTCTGCAGTGGAGTGATAAATATGATATATAGAAATGGCTTTTATATTTTAATTCTGCACTCTCCTAATTATAAAAATGCCCTAAAATATTATGCAGTTGACTACTTTCTTCAGATCAGTGCTATTGATTAATTTTTACCATACACAAATTTCTATCAGTTTATTGTTCTCGAATAATGTAATCCGATTCCCATAGCGTTTATCTTTGTTAGTTAAATTTTTAAACAGTGAAATCAGCACTCCTGTAAAGTTATTGCACAAATATCTAATTTAATTAAGAAGATTCTTAGGAGTTTCTTATAGTAAAACTTATAAATAACTGGGGAAAAAAAAAAGCACCACAATTGTTTGGATCTGAAATAAATAAGTAAAACTTTCTGTGAGGGTAAAAAATACATGCACAAGTGCAACTTGTAGACAGTGAAGAACTATGTTGATTAATATTTTTTTTTTTTTTTTTTAGATTTTATGCTCCATTCAAGTGTATTTAATTTTTCCTAATTAAGGTTCGTGCTTAATTATTTATTTGAAAAAAGTAATGTTACTAATTTACGGTATTTACATATAATGTTTATAGAACTTAACAATTTTTGTCTGAATTTTTCTAAATCCTATTTTTTTTTTTTTTTTTTTTTTTTTTTCAATATATCTATTACAAAATAAATTTTTTGAGTAATATTTATCAAATTAAGGTAGAATGTTTTTCAAAAAGCTCTATAAAATCTAATTCTGTGGTTAAAAATCCATGGTGAAGTTTTTAATTTTCAGGATGTAAAAAATACCGATACATTTCTACAAAGTACTAAACATTGTACAGAGAATGCTTAACACATTATCAATATGAAACATTTTATGACAAACCCACGCAAGTTATCTACTTTTTTCTAACAATAAATTAAAGAAATAAAAATAAAAATAAAAAATGTGGCACATTTTTGCTATTTTATTCCCTTTGCAACCCAATGGTACGTATCAGTAATTTTCAACCTCATTCAAATATATTTTGTTTACACCGATAAAAAATTACCATAATTTTTAATTACATTAAACGAGCATATTACGCAATTAGAGATTAGTATGTGAAAAGTGTTTTTAAACTTCTAGTTCATTCATAAGAAGTATTTTGACGTTTTAAAAACTGTAATAACGGACATTAAAAAAAATCACAATATTTATTTCACATAATATATATTTACATGGCTCACAATTTCAAAAAAAAAAAAAAAAAAAATGTATGTCATATATTTAATCCTCTAACAAAACAAAAATTACTTTTCTTGTAATACAAAAATATCAAAACATATTATTAGTATATTCTGATGAACTATTTGTTTGAGATATTTTGTTCTACATCAAACACAGTAAAGCAATAAATATGTTTGTTTTGTTTCTAACTCAAACTTCAGTGAAATATCATTTATGACAATATTAAAAGTTATTGTTATGAAACACTTAACAAAAAGTTCTGTAACTTTACTTTTTTAAAAGTACTCTAAATATTTGTAACTTTCAAAACTGTTTTTGAAGGAACATAAACCACTTTATCAACTTCTGTTTTACCACAAGAATCTGAAAAAAAAAAAAAAAAAAAAAGAATGCTATAGGACAAAAAGAATACTAGAACATAAAACAAACAACGTGACTTGTTGTTAAAAAACACGATAAACTATAACTTCCATTATTCCCATCTGTTTTTAAGTTAACTATACATTTTGTTTTTGTAATATATTTTCAGTGAAATATAAAATCGTACAAAATACGATGTCTTTAAGGTAAAAAGTTTCTGCATTATTTTTATTTATTTAAACAATGACCACAGAACTAGCTTTGGAAAATCAATTATTTTGAATGAAAAATAGAAATTTGTTTGTATTAGTAATTTTATATAAATTGAAAAAAGAGAAAAAGTAAAACGTATATAATGGTATATAATTTCATTTTCGTATTTGTGTAAATATAAAATCATCCGTTAATCGGTGATTTAAATCTTATTCCTAAATTCTGTAATTTACTTTATACATATTAAAAAAAAAATGTGAAAGAATTTTCCTCCAGTAATATTAGTAGTAATAAAAAGTAATTTAAAATGCAAGTGTTTTCCTTTATTTCAGATTTTAGTAATTTCTTCCGTTATTTTTTGTAAAAAATTGATAATTTTCTCATCCCTTTTACAGACATTATCCAGCATTATTAAATAATATTAGTAAGATATGACATGAGACATTTACACTTTTTTCCCATTAATAACCTGGCACTTTCAATTTAATACACTTTATTAAATATCACGAAAATTACTATGCGAATAATCTTGAAAATTCAAAAGTTTAAAGAACATGTAGTACTTCATCCATTTCATCAAGTGTTTATACCGAGAGCAAAAGAGGTATAAGTAAAAAATAAAAGCACAATGAAAATGTTTTAGATAACCATGCAAATAGTAATTCACGAAATGCGTTCTGGCTGTAGCATGTGAAATCTTGAACTATTATAATTATTTGTATACATTTTTATGAGCTACCATAGACATTAATGAACATATAAAGGTTTCTTTCAAAAATTTCGAATGAAAATTGTCCCTTTTGTATTTAAAACGCGTAGAGCATTAAACTCTGTGCAATACAAAGGAAACTTTTCCACCACCAATCAATGATTAAATGTTGTATTGCTAGATATATATATATTTCTTTTTTTTTTTTTTTTTTTTTTTTTTTTACACACATGTTTTATTGTGTTGATGTGCATTATTCTTTTACTTTAATTTGACACTTTTAAAATATTTTGTATAGTTTTTCCCTGTGTGCATTATTTTTCATATGAAATAAATTTTATGAACATATTTGTATAGTTTTCTCCGTGCTTGTTATTTTTCATTTGAAATTAATTTTATGAACACGCGTGTGTTATCTTTTTTTAATTTTCTGCACTCTCATGCCTGTAAGAAGCCGTATGACATTTTAGAAATTTTATAGCGAAATTCCACGAAGCACAGTTATTTGTTGTATAAGCTATAGAAACTGCTACTCAAAAAAATATATTGAACCAATTAAATAATTAAAAGTAAAAGTTAGGATTTAATCAGTAATGTAAAAGTATATCAAAATATATTTTCAATATATTCTGATTTTTTTTTTTTTTTTTTGTGAACCTTTTTTATTTAGAGATGTCACAGAAAATCGGTTTAATGGTTCATAACTCATATTACCATAAAATACAAGAAAAAAAATATACATATTATAAGCGTTTTAAATGTAAGAATTAAATTTAAATGAAAATTCTGTAATTATAGTTTTAAAAATAACTCAAATATTTTAGTAACTTTTAAAAATATTTTAAACAATCATAAATCATTCTATCAATGCCTATTTTAACACATAAATTGAATAAAAATGTTCTGCAGGAGAAACCGTATCTCAGAATATAAAACATAACGTAACTTGTTGTTGAAAAACATGAAAAACCATATATTTTATTATTCCCATCTGTTTATACGTTTACTAATTTTTTTTTTTGTTTTTGATTTTGTGTTATATTTTCAGTGTAACAGAAAAACTTACGAAATGTGATAACTTTAAGATGAAAGTTTCTCCATTACTTTTATTTATTTAAATAATGACCACAAAACTAGTTTTAAAAAACCAAAATACGTTGAATAAAATATAAATATATGTTTGCATTTGTATTATTTTACATGATAAATGTTTTAAAAAGCTTATACAATGGTATATAATTTCATTTTCTTTTTGGGTAAATATAAATTAATTCGTTTTATCTAGATAAAATTCTAAAGATAACAAAAACATTCTATTTCAAATGTACCTGTATACGCAAACAGGCAAAGAAATTTAACGATCATCTTAATGAAATTTAATTTTTACACATACATCTACAGATTTTAAAATTTAATAGTAGATGAATACATTTTTAGGATTACCAATGTTTGTCCAAATTTAGAATAGGGCCGCGGTAGTCCAGTCGGTAAAGCGCCAGCTCGTAAGTAGAAGGTTGCGGGTTCGATACTCGAGCCGGCCAAAGACCGTCGCTTACACTAATGGTGGCTGATGAGCGTAAAATCTGCCGTGCCCGCAATGTCCTCCATGTTTCCATCAAAATTATACCTCTGGGGGTCACCGAAGCGGGAGAGCCATTCCTTCCGTGGAGAATCAAAATTGTGATGGTATGTCTCCCGACCACCTCTAGGGGTGAGTCCCGGACCGTCGCCGATTGAACATTGAGCAGCACTAGTGTAACGTAAAACCCACACAGCTAACAACCAAATTTAGATCAATATTTTCAAGCAATTCTTAATAGGTCCTCGCTTATTGCACCATAAATGTTTTATCGCATCTGACGTCTCTTTGTCTGCAAATTTCGTCCGCAAGTATTTCTTTGTGACTGCCCCATCTTGTTTCAGTGTAGTTTTACCGTCCAGAAAAAACAGCTGAGATCTCAAATAAAGAAACTCGTTACATACGGTAAACCTGATAAAATAAGTGCATCCTGTAACTCAATCTTTTGGGGTAATAAATGACAATTGTCATCAGGTATAATAGTGCGAATCGCATGAATACTTCCATCTAAAGAAAGATAGTTTTACCCACCTAATATTTCTTATTACACTAAATTTTCTCTCATTAATAAAGTAAACTGGTAAACATTCTTGGTTTGCTATTATGTTTCGGAAGACAGAATATAACGTCTTTATTGAGAAATTTTCAAGTTTTAATGACATAGATTATACAGATCGTCTAGTATATAATCGCATACAGTATTCTGAAAACGGAGAAAATTAATACAGAAAGTCTAGTAATCTGTTTCAAATGCTATATGTTTTATCACGGATCATAATTTTCCTTTTTTAAGTTATAGGTAGGCAAAATAACAGTAATCTGTTGGCATTGTTCCTCTCACAGAACGACTCGAAACACTTGCAATACTAATTTCCCCTCTTTGACATTATATGCAGGTTTATTAAATGAGTCAACATGCAGTTACAACCTCTACTGCAAAACTAGTCAAACATTCTTGTTCTTTCTCTTCAACAATGACTCGTCTGACAAACCAGGACCTATCGGGCGGACGTTTTTCTTAACATGTCTAGATGGTTTTTAAGAAAAGTCATCCAGATGATGCATATTGGCTATAGGTATAAAAAACATTACACTGTAACAACGGCTTTAACTTTTGGAAACTTTTTTTTTTTTTTAACTTTCAACTCGTTTATTATATTACTGGGCTTCCTTCAACCCTGTTCTTTAAAATTCTCCCACTTAACCTCCTACTATATCATACGCCATATATATGCATAATTCACTGCACCAAAACATTATGAACACTAGACAACCAGACCAGCAATGCACACTACATCAGCAATATAATTAGATTGTCCGCTTTTGGGTTGTTGGGTTATAGGGATTAAGAACAAATGACTGCAGCAGGGTCATGGGCCTGAGGGAGAGTGCCCTCCATTGGGGTAATTTCTAAGAGGACCTAGCCCATATTTACGTAAATTTCGGAGAAAACTAAGAAACACTCCGAACGACTAGGCCGACGAGTGCGACTTGGGATCGAACCTGGCACCTCACGTCTACCAGCTTTAAACGCAGAACTGCACGGCAGCTGGTGGGCCAATTCATCCGTCCGGAAATTTACGTTTCGACCTTATTCCGTTTTTCACACCAATGTGACGAATATATTTATGCAAGTTATTATGAAAACGATATTAAACATCTGCCGAAATTTTATATGTATGTATATATATATATATATATATATATATATATATATATATATATATATATATATATATATATATATATATATATATATATATATATACATATATATATATATAAGAAAAAAAAAGTCGTTAACATGTTTACTTTTTTCTTTTTTCAAAAGTAAATAATATAAAATAAAAAACAGATAGAAAGAGAGATTCGTCTTTATCTTTATGAAATGCAACTGTTAAAATGTATGACACACTCCATGACCCCCCCCCCCCCCCCAAAAAAAAAAAAAAAAAAAAAAAAAAGTAATTGGAAAATAATGATTTTGTTTCATTTAAACATTTTGTAGACATAATGTAGTAGAATAATCTGGTGTGTCACTCACACGACTTTCTATTACCATGAAATTTAATACTATAAATACAGGTTGCAGATTAAGAGATAAGATAACGAGAACTGTCATGTAAACCTATGCTAAACAATTCAAATTAGGCTTCAGAAGAGTTTTATACGATAATTAATTCTGTGTGAGGGGGGCTGCCGCCCCCCTCAACCCCCCGTTTCATTAATGCACCTACATTTATATAGAATTTAATTCGGTTATTAAAAAATAATTCTGTTTTTAAAATATAATTTATTAATATTATTATTTAAAAAAATTATTTTTTATGATAATGCAGACGATTTCCATATTAGAGAGGTATTGTAACACTAAATATCCAAAAAAAGTCCATTTTACTCTCAATATATATATATATTAAAAAAAAAAAAAAAAAAAAAAAAAAATTCTAAGTTTTTTTCGTTAAAATTAAAAAAAAAATCTATAACTTTGTTTTAAATTATCACAGATTTATAGTTCAACCATTCGTTTTAAAGGTATTCGCAAGCTCTTTTGAATGATACCCATCATGAAAATTTACTCCCCTCGAGGGGGGACTTCCCCTCCAGGGGGGGAGGCTAAGCTACTACATACACAAAATTTATTTCCAAGTTAACTATCTCTATTACAAAAAATATATGTTCGTTTCATTTGGTTTAGTGCAGTCTATAGACGTTAAGCTCTACTTACCTGCAATTTCCCCCATAGATGTAATGTATTAGAATTCTCTTGATTGTACCTGTACACGAACCATTTGCTTGATCTTAACGAAAAGCTTACTGTAGCATCCCTATATGATACACATTTAGAATACCAAGTTTGGAATGTCTGCTACTATTTTTTCTTGAGATATGCTGATAACAGACAGACACACAAACAGACACACAGACCATTTGCTAAAAACATGATTTTCGTATTCAGGGGACTTCAAAACGTGTAAATATAACAAAATCTCGCGTTCGAAAATTTGACCCAAACACAATAATTTCTCTACCTTATGGGTAACAGAAAGTAAAAAAATAATGAAAAGATTAGTTTTTTTTAGAAACTTTTTTTTTTTTTTTTAATTTACTATTGATAAAATTAAAAAGTCTGTTATTAGGTTAAAACATTTTACTGAATAATGTTTCACTCAATTCATGAACGTTTTCTTTTCTTTTGAAAACTTTTTATTTTATTTTATTCAGTCATAGAACATTATAGCTTAATAAAAAAAGATGTGTTAAACCATCGAAGTAATTAATCCTCTGACAATCTGTTAAAATGTCAAAATTTTAATGTATTTTTCACTGTAAAATTTTTACAATTATTTTAACTAATGCTTATTTAAACTCGACATTGAAAATATAACTATGCACCTGAAGATAAACCTTATCATTATTATTTAAATCTTTATACATTAAAAATGAACAAAAATTCCCTAACCATTTAAACCCCGTGACACAAATATAAGTCCAAAGGGGGTTTTTCTTTGATTTTTCATAAAATAACATTATCTAAATTGTGCTTATTATTTATTATTATCATAAAATAACACAATTCTCGGACTATTTTTTGTTTTAAGACTAATTTTGAAAAAATGTAAGGCAAAAATTTTCTAATTTAAGACAACACGCCGCGACAAAAACATAGAAACAAAGTTTTTTTTTTTTTTTTTTTTTTTTTTTTTAAGTTTTTTGAATAAGATTATTTTGAATATAATATTTTGAATATAAATATTTTGAATATGATTAAAATATTTAATATGTTTTTGATTTGATAATATTTTGTTATGATAGCAAATGATCATCGCAATTTAGATAAGGTTATTTTATGTAAAATATAAAAATACCCTTTGTTCCTATCTTTTTGTCGCTCAGTGTAGTTTTAAATTAGAAATATTTAAGTCTTAAAACTCTCCTAAATTAGTCTTAAAACAAAAATTAGTCCGGGAATAGTGAAATAATAAATGGTAAGCACAATTTAGATAGTGTTATTTTATGAAAAATCAAAGAAAAAATCCTTTGTACTTATCTTTTTGTCTCAGGGTGTAATTTAAAATTGTTAAAAAAGCAAAAGCTTAGTGAACGAATTCCTCTATCAGCGGCAGTCAGATGTTTAGATGTAGCAAACAGAAAATATTAACGTTTTTCAGATATACTGTAGAAATATGCAGAGAAAACGTGTAAAATGAATGAATAAACGTGTAATTTTTGGTTATACCCCCCCCCCCCACACACACACAGACACACATTTTTTTTTTTTTTTCATTTATTATTACCCACTCCATCAGCACATAAGGTTTATGTATATGTAGCTGAGAACTTTCGACATATTTAACATACTTTGAATTACCCACAATATATATATATATATATATATATATATATATATATATGAGTTAGCTGTAGCTGTATAGAAACAATTTTACATAAAAAAAATATTTTGAAAAATTATGAGAAAAAACTCTTTATATGGAATCCTAACAAATTTAAGTTTTTGTAAGTAACGACGTTAATATACTGAAATTCAGACAGTTGATGAATTCATAACTATGAATCTAACCTGAAATATATATATTCTACAGTATTACTTGTGCGCAAAGTTTCTTTCTCTTTTGTTTACATTAAGAAGAACAGTCGTACAAGCTACTAACACTAGATTTACGCTGTATGTAATAGACCAATACATAAAATTTCATTTTATTATATATATATATATATTTTTTTAATCGAAATCTTTGAAAAGTATAAAATGAATTATTATTAACGCAATTTTCCACTCACATATTTTAAATAAAAACAATTGAAATAATTATTGGAAAAAAATACAATATCCTATTACCCAATAGAGATTAATGAATATCTAAGCATTACTCACTAGTATATAAAATCATGTTTTAACGAATGTAAATATAACATATACACATATATATATTATAAGATAATAATAAAATACGAATGCATACGAATAATAAAAATACGAAAGTAAAAAAATAATATAGTAATTTTTAATTTTATCTTGTTTCAAAATTGCAACAAATGCTTTGAATGTTTTATTTCACAAAAAAAAAAAAAAAAAAAAAAAAAAAAAAAGAAAAAAAGAATAATAAAAAAAAAAGAATGCTTTAATGGTAAAAAAAAACACAAAAAGAAAAGAATAAATACCATATATTGAACATCATTATTCATTTAATTTGTGTTCTTCTGGGGAAAAATTTATCTTGAATTATAAAAATTATTTTCTCTGGAGATGAAGAAAGTAAGACCACAAAGCAAATAAAATCATTAATGAAATCATCATTGATTTCCCGAAAAAAAAAAGGGGGGGGGGGATAGTTTCTTTTTTTGTATTTTTATCACTGTAATAATAACTAGCAATTTAAACATAACAAGAAACATAACAAGTTAAGTGTCTAACCCTAATCATGAAACATTTTAAATAGAAAATATATTTCAATCTTTTTTTTTTTTTTTTTTTTTTTTTTTTTTGTGTGTGTGTGTGTGTGGGGGGGGGGTATTTAAAGGAAGAGAAAAACATAAATATATTTATGGAAACATAATTCATAGTATACGACTTCTTGGGTTTATTTTACTTTCGAATTTGAGTAATTTCATTGCAATGATTTTATCAAAAATTTAAATAATGCTCGGATATTACGTGAATGAAATGAAAGAATAAAAATATTCGTGAAGGTTTTGTGCATATACGCCTTGAAACACATTCAGTTAATATACAGTAAACAAAAATATTTTATATACTCAATAATTATGAATAATAAACAATATTTATAAAATTGTAATACAATTAATAGTACACCTGCAGATAATTATTTTTTAACTGCTATATATATTAAAAATTTATATTAAATATAACATTTTATTCAATTAATGAGCACATCATCTACATCTGTACCTCAAAACTTTTAAAAATTTACTTATTTGTTAATTTATATTTGTTAAAAATAAAAAAATAAAAAAATAAAAATAAAAATAAAAATAATAAATTACATGAGACATTCTCAAAACTGTGAAAGATTTTTTGAATACTATTTTTAGTATAACTTTAGTATATCCCCACAGCTGAATTTGGCGATTTTTCTTTGGCGCCGTTTTGAACGATAACGATGTCGTTCTGGACTGTTTGCGATATAATATGCAGCCTATATGTTGTTTATTTTGGATTTGTAATTTTATGTTTTATGATTTATGATTTATATAATGATTTAATTATTTATCATTTATGATTTTTAGATTTATGATTTAGCCATAATCGCCTACAAAAAGTCCCCAAATATCACTGTGGAGATAATATACTAAAGTTGTTCCCTATTTTTGTAAATGTTTTTTAATTTTGGAAAAATAAATCATATGAAAGCGGAATTTATAAACTGAAAGATCATTTTACACAAAGAAGGAAAGTGAGTAAAAAAAAAAAAAAAAAAAAAAATGGATTGGATTAGGAATAATAAACTTTTGTGTTTTATTACAAAACGAATGCTAATAATCTATATTAATAAAAATCAGACATAGCTCTGTAAATTTGTAAGAATCGAAAAATTTTGCGATATCTTCACGTTTCACACACCATGAAAGCCGAAAATGACTTCAGAAGATTTTGCCTGTGTGTGTTTATGTTTGTGTGTGTGTGTCATCGTGTCTGTATGTTGCTTTTTTGGTCCGGCGTGTTGCCAACACAATTTGTTTTCCCCGCTAAAAGAACACATGAAAATCCCCTAAAAAAACAATTGCCCCGGGCATCACTTGAGAACGGCTGGACGGAATTCAACGGCGCTTGGTAGAAACTTAGATCTTTACCTAACTTAAAATTATATCTATCAATTTTTCAGAAATTCCTCCACGTTCTCCCCTGGGGACAAAATACAAAAACACGTTTGTTCGGGTATCACTTGAGAACGGCTGGACAGAATTCAATGGCGCTTCACAGGAATTTAGTTCTTTACCCAACTTAAAATTATATCTATCAACTTTTCTCCCTGGGAACAACAACCGCCCCGGGGAAGGCAAAAGACAAAAACACGTTTGTAAGCATAACTCGGCCCTAATTACTTCACAGTAAAGAAATTGCACATGGAGAGACAAGACATGAGTACAAATAATATATTTCCTGCATTTAGGAATTTTCGATTTTTAAGGGAAGGGGGGGGGAAATGTTGAAACTTCCCGATTTTTCAGTAGAGGTCTACCAAAAATGGAACAAATATATTGAAAAAAGGCTATGCTACTTCAATAGGATATTTCCAAAAACACATTTTTTTTTTTTTGGGGGGGGGGGGGGGGAACTCGAGACACCTCTTTTAGCGCTAAATTTGTCCTGAGAAATCGATGGGATCTACGGTCACGAAATTTGGTGCGTAAATTGTTTATTATATCCGACCTTTACTGTAACGGGAATCCCCTCCCTCCTTACTCCCGTGGTGTCAAGAGGGCTATAAGTACGTGTAAAAACAGGTTTTCCCATTTGAATTCCGCATAAATTATCTTAGAGTGGTGAACTTTGGTGTGTGGATGTTGATTAGGTGTACGCATTATATATTTTGTCGGGATTTCGCAAAACTTTGAACCGCCACTGGGGAAGGGGGAGTGACAATCGGGTAAGTTGCTTGCTGCCGAAGGTTGTGGGAACACGGACTCCTCACGTTCCGAGCGAGAAAAATCTCTACCGAACACAGCGGGAACTTTAACTCAGGTTAATTAATAATGATATGGGATTTTGACAACTCATTTCGGTATTGTGTCCAGCGAAGCGGGTAAAGCCTGCTAGTGCTAATATATTATGATAAAATATAAACAGGACATTAAATAGTTTTCCTTTCTTATTGTCTTATTACTTTCCTATAAAATGAATTTACATTTTTTATTCTTGTGTAAGATTTATAAAGAGTACTTTATTTTGCGGAAAATGTAATATGTAAGGAATATGGTACATATCTTACATATATATATATATATATTATATATATGTATGTATATACAAACATTTAAAATTAAATAACGTAGAAAAAGCGTGTGTAACAGTTTTAGTTGTAATTATATACCACTGAAGGATTGGATTTCGTCTATTCATTTAAATAAATAAATATTTCACTAATCCATAAAATTATATTTCCCCATACACTTTTTTTTTTTTTCAAATATGTCAAAGAAAAAAGTTACAGTTAAAATTGGTGATAAAATTAAGTTTGATGTAGATTATTATTTTGACTAATGAATGTAGATTATCATTTTATGTAAATTATTATTTTGACTACACATTATCATGTATAATATATATATGTGTATCATGTGTGTCAACTATCATGCATTTCCTAAAAAAAAAAAAAAAAGAAAGAAAGAAAGAAAGAAAGAGGAGATACAATTAATTTCATACTAAAGAAATAATAAGATGAATAAAACAAATAATTGTTTTCATATAAATAATGAGTAACTACTTGAGCGTAAGATAAAATTGTTCGTTGTGTAATGAATATATTATACAACGTTATAAAACTAAATTTTAACATTTGTTGAAAAGTAATTTTTCTTTTTCAAGGAAACAAAGAAATACTGACAACAATCAGAGATAAATGACTTGGAAATTAGGTCAGCTGCAAAAAGAAAACAAAGGTAATTTTGTAGAAGGTTCAATTCGACTCAAGATTATGGTAATTTATCTTTGAACATTTAACTTTACACCCTAAAGCTATTACGAAAAATTTTCCAAAACATTTTGTTTATGTAGAAGTTTTTTGATGAATAACACTTGCCAGAATATAAACAAAAACACTTCGTACTTTTTGTAATAGATTATGTAAAACACTCTTCTTTATCTTTATTTTTATTCTATTCCTTTTACCAATTTAGTTTTTGTTCAGGTTTAATAAACGCCTCTTATTGTATATTATAAGAAAATAATGTTTCTCTTAGTTTATTTTACTTTAAATATTTTTTCACGTAGGTTGAAAATATTTAATAAATCAAAACAGTTCAAAAATATCACAAGAGAAAAAGATATACAGGGTGTCCCAAAATTTCAAAGCGACAAACTTTCTGAGGGGACACAGCACAGCACGTCATAAAAATTCTAAGTTCCATAGGAAGACATGTCCTTAAATGCCATCTTAACCCTTTAAGAACTAGGTGTTTTGGGGATAATGTTTTAACAGATGAGGGTGGTGCAAATATTGATGTACATGTTTTAAATTTAGGTAAATAAGAGCTAAAGAAATTAGGAATATTTAGCAAACCATGACTGCAAACATCATATGAATCATTTTAAGAGCGAATACATTCAGGTGTTTTTTAATACTTACCGCCATATATGAGTATTATCGACTGCTCATGAGTAGTCTAGATTTTTGGTTATTTGTAACTCCGCCTACCTTGTAAACTTTAAAAACTTGCACAATCCATTATTTCAGAAAATCATACACAATTTTTGCATTAATACAAGCAGTGTTTTAGGCACATCGGTTAGAAACAACATTATTACTATGTGCGTCTTTTTTACATAATCAACTGCACGAAAAATATATCTGTTAAATGTTCAAAATTTAAAAGGCACGCCCACATTTTAAAAAAATACCCTTAAACACTTGGTTATTAAAGGGTTATGATGACATTTGCGGACATGGGTTCTTATACAAATTTGAATTCTTATGATATTTCTTATCGCCTAATAAAATCTGTCGTTGTAAGTTTTGAACACTGTGCAAAGATTTATATGTGTATGTGTGTCTGTGTTTATGTAGATATATATCCATGTAAGAGATAAACAGAGAAATAATGGAAGAGATCACACTCACACAGAAAACATTAGCAACATGTTCTTGATGTGCATTTTTTGCTTATTACGTTAGTAAATTATGTCATTAATAATTCGTTAAAGTAACATTAAGCGATTACTGTAAGTTGCAAAGAAGAAGAAATACATGATATATACAGGGTGTTCCAAAAGTCCTGACAACACTCCCAATTAGAAAATGAGTCGGAACTTTTAAGGGAAAAAAATGGCAAAAAACGTATTTAATGAATTCGAGAGGGACCTCTTTTCGTGAAAAAAATTTGGGCCCGAGGGGGGGGGGACTAGGGGTCCGATAGGGAAAGCAACTTTAAAATTTTAAATAGAAAGGTATGTCTTGTGATACATTCCTGAAAACGTCTCTTCAAGACAATGAATTTGTTATAAATAATTTCGCCCTACGATGATTATTAAAGGAGATACATGAGTTTTTAGACTTTTGAAATGGGGTTTTTATACGTATACATCCCCTTTAATAATCATTGCAGGACAAACTATTTTTACCAAATTCATTGCCTTGAAGAGACATTTCCAGTAATTATCAGAAGACATACTTTGCCCAAAAATGTTTTGGCCCGGGCAAAGGGGTGCTAGGAGTGCCGCTAGGGAATGCAACTTTAAAATTTCTAATGAGAAGGTATGTCTTGTGATAGATCACTGGAAACGTCTCTTCAAGACAATGAATTTAGTATAAGTAGTTTTGTCTTGCAGAGATTATTAAAGGGGATACATAAGTATAAAATCCACATTTCAAAAGTCTAAAAACTCATGTATCTCCTTTAATGATCATCGCAGGGAAAAACTATTTTTATCAAAATCAGTGGCTTGAAGAGACGCTTCCAGGGTCGTATCACACGACATACCTTTGAAATTTTAAAGTTGCCCTCCCTAGTAGCTTCCCTAGCCCCTCCGGGTCCACATTTTTTCACCAAAAGAGGTCCCTCTCGAATTCATTAAATACGTGTTTCGAAATTTTGCAGAATTTCGACTCATTTCCGAATTAGAGGAGGGGAGACTTTAAGAACACCCTTTATATATATATATATATATATATATATATATATGAAGTAAGTTAGATAAACGAAAGCTGACTTCTCAAATAATAATTTGCTTTTACTGAAGTTACATGCTTTTTTTTTTTTTTTTAGAAAACTTTAAAATTTGATAGTCTTCAAGTTCCTTTTGTTAAAACAGAATTCGGTTTAAATTTAGACTTACTTATTTATTTCACAAGAAGATTTCCTCAATATTGAAACAATTTTAAAATTCACTTGAAAAAGGAGAAAATAATACTATCTACTTACTTTTTTACTAGCTGCTGAAAAAACATTGCTGTAGGACAAAATAAAACTGAAAAAGTGAAATACTGAACGTGACCTGTGGCTTAAAATCACGAAAGAAGATATTTTCCGATGGCCTATTCTGTTTATTTGTTTGTATTTTGATTCTATTGTTTGTTTTTATTTTCTGAAAATAACTCCGAGAATACGATAGTTCTTAGGGACGAGTTTTTTAATTATCTTTATAAATTTAAGAAGGGAAATGACCTTTAATAATTTTTAATGGTTATTCTGTCTTGTGAACACAAACAATCAGTTATACATAAAAATGCATTTATATATATATATATATATATATATATTACATTGACATATGATTAAAAAAAAAAAAAAAAAAAAAAAAAATATTGCTAATAAATTCTATCCTTCCGAAAAACTTACAAGTTATTTGTTTGAAAGTTACGATGATAATAATAATAAACTGAAGTAGTATAAATACAAATATAAAATTATTTATTATGTTTTATGTTTTGCGTTTGATGTATGTACTCGTTATTGTTATCGTTATGAATATTTTTCATTGTATAGGCTACGAAACTTGATATATAATAATGTATATTTTCATATTTATTTAAATCATAGATTGATAAAATGTATAAATCGTAGTTTGATTTAGAAAATACAAGATACTTTTTTTCTCCTTATTTTCATCTTGATAATGTTTTGCTTATCATCATTTATTTCAATGAATATAACAATTTGACCCTACACTTTTATAATAAAGATACACTTTTATTTAAGAGGTTTAACATATCTTTAATATAGTTTTAATGTTATTTTTGAGGATTCAAGTTAAATTTTGTTATTTTTATAGCAGATTAAATACTAAAATTTACAAAAAAAAAAAAAAAAAAAAAGAAAAAAAAAGGAAGATATAATTTGATCAAACTCCTCGCATACGTTTCCTGACGGTTCTTTTTTCGTTATATAGTGACAAGCATGAGAAAAAAATCTGATTTTAATTCTTACTTTTTGCAACTGAAAAAAAAAAAAAATCTTTAAAAAAATCAATTTTTTCTTACAAAAAAAATATAAATAAAAAAAAAAAATAAAAAATAAAAATAAATAAAAATAAAAAGTTGAAATATCTTAAGATTTTTATCGCCTTCCATGAAGTAAATATAAAGGTGAATAAAAACAATATATTGTCGTTATTTTCTTTTGAAAAAGCGAACATTTTTTAAAGACTTATGATTAGAAAACCAATTGTTTTCACTTGATTTTTACTTATTTATTTTTTGCGATGTAACACGATCATAGGATTATATAATACGGTCATTTTTATTCTTTTTTCATAACATCTTTCTTGAGATAAATGATGTCGAAATCATTAATTATAAAAATAGTCTGAGATTATTTTTTAACAGGATTGCAGCAAACTGTTACTTTATTCTAGAGTATAAATGAAGATGATACTTTTAATTAGTGTAATTAAACATATTAATTAATTTAATTAATGTACACTTACGGTACTTAAGTATTAAATGATTTATTTCATTAATTAATTTTTTACAGCCGACTAAACATTAAATATACAAGAAAAAAAATGCTTTAATGAATGTTTTGCGATCGCCATGAATTCATTTTACCACGGTTCTTTTAATGATACATGATGAATGCATGACAAAAGTATATAGCTATTAATTTTTATTTATTTTTTAATCTAAATTGTAAGTATATATATATATATATATATATATATATATATATATATATATATATATATATATGGTATGAGTAATATTAACATCTTACGGCTTTTATTCCTTTCCCAAAAATAATTACTAAAGTGGGAAAAATCAATGTATCATTATTATTATCTTTAGAAAATTAAACACTTTTCTTAAAGTGCAGTAATTTGGAAATCAATTATTTTCTGTTTATTGGCACTTATTTTGTATTCGCGATTTAATACAGACATTTTATTATAATACGGATTTTTTTTTCAAAAAATTCTTATTAAAATAAGTAAATGTTGCTTTATTCTCAAGTGAAAACGAAGATTACACTAATAATAATGTGTGTAATTCAATAGAGATATACAAGTTAATTTAATCAAAAGATATTTACAGTACTTATACTTACAATTTTTTTAATTAAAAATGAAAGCATTTAGTACTTAATACTACAATGAAATAATTGAAATTTATATAAAATAATTACAAGATAAAAATAACTTTTACATACTATGTTTTTAAATTTTCTGCGGAATCATATAAACGTTACTGGAGGCAGCGGAAACACGGAGCAATTGGATAAAAGTATTAAAAAAATTCCTTGCTATCGTGTTTTGAGCTATTATAAAAGTTTCAAATGGCTATCTAACCGGGAAGTTTGTTAAAAGTTGATTGCAAGCTTTATAGTGTTAACGCTACCGAATTCAGCAGGGTCCCGAAGCAATTGGCTGAAAATATTTTTAAAATGCATTTTCACCATATTCTGAACTATTTCGAAAGTTTCAAATGTCTAGCTACTTGGGAAGTTAGTAAAATTAATTTTCTGTTGAATTATATAAGCGCTTCCGAATACAGTAGGCACCTGAAACAGTTGATTAAAAGTATTTTAAAAAATGTATTGTCGCCGTGTTCTGAGCTACCCGGAAATTTTCACATGTCCAGCTAGTCGGGAAGTTAGTGAAAAATCGATTGCAAGCTTTGAACTGGTAACGCTGCCGAAGGCAGCAGGAAACCGAGACAGTTGGTTAAAAGTATTAAAAAAATATGCATTTTTACCGTGTTCTGAACTATTCTGAAAGTTTCGAATGTCTAGCTAGTCGAGAAGTTAGTTAAGTAAATTTTCTGTTTAATCATATAAACGCTGCCGAAAGCAGTAGGGACCTGAAACAGTTGACTAAAAGTATTTAAAAAATGTATTGTCACCGTGTTGTGAGCTGTCCTGAAAATTTCAAATATCTAGCTAGTCGGGAAGTTAGTTAAAAATCAATTGCAAGATTTGTACTGGACAAACAAACAAACAAGAATCGAAGTTAATAAAAACATGGTAAAATAGGTAATTTACTATATAAAAAGTAGGTAATTTACTGTATATCTGTAACTATATAGCAAAACAGTTACAGATTTGAACGCCCATTTTAACTATACAAAAGGAAGTTAATTTAATAAGTGTGCAAATTGTATATTTAATCTAAAAGTTCATAGAAAGTAAACTAAAACTTAAAAGCATAATTACTTACTAACAGCAAAATAAAAACTATTTACATACAGAAATAATAAATTAACTTTAGGAGATAACCTTATTCACTATCTAACAAAAATTAAACAATGGTATTAAAGTAATCCATTAAGGCAAAAAATAATTGAAAATAGTAACACTCTAAGAAATCGATATTAAATAAACAATAAAGCATAGTACAAAAACAATAAACGTCATAAAAATTTAAAGCACAGATTTAAAAAAACGTTTTCCGTGGCCATTTTATGTGAAATATTACTTATAAGTGTTATTTTTTATTAATATTTATTAAAAAGTTTTCCTGTTTCGCTGGTCACTATACAGGGTGGCTAATAAGTATCCGGAAAAAGTATTTGATAGTAAATAATTAGTGAAATGGCAAAAAATAAAAAATAAAAAAAATAAATTAAGCTTCTATTTTTGCAACAAGTAATGTCTAACAATTATTTTTTACTATGAGTTTTCGAAATGGCGGTCATCAGTTTTGACGCAAGCTGCGATCTTCTTCGGAAGCGAGGGGATGGTGCGGAGCAAGCAGTTTGGGTCTAAATCCTCCCATATTTTGCTCAGGGCTTTCTTGAATCTATCAAATGTATGATTTTCTGTGTTCGCAACTGTTCTTCTAAGAACCCACACACTGACAAATCCATTTAATACAAATCAGAACTGTTAGAAGAACAAAGATTTTAGGTCTGATATCTTTTCACTTTGACAGCGATTAAAGCAAACGTTGATTTCCCTCCATGGGCAAGAGCACAAATTTGGTGAAAGATCTTACCCGGGTGATTTTGCTTCCATGGAAGTACAGCTTTCTCTAAAACATCTTTTTGATAAACTTTTCCATTATTTTTTGCATTTTCTTTGAAAAAGACAACAGTTGAGTCTTCCCATTGTTGCTAATCTCAGCTTAAACCATCAAACATTTTAGAAACGAAGATCTTGTTGCATCGTTTCGTTTTCTGGTGTGCTTGAGAGCTAGATCCAAAAGGTTGCGCGGTTTTTGAGAGTTTTTAGCGACTTAAACAGTAAAAACTTTCTCATCGGACCACAAAATGTCTTAGATGCGCCGCACTTTGAAAAAATCACCAAACTTTTTAATTTGTCCACAAAAGCTCCTCAAACTTTTTCAGGATACTTAATAGCCAACCTATATTTAAATCAATTTCCCTTTTTAAATTAACACTTAAAGAATGTATAAGTATAGCAATCGTAGCTAAGGTAGAATAGAATAATTAAAAAATAATAATAATAAATTTTTGAATGAGATTCATCCCTACGGTAACATGTATCATGATAGGCTCTTATTAATTGTACTATTCTAGTGTGGAACACAGTTGGTATTAAAATTCTACGGTATAAATGTTGTATTTGCGAAGTAACGCAATCGGCAATAGCAAAAATTGCAGGCATTTTCTTTGAATTTAATGACAATCTGTACCTTTCATTGAAACAGCATAAAAGTACATCTTCATATGTTGGCGAAGTATTTGGATTCAGTTCTTTTGGTAAACCAAAAATATGATATGCATAGTATTCCGGTTGGCACCATTTCTGATGACGGTAAGGTTAAATTTACACTAACCTTTTGAGAGGGGCTCTTCCGAAATCATATGGTGAAGCGTGACAGATGCTGCCACAGCCCCTGTCAAAAGACTAATACATCAACAGATAATTTTTAAAACGCTACTGTAAATTCACTATTTAACATTTTATTTTAACCTAATCCTACTTAACAATAATAAATCTAAAATGCAATGATCCGATCACTCTACTTGGTGACTGAAGATTGATATATTAGATGGGAAATCGACAATAAAATCGAGAAGATAAGTCACATCGCTCGGTGGAGGCGTCATATACATTATCACCGCGTTTAATGATTTGCTCTTTAAATTTACGTACTAATACGTAATGCAACTTCAACTAATTTGTTAATATTACGTGCACTTATTAACTATAAAAGAAGAAATACAAAAATATGCAACGGAATATTCGATTCATTAGGTTTGCGAACAAACTAAATGAGTTCATTTTAAAAAGCAGTAAAAAAGTTAATTTTCGCTAATTTTATGAATCTTTACGGCTCATGTACGACCTAAAAACTGTAAATTAATATAAATATCTTCAAACGTATACAGAAAAATGTGTTAAAAGGAAGTATTTGCATGGTGTTAGAACAAATATTATTAACATTTGTATTTCAAGGAAAAAAAAAAAAAAATGTTTGCTTTTTTTTTCAAACATTGATGGTCATGCACGAATTTAAGACATAAATATTTATTTATTTATTTTTTCCCCAAACTTAGAATGCCAAAGTACAACTTTTGTTTATTTTCTTTTTTCTTTATTATTATTATTATTATTATTATTTGCTATTAGGAGTCGAGTTTCTAAAATATCCATTTTCGTCTCACCCTATTACACAGTGAAACAGTTAAAAAAATCCATGTGTAAAAATCATAAAAAAAACCTATATCATTCAAACATTACACAACTTTTGATATCGGGCATGCTTTTAGCGCGCAAACTTCTCTTTACTTACGTTTGTAGCTCTGATGGCAGTGGCCTAATGTTCAGAGCGTAAACGTTCTTACATACAGACAAATTGACAGGCACTTCTCTTTTTTGATACAGATACGTAAGATTATAATCACACATTAATATATATATATATATATATATATATATATATATATATATATATATAGCATGGTAATTGGGCGATTTAAAATCAATATTTTATACTTCCGATTTTTTTTTTCCATGTGATAACTAAAATTATTGCACTATACATTACATTTTTTAAAAAAATGATATTTTATACCGCATTACAGCATTTAATTACATGCGTGTTAAAAAAAAAAAAAAAGAAAAAAAAAAAAAACAATTACACATTAGTAAGTAAATACACATTTTGTACTGCCACGCAGATGTACGTTTATATATATATATATATATATATATATATATATATATATATAAAGGAAAACTTATGCATCGCATTTAAGTACTCCTGTAAATTGTTATTATTATTATTATTGTTATTATTATTTTTTTAATTATTTATTTTATTTAAATTTTTATTTGCATTTTTTTATTTAACTATTATTTATTTATTTATTTATTTATTTATTATTAATTATTATTTTTTTTAGGGAAGAAACACGCTTTTTTGGAGTACCGTTTTTACGGATATACCGCTTTATGTGCTACTGTTTTATATCTACACCAATGCTATTCATGGCATCAAATGCTGGGGAACAACTTAAAGTTATCTAATACTGAATAACGTTCAACCATTTTATAAATAATGTATTATTTCGAAAAACGACAAAACTGCTTAAAATAAGAAAATACACCAACGACAATGTAATGATGACAAAAAGTTAAATTTTATCAGTTGAAAAAAATGCTTTAATTAACGCTTAAAATCTTATTTAACTTTAAAAGAAACTTTTTGGCAGCAGCTGATAGTGACACTTTCGCTATTTTATCTTAAATATTTTTAATATTCCTTTTTTCTTATAAGCATTTGTAAGATGAAATACAAAAATAATATATATATATATATATATATATATATATATATATATATATATATATATATATATATATATATATACATATATCATAATGTTCTTCGGTTGTTTAAAAAAAAGAAGAAGAAAAAGAATATATATATGTGTGTGTGTGTGTGTGTGTGTGTGTGAAATGAATAAAATAAAGTAAACATAAAAGCATATTTTAAATATAATGAAACGTTCAAAACAATGTTTTTAGGTAAATTGTACTTTAAAAGTGAAGCATTTAAATTTAGGACCAACGTGACCAACATTTAAAACCCACGAATTTTTGTTGTGTGAGATTATACATGTTAAATAACAGGAAATGTAAAGGTAAATTTTCAAAATTCGAAATATCATAAAACGATTGAAATAATTTTAGAATCAGACATTTTGTCCACTACTTTTCTAGTGATACGGGATATAATATATATATATATATATATGGGAAATTGTATTTCTCAGCTATCATGTCCGTTGTGTGATGTCACTGTGTGTACCGAATGTATTTCATTGAAATACATTCGGACGTTTTAAAAAGGATACTTTCTGTTCTTCGTTTCATCTACTGGACGTTGTTCTCTATTATCGTATGTTACGGCGTCACTGTTTGTATCATCCTTTCAGTGTATGCGTGCGCACCTGACGGGTGCCAGTTTAGTTATTGAGTTGACGTGGAGCGGTTGTGTGAAACACAGACGGTGCTTTCCGCTCTTAAAATGTATATATATTAATGTTTATGTAATGTCCCCTTTATGTTTTAAATAAATGTTGTTAAATGTTAAGGTCTGTAGCCGTTTCCCTATATTTTTGGGGGCTCGACCTGTCCCAAAATATCTACCCTAGATAGACGTTACTAACGGAAAGCCGCTACTTCTGTTTTCAAAAACAGTAGCGTGAAAATGTTGTTCTTCAAAATGTTGTTTGTTTTCAAGTAGCTGTGAACATTTTTTTTTTTTTGTGTAGAAGATATTTTATTTATTATTTCATTGAAATACATTCGGACGTTTTAAAAAGGATACTTTCTGTTCTTCGTTTCATCTACTGGACGTTGTTCTCTATTATGACGTAAATTTACGTTTTTCAGTATGAAATATCAGCATTTTTCATGACGTTCCTTACTATAATGCTTCATTTCATTATGATTCAAGTTTTGTACCTGCCGATGATTTGAAATTTATCAGTGTGCTATTTTCTTCATGCCCGACGTTCTTAAAGTGATTCATTTCGATTAAAGTTTGTTTTTCACGTAATAAGAGCATTCTACACGGATTCATCATCATCTATCTGATCCTGCTTAATAAAATGATTTCATCAACGCTGCATATAGGACTGCCCTTAATGTCAGGTACGAGCATGCATTTTTTTTTCTCCTCTTAGTATATAAGGATGACTTGCTTGTTGATTTTATATAACTAAAGAATTTTCTTCCCCCATATTTAATTGCTTTCCCACAATAAAAGGATATTCTGTTCCCCAATATTTATTTATTGTTCCTAAAAATATATATTTTCTGGTTTTAATCCATTTCTTTCCCCATTATTTACTTAAAAAAAAAATAATAATAATACTTCGGTTTCCTTATTTTATTTTTATTGCATCCTAAAAATGGCCCTTAAATTAGGCGATCTCCCGCTAGTTGCAAATTCTTTGAAATATTCCAAAACAAATACCATAAAATTACTCAACACGCTGTTAGGATACCCAACATTTGATCATCAATCGCGTAAACGTATGCGAAATTTTAGCGGTTTTACTGCCGATTTCGACATTAATAAACATCAAGAACAGATTTTAAAATCATTTTCCTTGTCCGATTTCATATCAATCGCTAATTCACTACACTTAGAACCAGTCGGCAGTAAGGAAAATTTATGTAAAGACATTTTTAATGCACTTACTAATTTATCTGAGTTTCAGAAAACATTAGATAGTAGTTTTTTGGCAGACGAAGACGATCTCAATGTAAATACACATTCTCTTGAAACCCCTTCTTCGATCGTTCCAAATACTTCTGTTTTTCAAACCCAAAACGAAATCTTCCCTACGGAAGTTCGAAATATTTCTCCGAATGACGCTGCAGACACGATGTCTGATTTGAGTAAGACGCCACTTAAGAATGTGATATTTGAGAAGAATCAACTTATAGATGGTATAAAGAATGAACTTGTCTATAATAAAACTAACATGAATGCCTCTCGGGTAGATGAATTGAGAGTTATTAGATGCGACATTTTTCCGCACTCATTGGGGGCATTTTAAATGCATTTTTAAATAACATAAACCCAAACTTCCCATTTTAGGTTGATTTTTTTTGGAAATGGAAATAAATATTCCAATCACTTCGTTTATCTCTTTCTCTCTCTCTCTCTCTCTCTCTCTCTATATATATATATATATATATAATAATAGAAATCTCATCACCGTGGTATCTCCTGAAATAATACTCCAAATCGAACCAAACTTGCACAGCGAATTTATCTTATAATTATCTTGGATAAGTTGGTTAACAAAGTTGCTCCACAATTTTGTTTTCAAGTGGCGATGTATGCATAGACCATATAAGGGTCTCAACCAAGTTTATAAATGAATTTTATCTGCCATGATATTTCCAATCGCTTTTTCTCACCAAAAAATCTCTAACTCCAAACTTTTCATCAAAATCGCTATGTCCAATTTCATGTAAACCATATTTTTGCCATACGTTGCAAATGTCCTTTAAAGGTTTAACAGTGAACGCAAAAATTTCTGAATATGAAAATATTTCCAATCATTCATGTACCCCTAAACTTTCTTCCAAAATCTCTATATCGATTTCCGAGTAAACCCAATTTCGGCCATATGTAAAAAGGGTTAACTGAGAACGCGAATTTTTCTGAAGAGCAGGGTAAATCCAATCGTTTTAGCACCTCTTCGAAAACACTTAATCCCCAACTTTCAACAAAATCGCTATATCCATTTCCGAGTAAAACCGATTTCTGCTGTGTTTTGCGATTGACCGGTAAAGGATTAACTGTGAACGCGAATTTATCGGAAGATGAGATCCAACCGCTTTTTTTCATCAAAAATCCCTAACTCCAAACTTTCATCAATATCGCCTTCTTCATTTCCATGTAAACCCAATTTCTGCCATACGTTGCAATTGGCCTTTAAAGGTTTAGCTGTGAACGCAAATTTTTCTGACGATGAGGACAATTCCAATCGTTTAAGCACCCCAAAGCACTTAATTCCAGACTATCACCAAAATCCCTAAATAAATTTCCAAGTAAACACAATTTCTGCCATTTGCTGCTATTGGCAAATAAAGGGTTAACAGAGAAAGCAATTTTTTCTAAAAATGAGGGTTAATCCAAGCACCTCGATAAACACTTAACTACAAACTTTTTTGAAAATCGCTATACCCATTTCCGAGTAAACCCAATTTCTGCTATATGATACAATTGGCCGATAAAGGGTTAACAGCGAACACGAATTTTTCTACTTTGCGAAATTTCCAAAGTCGCATGTTTATAGTTAATGATGTGCATCCCGGCATCAAAACCGATATTTAACAGCTGTTCTTACTTCTTTACGATAAAAATATTTCTTTTTATGCATGTTTAAGTGAAAATTTCCCCTATTCTCCCATGTGAAGAAAATAGTAAATTAGGAATAACTTCTGAAGTTTTTTAATTAGAATGTTTGAAATAAATAGGGTTCTTGCTTGTGTCATAAATAATATTTTAAAACTGGTCTGATCTCTCTGCGATCATTTGATCGTGAGATATCGTGTAAACAGTCTAACAGTTTAACGGACTAACAAACTAACAGACACCATACAGACGGACACAATACAAATTTTGTCATTATCGGATTCCTCACACCTGAAAACGTGTAAAAAAGTCAAAAAACCGAGGTCGAAAATTTTCATGCTTACCTAAATTCCCCATACCTATAGTATGATGGGGAACTAAAAAGTGGAAAAAAGCAGTATTTTAATATTATATATATATATATATAATAAAGTAATAAAAAAATGCTTTTAATGCTTATAAAATGTATATATATATATATATATATATATATATTTTAAAGGATGTACTGTTCTTTTTACAGTTACATACCAATTTTCCATTTATTTCCCTTAAATTACTCTAACATCATATTAAACATTAAAAATAATTAAAATAATAATAATTGTTATCTTGAAATAGTTTGATAAAGACGATTTAAGGTAAAATTTAAGGCTGAGTAATTTATATGAAACAACCTATACCTCTTAAATTAGTTTTAAATTATGTATTTATAATAATAAATATGCAAATTATTTTTATGTTTTTTAATTAAATTTTCATTGAAATATTATCAAGATTTTAAAAAGGAAATGTCGTGTAAAATAGCTATTTTATTATAGTCTTGCTTTATTATTTAATAAAACAAAAATAATCATTATTTCTTTAACATATGCATATGAACATATATGAATTTTTTAATATATGAATTCTTGAATTGTTTTCCCAAGATAATAAAATTAGAAATTTATTTATGAAAATATTCAAAATTAATTAAATGTCATATTCGCGAATAATTTATTCAATTTATAATTTAGGAAGTCGTTTCAAAATTTTCATTAAAAAAATATTTATTTTTAACAGTATCAAAAAGGCATTTTACTAGTATACTTTGTTAATGTTATTTTATTTTGTTAAACAACCTCGACTACAAATGGTATTTGAATCGCATTACAACGGCTACGGCATGATTCCCATTGTCCAATATTATTTATCGGTATTTTACTGGAAAAATGGATTTAAATTCATCCAATAATGTGTTGGAATAATTAGATGTAAATCCATGCACCACATTAAGGTGGATAGTACGGCATATGGAATGAGAAAAAATGGTTTTAAATTATTTTGTGGCAGAAAACTGGAAAAAAAAAAAAAAAAAAAAAACGACTGTTAATCATCACTAGACTTTCACAGCATATGTTCAATATGTTGTCATTTTTTTTTTTTTTTTTTTTTTTTGTTAAATGAAAAAATCTAGAGTAACCCCACTCGACTTTCCGAACATTGAGTAATTAACGGTCTTGTAGATAAAGTAAAGCAAGAGGAGTTGTTAAATAAACAAAAGAGAGAAAATTTTAATAGGGTGTGAATATTTTTCTCCATATATAGTACACGATGTTTAATTTCACGCTATTGTACTTTAAGCCCATACATCATAACGATAAAGAATTTTTCGTTGTGTCAATGTAAAAACTTATAAATGCTGGATTCAACAAAATGCTTATGGTTAGTGCATCAATGACTTATAATATTTCTATGAATTTTCAGCTCCATCGGATAAGGCATTTAGGCGCCATCGCACTTTAAAGTTTGAGCTGATATGCCCCAAAGGTAAAGAAATGTGCATTTTGGCCCTGTAAAAATAACTATAAATGCTAGATTCTCTAAAGTTCGTGCGACGGTGACCTATAACATGTATTTAAATTTTCAGTTCATTTGAATAAGGCGATTAGTCGCTGTCGCCCTTTAAATAATTTGAGTCTATATAGGCCGTAATGATAAACAATTGTTATTTGTGTCCCTATAAAACCTGTTTGTTTGATGGTGACCTAAAACATGTATTTAACTTTTCAACTCAAAAGGATCAGGTATTTATATGCCATAGCACTTTAAATAATTTCACCCCATAGGACATAATTATACAGAATTATTTGTTGTGTCTCTGTAAAAAAAAAAAAAAAAAAAAAAAAAAAAAAACAATTTCAAGATTCAACAAAACCTATACAGATCATGAAACTGACACATAATAGGTGTATAATTTTTTTACTCAATTGAAAATGGAGTTTAAACGCTGTCACACTTTTAAGAATTTCATCCCATAGGCCATAATGATAAAGAATTATTTTTGGTGTCCCTGTGAAAAAACTGTAAGGGCTAGATTCACCAAAATCTATACAGTTAGTGACATTGTGACTTATAACATGTGTATAATTTTTTGCTCAGTTTAATAAGGCGTTTAGACGCTACCACATTTTTAAGATTTTGGTTTCATAGGCCATATTGATAAAGAATTTTTCTCTGTGTCCCTGTAAAAAAAACAATAAGTGCTGGATTCACCAAAATGAATAGGGTTCGTGCTACGGTGACTTACAACATTCGTACCAACTCTCAGCTCATTCGAGCAAAGCGTTTAGACGCTAGCATGTTCACTCACATACATACATACATACACACATACACATACATGCTTACACATACATACATCATCGTAAAAAATAGTGAAAACGGACTCAGGGCACCTCAAGACGTAGACAAACATCAAAATCTCTTATTCAGATTTTTGACATGATTACAGTACTTTACTTACATATGTATGTTCGGAAAGTAAAAATCCGCATCGTGTGGTTATCAATAGAGGCTGAATATGACACAGATTTTTAATTATCGCGAGAATTGCGGAATATATATTCAATATGTTATCAACCATTTCTGCCATACGTTGAAACAGAGAAACAGCATGTTTCATAACAGACCACTCTATAACAGAGATATTTTTTTGTATGTGCTGCACAATACGCGCCTCGAATTTATTTAAATTTACAATCGGCAAATTGAAGGCATTTTTTATTTTTTAGAAAACACCAAAACTAGAAAACACAAGGATGAGGATTATCTGATTTTTAAGACTACACTGAATGACCTATCTCTACGAAAGAAACCGGGCACACAAACGACGATGTTGTCAACCAGGTCCACAGAGTTTGCGGAATAATGAAATACCAGTCAATGTGGGAATGGATTTTTCGTCTCCCTTAATCTGTAATTCTCATTATTGCTTCACTGGGGAAATATATATACCGCTTTTATCTAGAACGAATAAGTGGTCATTTTTTAAATCCCTGAACTAGAAATATAGATTTCTGAGCTATGCGTAGAAGGCATGCCAATACGCGAAATAGACGAAATGATCCAGAATTTCTAGTGTATACATTTGTAGATGGTGAAACGATATTCTGAATGCTTTGTATTGCGAGAAATTATCGCTCTATTTTCTAGAATTGGGTCATAATCCAAGATTATAGTTGCTAGAACTTGCTTCTTGTGTGCACATTTGCGGAGATTTTTAAATAAGTTTGTCCTCGATAATATAGGTAAACACCCTAGAATTGTAATAGATGTTTATAGAATTCGCTTTCAAAGGAGACTAGATTTTATAATGATGGAACTATTTTTACTAGAGCCCCAAACTAGGTTCTAGATGTCAGTTACAGAATTTTTTCTCAGTGTTGGGAGAAGGAAATAGTCTTCTTTACTAAATACTCCATAGCCATCCATTGTTAACATCTATACGAAAAAAAAAATAGAGCAAGATTTTCTGCTATTTCTGGTAAGAAAGAAGCAACGCTCGAACATTGATAATTTTATATTGATAACAATGCTAGCATTTTTGTAAATTTTCATGGACCGTACTCATAGACAAGTCCAAAGTTCAAACAATTCCCGTGCACCCGTGTTTCTACACATTCCTCAGCTCTTTCACGAATGCTATAGACATATCTTCAACTGTCGTTATAGCGATAGTTTTTCTTCTGACAGATTTCATTTCAAAAGAGTCTGTCTTTTTAAAGTTTTATTCATTTTACACATACTTCTGGATTAAATTAGACTACAGCTTAAATAATAACCTTTATTGTCTGGAACGTCTTTACAGCTACTACCAAATTATCATCATTCTTGTAAAAGAGCTTCACAATACGAACTTGACATATTATTTGAGATACCCGAGGAGCTTTTCAGATATAGTATGAAGAGAATGCCACGTACCCTGGATTTTTATAACAAATATAACGTACTGTGCACTTACACACGGGTTATTTTGGATATTTAGTGCTTAAAGTGTGATCCCCTAACAGCACAAAATGTTTCAGAAACGTAGCAGTCATGCAACATCGAAACATTCAGTTTGCTTTCCGATTAGTTTCAAAAACGCAGAAATGTCCGAGATCGTAACAAAAACTCGAACACGTAACAAAAAAGTTTCAATTACTTAATAGATGGAACATCGAAAAGTGCGAATGTTTCAGAAAGGTATCAGAGAGCATACTTAAATTTGTAACCATTTTGAAAGATTGTAAGCTTTTTGTAACATAAATGAAACATTCTGTGCTATGTGGATATGATTCTAAGACTATTTTTTTTTTTCTTATTCGACAATATTACCTCCTTACTTGGATTATATTCATTTCAAATTTTAGGTCATACTGAGCAGTAGCTCATTTTTTACAGCGTTTTGTTAATGGGTTATTGTAGGAATCAAGGTCGATTGTCTGCACTAGGGTGCTAAACCAGAGGGTGAGTGCCATCCGTGGGGTTCTTTATAAGGCGTCCTGATACGTATTTACGCAAGTTTCCCAAAAAACCTCGGAAAACACCGAACGGCCAGGCATACGAGCGTGACCTGGGATCGAACCCGGCACCTCACGTCAACCAGCACATCACGTCAACCGGCACCTCACGTCTTTACAGTGTTTATATATATATACACACACAAGCATATATATATATATATATATATATATATATATATAACGATAACTTAGAAAATAGTGTTGAAACTTTTGTAATCAATTATAAATTATTAGGTTTTCAAATCTCTCTTCCATATACTAGATCATATAAATATTATTTTTTATTTAGGGCATAAGAAACCGTAACATTAAAACTTTCATACCTTATTAGATACATTTTATAAAAATATCATACTTGATATTCCAGATAAAAAAAATAGCTTGTCTTGTGTAAAATTAATCGAATATTTTGTAACAATTTAAGCATTGTAGGAAATTTAATATTAAATTTAATAAAAAAAATATCAGAAAAATATTATATGTATGTAAAATAGTACAATAGTAGTAAATGTCACTTAAAAAAAAAATAAATAAATAAAAAAATAAATAAGAATCAAAAGAAAAAAAAATAACACGCAATGAAAAATCTACCGGTTGTATCAAATATTTGTTTAAATTTCACATTTTCAATATGACGTCATGTTGGTATTTTTGGACAAATAATACTGTGGAAAAAGAAACAAAGAATGAAAATAATACCACATCTACGGCTATATGGAGACGTAATTTATTAAGGAAAATATATTAAGTTCCGTAACTATCGAAAGGATTTGGAAAACAGCTTTACTTATCTATCGGAAAACTTCATGTGTGACAATTTAATCTAATAGCATTCTCTTACGGTTGTTAATCCTGAAAGGATAAATGAAAAAAAATCAATAAAACCTTCTACATATACTTCATTTATACAATAGTTCTTCAGCGTATGTTTATTGTTATATGTTTAGCAATATTTGTATATTTTTGTAGCCTTTATATTATAATATACATTTTTAATTAAAAAGAAAGAGAAGAAGAATATTGCATTTGGTTGTAAAAAAAGTTTTAGTTACACAGTTTATAACTTTTTAAAATGTTTCTTTAACGACGTATGTTAATGTATATATAATTCTTATCATACTGAAGAAAATTTAAATTAAAATAATAAGAATAATAAGAATAAGAATAAGAATAGAAAGTTTATCTGCCTATTGATTTCTATGTATACGTTTGTATAAAAAAAAGGCCGATTTTCTTGCGGTTATTTTCATTTATTTATCATTTTTTTTATAATGACCTCCTCCTATAAGGTACAGTTTCAGTTATATCTTCTTAAAACAATATTATGGGTAGACATTAAATACGACAGGATAAATCACACGATTATAAGAGGTTTTTAACATATTATATGAGTATATTGAAAGTTACGATATTTTTAAATCTTATGTTACTGACATTACGAAATAAATAAAATACTTAATATTGTAATACATTAACTTAATAAGTATTAATTCATTGTGCTTATTACTAAAAATGTAATGTCAGTTCTTTTGAATGAATTCATCAATAAACTGCAGCAAGACATATGCAATAAGACATGCCCACTTCGTTCTCCATCATACACATTTGATATTCTTTTATTATTCTGTCTGCACCATACCAATTAGAATTCAGAATAACACCTTTCTTTTAATAGAGGTGGTTAAATATTAATTAAGATCAAATTCAAAAGCAATAAAGTTTTCGATTTAAGTTACTCTGACTCACATTTGTTGTTGGCTCAAATTGTATGCTGGAAAATAAATCCAAATATTTGCTCTTAAACTTTCTCTATCAAAGCAGTAGATTTTTTTTTGTGTGTATAAGACTTTAGATTATAATAACCATCGATTAAAGACAATATGATTGTTGAAATATAACATTTTCATACCCACACCAAACCAAGACTGTTCACCTTGTTCTTTATAACATACGAGGAACGATCAGAAAGCAGCACCTGTTTGATAAAAAAAAAATATCCACTAAAGACTTTATATCTATATATAAACTTTTATTTTGTATGCATGTAATGGAAACTGGCTGACTAAGGAAAAATTCTGGCAATATACTTGCGCATGAACTATTTACAAACGGGTATTACATTCCAGCGCCACTTGTTTATTCACAGTACGTTTTTGGACATTGTGACTGTTTAGATACTGTTTAGAAACAGGAGGGCCTTCTAAACAGATTGCCATTGAACAATTTACATAAATCAACACATGCCGTCTCAAACTGACATATGCAATAACTTGATGGTTGCCATAAAAAAAAAAAAAAAAAACAGTTTACGTTTTCTGAAGGTCTTCGACTCTAAATTTTGTCAATAAATGCTTACTTTCGACTTTTTTTCTTTTTTTAAGATAAATAATAAGTCTCAAGTTTCCATACAGAAAACTTAATGGTATATAATCTTTCGTAGACTTTCGAATTTGGATGTCATAAAATAAATATTTATAGGAATATAATATGTGTATTTATATATATATATATGTTTGAACTCTTTCTTGCAAATCAAAACGAAATAAAATTATTCTTTTTATATTTTTATTAAACTTACAAATACAGAAACTGACACACTTTTTCTTTTCATAATCAAAGTATATATCATATTCTGTTATAAGAAATTTTTGAATTGTGTCGTCGGTATAAGAGAAAGTACAACAGCTAGATATTTCTTATAGAAGATGATCCATTGGGAATCAGCAACCATGATTCTATAAATTTCAGTAAAAATCAATTTTCTGTTAAAATATTTAACACAGCATATTTTACACTTTCTATGAACTCCGTAATTTCGAGCAAATTTTAAAATAAAATCTTGTTCAACATCGTTTTTAAGACCCTTGACTAATACGGGTTATCCTGTTAACTGAGCAGTTTTGTTTTGCTTAATATGCTTATAATTCAAACGAATTACCAAAATTAACCTTATAGTCCTATTATTAATTTCAAGCTGAAATAGTATCAGTTTTAGTACATCAGTAGTCACCAATAAATTTGAAAAGCGAAATCTGATATGCACAATACAGTGAAACCCCGATCTACCGTTCCCGCATTCATCGTTTTATTTGCATGGTTCCTGCACAAATTGTACTTAAATAATACCGTGTATGTATGCACAACCTTACTGATTGTTTTTTTTTCGAACACACACCAGTTAGGTAAGACTTTTTTTTTAAAACATATAAATATTAATATATTTACATAAAGTGAAATTTTCAAGCTTTATTTATAAATAGTTCTCGTGCATAAACGTTTGACGTATAGAACACTACGGATTCCTAAAATATTAAGAATTATTCCTTTGATTGCAATTTTAGATGAAAAAAGTAAGTGTTTAAATTTAACACCTAACACAATCCTTTACATTTCTCATTAGTAGGAAAATGTGTTTTGTTTTTAACACTTACAAAAGCTTACAGTAAAAACCACAGATATTGATTTGAATCACTACATAACGAGTCATTATTCTTTAAATAAGTCGGTATTGACATGCATCTCATATGATATAATGCAGTTTACAAAATTACAAATATATATATATATATTAGAAATGATCTTGAAAAAGCAATTTTTGCTTTAAGTTCATAAAACAGCTCTAAATTTCGGTCAATTTGAAAATTGTTTCCATAGAAATGTAAAACGTTCTTTCTATATCTATTTTACCACATGACCTGAAAAGATTTTTGCAGGACAAAAAAAAATCTCAGAACATAAATGTCATAACGTGACTTGCAGTTAAAAAAATATAAAAATATATAACTTAAGTTTCCACATGTTTCTTTGTTTACTATACATTCTCAGCGGGATAGAAAAGGCTTAAGGCAATAAGTTTCTGTACTAGTTTATTTATTTAAACAATGGCCAGAAATCTAGTTTAAAGAAAAGTTTTTCCAAACATTTTCTATAAAAAAAATAATAATAATTAAAAAAAAAAAAAAAAAAAAAAAAAAAAAAAAAAAAAAACAATTGTTTTGCAATAGTATGAAAAATAAAAAAAGTTCGATAATATTTATGACTTTTATTGCTTTTATTTTAATTTGCTTTTTTTTTTTTTTTTTTTTTTTTTTTTTTTCAGTAATTTCAATTATTCTGGCGAGGTTTTTGAAAAGGAAAAGTAATAAGTGAATTTGCTTGATGAACTTTAAAAAAGAAAAAACTAAATAAATAAAATAATATTAATAATAATAATTGATTTCTTGTTTATACTAATATCATGCGTAATTTAAATTTTTAAAGTATTTTTTTTCTTTTCATTGGTTGGTTATTTGTGTTTTAACGTCTCAATAGTATTGCGCTATGGGCAATTGGCGACAATCTGCAACGCACCCCTAGCGGTGGTCCGGATACATGTTTTCTTTTCATGAATATTTACATTTTCAGATTTTATATCTATATACATCTATTTTTTTCTTGCATTCGTACTTAGCAAAATACCTAACTAGAGGTTTAAACTCCTCGAACATAGCATTTCCGATTTGCGAGCATTATATATTAATAAAACTGCTGGATAGAATCTTATTGGGTTGTTTAGAAAGTAATTTATTTTTCTCAGCAGAAGACTTAATTGTATTTTTTTTTCACAGCATCTTTACAATTAAGCTGCATTGCCATTATATATTGTGACAGCTGATATAGCAAGGCTTCCTTGTGAAAACGTTCGTTTTACTCTGTTCAATAGATTTTGATTGGTGCCCTATCAAGTAAAGAAAATCGGAAGCAACATTTTCGGCATTTTTTTTTTCTATCAAAAAGGCGAAAATACTGTTCAAACAAGGTAAAACGTATACGATGTGTATACAGAAAATTTATTTAAAGAACGCCAGTGTCAAAACTAGTTTACCAAATTTTGCTCTGGCAATTTTGAATTTGAAGTTGCAATACGTACTGGAAAACCAGTTTATGCTAATGAAGACAAAATAAAGTATTGATTTAGGAAAACTGCTAAATAACAACTCGTGAGGTCGCTTAGAAACCAATCAAAAAGGAGAATATATAATTAAATAAAATATATATGCAATATAAGAAAATCATCTTTCATTTTCAAAGGAAAAAACGAAATTATTTTCCGAACAACCCAATAAAATATGACTAAAAAGAGTATCTAACCACGACAGAAGCAAAGAAATAAAAAAAAAAAAAAAAAAAAATTACTTAAATAAAAAAAACACTTAAAAAAGAACACCATTTTAAGTCCACCATTATTCATTTAATACATGAACCTTATGAAAATTCATTTTTTTTAAATAAAATATAATAGTTTTCTCTTGATATTTGAATTATATTGGGAAAAATCAAAATTCCTTTATTAAAACTAGAGATTTCTACAAAAAAAAAAAAAAAAAAAAAAACTTCTTAGTGCTAAATAAAATTTGTATTTTTATATCATTATGTCAGTAAATAAAGAAAAAAAAATAATCGTTTAAATTTTAGCTTTTAGACCGCTTTTATATAATAAGTGATTATATGATTATTTTTCATTACAATACAGATACTTACATGTAAAAAATAAATAAATAAACAAACAAACACTATACTATTTTTTTTTTCTGAGTATGATATTGAATCCATTAAGGAAAAAGGAAAATCATGTATTTTGTTTAATAAAATACATAAATTACGGAGAAAGATAACATCTTGCTATGTTTATTTCGGAATTAATTAATTTTGTAAATAAGTTATTTTTGCTCAATGTTTTAGCAAAAAGTAATGTAATAGCTTTTTTTTTCTTTAAATAAGATAAAATCTATAAATATTTGTTAAACTTTTACTCTGTATATACTTTGGAAAAACTTTTCTAATTTGAACTTACATTTCAGGAAAAAAAATCGATGATTTTACAACCATTTGTAATATTTTCCACCTATTACGTTTTTATGCCACTTTTCCTAAATAAATTTTGTTCCTATAAAGCTACAAAAAAAAAAAAAAAAAAAACCTCTAAAATAAATATAAAGATGCAGGTATTAAAAACTGTCATAAATGGCACCTATAATCTGTATCAAAAGTATAATATAATTTTATAATAAAATACTATAAATTTTATCATAAAACTTTTATTTCTCTTCTTTATTATACATCATTCACCATTTATTTTGCATAAATAAAATATTTTATTCTAAATCTATAGAACTTTTCTTTTAGCTTTAGGGAAAATATATTAATATAACATTAAAACAATCTTAGAGATTAAATAGTACAATACACATCTGGTCGCAGTGCTTGATTTATTTCAAACCACCCTCTTATAATTCATTCATAATTCAAACAGTATGCATCAGTATGTTCTGTATGCAACAGTATGTTCTGTAGCATTTTTTAACCCTTTATTTCTCTATAATACTGTGTTACACAAAATGTACAAAGACAAAGAGAAATGCATTTTGCATTTTTTTTTTCTTTTTTAATATTGCATGTAAAAATAATTTCTTTCAAGCGTAAAAAATCAAAATAAGTCCCAAATAGTTTAAATTTAAGTTTTATTTATTTATTTATGATATAACTACATATTAAATCATTACACACATTTAAAAATATATGAAGATATTAGTAGAAAATATACATAATGTTAAAATGATTTTCTCAATTTTTAACATTGTCATTTTAAGAAGTAAAATAAAATAAAATTTTCCATTTTTTTTTATTATAAATAATACTATAACTATTTTAAAATATAATAACCGCGGTACCTATATTGCTTAATTTCAATACATCATTTCTTCCTCCAGAATGCATTTACATATTTTTTCCATTATACGTATTCAGTGAATAGATGTCTAATGCACAAGAATGCATAGATATTTTTATTCTTTTATTTATTTATTTATTTTTTTAGAAACATAAAATTCTCCATTTACTTGTACATTTTTGTTCTAACATTAATTCTACATTTATAGATTTTAAAACACCTTTTTAAGTATACGTGAAATATATTAAATTATACAATTTGGACTTTTCTATGACACGAAAAAGTGGAAGCTTAAAACCAATTTTGTATAGTTTCAAATATAATTTCTCCCAAATCCTTTTTAAAGTATTCGTACGATCAAATAATATATTTTAAAGTGGAATTAAAAGCCTGTCGGGTTAACCACTTTAAATATCTCTCCGAGAAAGATACAGAAAATTTATCCGATGCTTGAATTAGTTACCTATTTGAGTTCTTTGTAAATCTTAATGTAAAATGAAAGTTACATCTTGTAAAATTCCAATTTTATATGAAAATCAGTTTTATTTAATTAGGAGAGATAGATTTATAATTGAAATACTTTGCGAGCTGTGATCAAGAAAACATTTGACGTATATATACATATATCTTAATTTAAAATGAATATAATTTTTAATTAATCTTGCATAAAAATTCAATTGATATATTTTCTGTCGAAAAATTGATGTAGTATATCTACCTCTCTACATCATCTCTCTCTCTCTCTACCTATTTACCTCTCTCTCTATATCTATCTATATATATAATTATATATATACAGGGTGAACGGGAAATCTCTGGCTAAAATTTAAAGAGGGTTAAAGGACACGAATCTAAAAAAGGATTCGCAGTAATATGTGTACCTATAAATATCACGTGAAGGTGGTAGAGAGCGCTGTGTTGGACAATGGAAAGAAGCAGGCGATGTGGGATGATGCCATTACCTCTGTCTCACACAGTATACATTACTTCAAGGATGCTGAACTAGCAGATAGCCACCTGATAACATTTAAAAAAAAAAAAAAAAAAAAAAAAAAAAAAAATTGGCGGTTTGTTTCAACTGCCCTACACAGCCCCCTCTACTTCTTCCATGCTGCTCTTTCGGACACGTATTGTACTGTGAATTACCTTATATTCGCCTCCCTCTAATCCCCTTTAAAATTTCGCTACACATTTTCCGTTCAGTCTGTATATATAAATATATATATATATATAAGAATAGATAAACAAATGAATGAAATTAAAACCACAAAAAACACTGAGATCTTCTTCAGGGAGGCCCCTCAGTGTAGTGAAAGAGAAGTTTATGAAAGGACAATAGCAATTAGCTAATAACTATCCTTAGCCCCCAACTCCTCACCAAACAGAAAACCACCAATAACTGGAAGAGAAATCAAACATATATATAATGTATAAAAATACTAAAAAAGTTATAAAATTACAAAATTGCAAAAGTTACAATTACATCAATTCATTTAAAAATATTGGGTGCTACGAATAGTTATTAGCTAATTGCTACTGTCCTTTCAGAAACTTCTCTTTCACCATTACACTGAGGGGGCCTCCCTGGTGAAGATTTCAGTGATTTTTAGGGTTTTATTTGATTCATTTGTTTATATATTCCTACATTTAAGTTTTGCATTTTCTTTCACTGAAATTTTGCGCTTTGGTTTGTAAATCTCCTTTTGGTTTTTCTAATCTTTAAACTTATTTGTATATAGGAATTCATTTCAATAGTTTTCTCTTTCTCTATATATGTATAATATAGCATATATATATGTATTGTATATATATATATATGTATATTTAGCAGAATTTTTAGAGAAAATTTTTATCCTTTAAATATTTATTAAAAATTAAGATGCATATATGTATATATATATATATATATATATATTACAACTTTTACAATTATAAATCATTTCTTTAGTTAAATGATAAGAAAATAAATAATTAAACAATGAACTATTGTTTTAAAAAAATAATTTATTACTTAAATAATCACTCAAATCTTGCGAATTATTCTAGGAAACAAATAGTACTACTATTATTGATAATTTTATTAATATTAATTCACCTATAGCTGCAATTAACTTAGTTCTTTCTTTCCCGTATTTAAAAAGAAAAATTCACAAACTGTAATTAATTTACAGCTTTAGACTTTTTGTATTAAATATAATAAACCTTTTCTACTATTAAGTGAAAATAATAAATATTATTATATCTGAATATATTAGAGACATATTTTAACTGTACTAACCGTTTCACCGTTACAATTTCAATATACTTTCGTTGTTTTGTGACACATAAATATATATACTATGGTGGAAAATAACTAAAAAAATGTATTATAAATTTATTATATATAATACACTGAATGATACAAAAATCACAGAAAATATTTTTAAAAATGCATTATTAAATAATATCGACAGTATTATTATGCGGCTTTCCCACAAATGCGCAGAAAAAGCAAGAGATTTCATCTAGATTTTTAACAAAGCACTATCAAAGGTTAGTATCATATCATTAGCAGAAGAATAAAAAATTATTTAAATTTATTAAATAAATTTATTTGAATTATTTAAACTCCTTATTATTACTTTTTTTGTAAAAAACACCTTTACTTCCAAAAATTTCTTTTTCCATCTCTAAACATTAATTTCAGCAGTTTATCACAAAATAACACGCCGCGTTTGTAAACTATAATCGAGTATTTTTGAGTGTGTTTTATGATGTTTATGAAATAACCCTACCGTTTTTTAGGGCTGGATGGTTGTCTTATGCCTTCAACTTTACGTAAGGTTAAACTTAAGACATTTTACGCCAGACAGGAAAACCCTTTATCAGGAACTTCAATAACAAAACTCATTTGTATTTTTTTTTTTTTTTTTTTTTCAAAAAATATGCTTCATATGTAATTATAATTTCAGATATGTTATACTTCAGAAAGTCTTTATGCGTCAAGCGTTCGATATTGAATTTCCATTTAAACCTTCTTCAATTGTTAAAACGTGATAATTTCCTTTTTCGGATATTTCTTTTACTTTGACAGTTCCTGAAACTGGTTGAAGTTTATTCTGACTCTTAGAATGTTTAAAAAGCCTCATGTGAGTTATTTTACAACTAGTTCGTTCTTAGAAACGTATACACGCACTAACAAATACCATACTTCATATAAATCCAAAAGCCGTTTACGTGCGAATCCATTTACACACCATTTTGTAAAATATTTTTAAATAAAATTTTGTGCTGAAACATTTAAATCGTTTAATTTAATAGAATTTAAAAACTTCATGATTTAGTAACAAGTTTAAATAATTTGATAATAATTTAAATATTATTTTAATTTAATCGATATATTATATATAACTTTTGTCAACATAAATTAACGTCTGCAATTGTTAATATGCATAGTGTAGGATAATTTAATAACGTGGTTACAGTCGGCAGCGAAATTATTCGAGCGCTAGCAATAATTCCTATATAAAAAAGTGCACTTAATACTGCTTTGTTAAAAAACCCTTGTCGCGTCATGCTTTTAGTCAATTAAAAACATTATTCGACAAGGATATATTAAACAAAACAGTATTAAGTATACTTTTTTTTATATAGGAATTATTGCTAGCTCTCGAATAATTTTGCTGCCGACTGTATGACAAGGTTCATTTTAAAATTATTGTTCACTTTATTCTTGTTTTGAAATATTTGTCAAACACTATAAAATATTCTTAAAAATAAAGTCCCAAGTTTTCAGGAGATAACGTTTAAAACTAATGTCACATTTACAGCTATGTACAGAATAAAAAAAAAAAAAAAAAAAAAAAAAAAAAAAGTTTTTTACATGGTTTCCATTTGTGGATTCTAAATGAATAAAATAATGAAAGATTTAATTTAACCGGAAAATTGATACCACAATTTCAGCAATATATTGAGAAAAAAAATATCTATGATTTCGAAAATTCGTTTACTTGTTTAAATAACAAATTGAACATTCAAAATCCATTAGTTCGTTTACAGATATATCTTTCTTAAAAGAAAAAAAAAAGTCAAACCTGGTGATTTTACAGAATATATTCATCCATAATACAAAACTCGGTTGAAAGAAAACAATTTTAATTATAATAATTAATTATTTTCGTTGCTGTGTTCGTAATTTTATTCGTCAGGGAATAGTAATAATAAAAATTAATTATATAACTAGAATTTACCTACATCTCGAAAAATCAACACAGTTAAACAAATATATATATATATATATATATATATATATATATATATATATATATTCAGTCAAGCATAAAGAAAAAAATAAAAATCATTAAATAAATAAATATTTTACGAAATTGCAGCTAATCCGAAGGTATTTGGAACAATAAAAAGTTTAAGGGGGGAAAATATTTCCTTTCAAACTGCAGATTTTCTGTTTTTAAACTGCAGTCGATCTGCATATTTTACGAATTTTTTTTTTTTTTTTTTTTTTTTTTAGATACCTTCAGATTGCCCGCACATTTTTTTTTTTTTTTGCTTGGAATTGTATAAATAATTAAATAGACATATGGTTTTAAAACGTGAATCAAGGAATAAGCATGATATTTATATTTACTTGAACATATTAGACTCTAAAACATGTAAGTATTACGATACGAAAGATGTCCTAGCAAAAATCGGGAAAAAAAATAATCCATATTTTAAACAGGCAAGTTTAAATAAATGTTAGCATAGATGCGTAAGTACACAGTACTAAGCGGGCGCAGAGCAATTATTCTGTTTTGAATAATCAGATTATTAATAATTTAATTGAAAAAATATTGTTTTTATGACTCAGAAATTTTTTATTTTGATAGTTTATAAATAGGTTTGTTGTATTGTAAACAATTTAAAAAAAAATCATTTATAATTCTCTATTTCAATCGCTTGATTGCAAGCCATTAAAAAAATTCATACTGTTACGAATTTGTTAGTAGCAGTAATTGTTTTTATGTACTAATTTCATTTTTATGTACTCATTCAAACATGCTTATTCAGGTTTCCAAATGTTAATTATCTGCATTTCTAGCCAGTTTCACATTGAAATAGCTCATTTTTCTTCTAAAACCCATAAAAAAACCTTCATTAAGGCAAGTAATAAACTTGGCACCAAATTTGACGACTTTTTCACTCTTTGGCTGCATTTTGAGTGACCTTGGCGAAAAAAATCCTCACTATTCATATCTTGAATATCTAAGCTCTAACTTGATTAGAACAGATGTTACTGCAAAATTCTCGTTTTGAAAGCGGGTATGAAAGGAAACTGTATCTAGCCATGCCTGTCACTTTTTACGCCAAGATATTTCGGAATTAGAAAGCACTGCTCTTGACTGAGTCTCTGCTATTTGATCACGGCCTACTGCTATGTGCTAATGCTATAGTTCAGTTTATACTGTAAATTTGCTGTTTTCAAATTTTATTCTGTGTTTTCTGGGGAAACAGATGTTGGTAATTGGATTACAGATCTGGAAAATTCACGGGCCTCGCGTACGCAACAACACATTATTATTCTTTAAACAAAACATGTGTAAAAATACTTATAATCCAAACAAAAAATACTGAACATTAATTTACTCTTCTTTTGTTTATGTGTATTACATGCATTCAGAAAAACAGTTGAACATGTCTCTATCATCTACTAAAGCAAAGTACCATTTGTAATTTTATAAAATTTCAGATCGGTTTTGAGGAATGATCTCGGAAAAATCTTTCTGTTTTCATAGTTTAAAAAGCAACTACAAGTTTTAGTCACTTTTAAAAGTTATTTTTGAAGAAATATACTTTTTTAACTATTTATTTTAGGACATAACCTGAAATAATACTATAAGTAAAAAAAAAAATCTCGGAAGATCAAAGTCATAACGTGACGTAGTTAAAATTTTGAAAAACTGGAACTTTCTTTGTTTCCATATGTTTATTTGTTTACTAGCAGATATATTTTCTTTTTGTTTTCAATCGTCAGTGGAAAAGAAAATTTTATGAGATATACTATCTTGAGGGGATAAGTTTGCGTATCGCTTTACTTATTTAAACAATAACCAGAAACGCAGTTAGAAATGTATATATATAGTTGAAAATAGAAACTCGTTGTGTTTGAACATCATGAAAAACAAAATGTTTATAAATAATTTATATTCAAGAAAATTAAGTTACTTAAAGATACATATTAAATATTTTTTTTTTTAATCTGAATTTCTATTATGCTACAAACTTTTTGAGTGAATATTATTGAAAATAAATAATCTACTAAATATCGCAAATAGTTATTTTTACTAAAATAAATGGTTTTAATATATTTCTACCATTTTTTCAGAAAATTCAAAATATACCTTCACTTATGTCCATGACTACGCAAAGATTCAAAATGAAAATATGCATAAAACCCTTTAGCTTACATGTTTTCGGAAGTACTTAAAGATATTTTCGGTCGATGATATATTTTTGAATTTTAACGATATGTGCTTGTGGAATTTTTTAATGTTAGTCTATTTATTTTCCTAATAAATTATACAAAAGAAATGTTGCTAGTGCTTGCGCATGTGTAGTTAAAAATTATTTAGTTAAAACACCCATATTCCATCGGATATTTAATAATTTTATATTTTAATTGCAGAATGTTGTGTCTAATATAATATGCCAAGTTTTCAAAAAGTCGTATTTCCTTGGTTTTAAAACCCTCCAAGATATAACAAGAAACTATCGAAAAATTGTGGACATTATTAATGAAACTTTTATATCTCCGTTAATATAAATGTAATTCTCTATAAATTTATATATATAATTAAAATAAGCATTCTGTAATTAATTAATATAAAGCATTATGTCTTACCGGGTAGTCTCAAATATTATTATTATTATTATTATTTGGCTTATTTGTTACTGATCCCGTTTTAGTCTTTAGGACAAAACCTTCACTGAAATACATGTGGTTATAACATGTTCTTTTAACCTCTAGAGTTTCAAAAGAATTTTCCAAAATGTAAGAAGAAAAAAAAAAAAAACATATATATACTAAACTTTTTTTTCCCTTTACTGATATATATTAAGGCAATGCGTATTTAATGTTGAGACTTTATTAATTTGTCAGTGTAATGAATATATTTTATAAGACATTTTATTTACTTTTTTTTTCTTAAAAATGTATAATTTGTTTAAAAAAAAAAAAAAAAAAAAGAGATTGTTTATTAAAATATTAAAAATTTTATTTTACTAAACAGTGGTGAAAAATGTCGTTAGAATGCATATCTAACCAGGAAACAACATATAACTAAGTAATTAAAAAAATCTTATATCAAAAGAAGAACATTCACTTTTAGAACATTATTATTCCTTTAATTTATTATTTTTATTAAAAGGATTTATTTTGAAAAAAAAAAAAACTATCCTCTTGAGATTTGAATGATACCAGTAAACAAGTAATATCATTAATCAAAACAGCAGAGAATTTCTTAAAAAAAAAATAAAAATAAAACTGATGAAATTTCTATGTTTCAGTCATTATCTCAGTAAAAATAAATAAATAAAACAAAATAAAATAAATATCTTGTTTAAATTTCCTCCATTAATCTTCTTTTTTTCTTTTTTGGCACTTTGTTTGTTTTTTCGTATAATATAATTATCTGCTCATTAAAAAAAAATAATAATAATCTTTCTTTTCTTTCTGTTGTTATTATGTTTTTGAAATCAGTAAGACAAAAGGAAAATCATGTATCTTGTTAAAGAAAACACATAAATTCTCAGAAAAAGATTGCATGTTGCTGTATTTATTTGCAAATTAATCTGTTTTTGTACAGTGAAGAATTGTTGCATTTATTTTATCATGAAGTAAACTAAAAACGATTTCAAAATATACTGCACATGTGTTGTAAATTAATCATGCAAAAAGCATTATATAATTAAGTGTTAACGTTTGTTATAAATATTTTTTAGAAAATAGGATATATAGAATATAATATTTCTTAATTTTCCCTTGAAAAAAAAAGTAATAAACTGTTTACACAGGAATTTATTAAAAAAATATAATAAATCTCATTTTCCATAGTTAAATTTAAATAACCTCTCCGTGTGATGAAGATATTTCACAAACCATTACATATATATATATATTTTTTTTTCGAAAAAGCTTTTGCAATACAAAATACTTTTTTTCTTTTTAATCAATGCCAACAAATACTATTAAAATGCATACATAACCACGAAAGCAACAAACAAATAAGAGAAACAAATGCCTGATAATAAAAGCAGAAAAATTACTGATAGAAAATTATTATTCCTTCACTGGGAAAAAACTCTGTAACTGACATCTAGGATTTAAATTGTGGCTCTAGAAAAAATAGTTTCATGTCATCCTTATAAATTCTAGTCCCTTTGAAAAGCAAGTTCTAGAAGCCCCTATGAGAATTATTGAGCGTTTGCTATATTCTCGAGGGCAAAGTTATTTAAAAATCTCTGCAAGTAAATGAGACTACAAGAGGCGGGTTTCAGCAACTATAATCTTGGTTTGTTACGAAATTCTAGAAAATCAAGCGAGATATTCTCGCAATACAAAAGATTCAGAATATTCGGAATGTTTAGAATATTGTTTCACCATATAGAAATATATAAACTAGAAATTCTCGATCATGTCATCTATTCAGTTTATTGGCGTGCCATATGCGCATAGCTCGGGACTATATATTTCTAGTTAAGGGATTTGGAAAATGGCCACTTATTCATTCTAGAGGAAGGCTGTATAATTTTTTTCTCATTGTTTAATTTATTCTTTTATCAAGACTAATAATTTTTAATAAGAGAGAGAGAGAGAGAGAGAAAAGAGATTACTTATGAAATTTGAATGATACCAGAGTGCAATTAATAACATTAATCAAAACATCAGTGACTTTTTTTTCTTTTACAAATTTTAAATCTGATGAAGTTTGTTTGCTTCAGTCACTACCTTTATAAAAATTAAATAACTAAACAAACAAATAAAATAAATAACTTGTTTAACATTTCAACGTTGAGTTATTTTTTTAACATTTTGCAACAAGGTTGAAAATTGTTAATCACTTTCGTTTGTTTAACGCTTTCCAACGAGGCTGAAAAGCATTAAGGATTGAGTTGGTCTGTTTGTATGTCAGCTGTCAGCCTGTCTGTATGCCTGTCTGTTTGACTGTGCTCTAACTCTCGTAAATATTCATGTAAGTTCTTGAAAATGATGTATGTTATTCATGTTGACTATCTGATGCTCCATATTGGAATAGGATTTAATGCCTGTACCGGCTTGTGTACAATAACAAACGAAAGTATTCCAAATCATTGTGTTTTATGAGAGATAATTCTATTAATCGTATTATAATTTCTTTACATAAATCTTAAGGAAATTAAAATATGTTATTCAAGTCCACTATCGCATGCTCCCCATTGAAAATGGGGTAACTGCCATAACTGGTTTATATTCAGGGACACCCTAAAGTATTCCAAAGCATTTGCGTTATATGAGAGGTATATTAATAAAAAATAAAGGACTAAAAAAATAAAAATTTTTAGTTACAAGAATCTGATTAAAATGAAATATTTTATTTATATGCACAAAAGAATGCTTTCAATAGAATGTTTGATTAGTATTACATTTACAGGACCCACAAAACTAATCAGTTACATTAAGGGCTTTTATTAAAAAAATTGCTGTAATAGCATTTTCGTTTACATTAAGCATTTTTAAAACTTTTTTACATTTTTTAAAGTATAAATATCATTTCAATTAGTGAATCTATTTGCCCGTCTGAACTGCATATCTGTACGTCTACACGCCCCACCGTCAGTAAATACTTTCAGATTTTTAAAAATTGATATATGATATTCAAGTTCCCATTGAAAATAGCATTAAAAGATCCTGTATAACTGGTTTGTGTACAGGGTCACCCAAAGAAATGCGTTTTAGGACAGACATTTTTATAAATCACAATTAAATAACTTTCTACTGTAAAAATCTTAAAGAAATTGACTTTATTTTAAATATGTTGAAATAACGTTTTGCATAGAATTTGATATGTTTAACTTTTAAATTTACGGGGCTACACTGTAATGTTCACTGCAAACAAAGGGGTCTTAATGTAAGACATACAACCAACTGAAAAGTCACTTAATATACGTAAATGTCTTAATATCCACCTTAGATATTATAGGTATCTTAATTTAAGACAGAAATGTGACTGAAATACAAATTCAGACACAAAAAATGTCAGAAACACATAACTATGTATAATTTCAGACTGCAAACGCATCTAAATTTTCAGATATTTTGGAAATTTAGACACTTGCATTAGTTAGCAAATTTTTCACATGGAATCTACTTTAAGTAACATACTTTTCCTGTATAAACATCTGTCCGTTATTACATAAAACTGCCTGTGTTTCGCTGATACTAACATACATATAATTATAATAAGTATCCCCGTTGTGTCACTTGGTGCCGTGATTGGTAAGTTACCTGACATTAGTTTCACTCTCCGATGGATGTTTCGTATTCCACGGCTAATATGAGTTCGATTCCCGATACGGGTGAAATACTTTTTTTTTTTATGATTCATCATATATGTATATGCTTTAGAAAATTCGAAAATCTATTTTTAACAGAAAAACATAATCGCAGGCCACCTTTATTTATTTATTAAAAAACCTAAAAAATAGAGGTGTTTTTAAGCCTAAATAATATGGCAGTGTTTTAAGACATTTGCAATGTCATAATTTCAGTTGAAAAAAGGTGTCTTAAAAATACTTTTTTTCCCTTTTTTTTTCGCTTAAAATATTATCATCCGCTTAAGATACCTTTTTAACTTAATTTAAGATGTTTACGTTTACAGTGTACATGAAAGGCTGGAGTGAAGTTTTTTTTTTTTTTCAGAAAATGCATTTTTAACACTTTCCAATAATACTTCAGAGTCATTATTCGCTCAATTAGTCTATGACTATGCAGTTTAGTCCTGTATGCCCGTTGTTTGATAACGTAGGCTATCAATATTGAAAGCTATACGTTACAACGTTGAAAAATTGAGTTAAAAAATGTTAATAATCGATGTGTACCGCATAATTTTCTTTTTCTATTTCTTTTTTCTTTTCCCCTTAATTTACGCTTTGTTTATTGTTCCGTCAAAATACAGTTATCTGTTATAAATAAATAAATAAAAATAATTTTTTCAATCTTTATTTTTCCTCTATTGTTATGATGTTGTTGAAATAAGTAAAACAAAAGGGACATCATGTATCTATTTAAAGAAACCACAAAAATCTTCAAAGAAAGTTTACATATTTCTATGTTTATTTTCAAATAAGTCAATTTTTGTACAACACAGTTTCTGTTGTATTTATTTTATAAAGAAGTAAAATAAACACTCATTAAAAATATGAGATAAGTGAGTTGTATATTAATCACGTGAACAAAAATATATTAAGTGTTAATTTAAGTCATAAAGATTAAATTGATTACAGAATATATAGATAATATTATATCTTAATCATCTTGTAAAAGTGTACTAATCATTATAAACAGAAAATTATTAAACCAACTCATTTTTAATATTTAAAATTTTTATAATCTCTCTACGTATTAGACATTTTTAAAAGTTATTTTCTTTTCTTTTTTTTTTATTTTTTAATAGTATATGCATATAATTTTAAATTATAATGCAATTTGAGTTTTTACTTTATCAAGCAATGGTATTAAAATATATATAAAATCATGAAAATAACAAACAAATAAGTGAAAAAAAAAAAAAAACACTGTTAGCGCTTTAATATTTACTTAATTTGTTTACTTAAACAAAAAATTCATTTTAAATGTTTCCTCCTGAGATTTGAATGATACCAGTAAACAAGTAATATCATTAATCAAAAGAGAATTTCTTGAGAAACAATTCTAAATCTCATGAAACTTCATTTTCAAATTTTCGGCGATTATCTTTGTAAAATAAAACAAAATAAATAAATAAATAAATTGCTTACATTTTGATCATTAATCATTTTTAAACTGTTGCTTTGTTTATCTCTTCGTTATAAAGTAGTTAGGTCCTAATTAAATATATATTTCTTCCATTACCTTACTACCGTAAGTAATGTGAGTCCAAAAATTCGATATCGATTTTTCACCTGATTCACACGTTTTAAGGTCCCCAGAGACCAAAAAAGTGCTTATCGGCAATTGGTCAGTGTATGTGTGTGTACGTATGTATGTACGGAATATTCTGGCTATCATATGTCCGAAACTAATAAAGAATACGAAACTTCAGAATTGATACAGGTCTGGTGTACAGATGAATTTTCAAAATTTTGGCGAAAATTGGAAAACGGAAGTGGAACATCCGAAACCGGAAATTTGACCGTAAGTCCTTATCTCAAAAACAGGTTTGACGATTTTCTTCAACATCGCTATATTAGCACTCTATTAGATGTCCTTCCGAATGATATAGTTGGTTAGTTTGGGAAAATTGATAGGTGTCCTGTACAAAAGCTCAATATTAAGTATCACAAGTGCGTTCCATTAAAAACGGTAGCACGGAATTTTTTCAAACTCTGTATAATAACTCTTTTTTAAATATCATTTGTTACGTAATTGTTGTTTTCCTGTCAACGATTGAGTTTGTCAAGTATTGGTGAAAGCCTGCATCTCAACAACGGCTCTAACGATTTTCTTTAATGTTACATAAATCAATTTTAGATATCCTTTCTCATATATTACATGATTATTACAGTAAAATTACAGTCATCCTGCTTAGGTAGGTTAATTTTATACCTCGGGAATTGGTGTTTCAAAAGATAACTCAATCATATTTTCTGTTATTTTCTAATTTGCCATGCAAGCTTTGTCTTATATGTCTTTACTCGTGTATTAAGTTTCTCATACCGGAGAAATTTTAGGTTTCTACTTTGTTAGGTCAAGTTTAGGTTAAAAAAAAATAAAAAAAATAAATAAATAAATAAACGCATATATTACGTGTGATATTGCGTATTGGAAGTCGTGTGGTTGTTTCACACCAGATTGTTTTTTCTGCATTATTAGTAGGTTTTTGAAATCATTAACAGAAAGGGATAACCATGTAGAAAACGCACTAATTCTTAGAAAAAGATCACACGATGCTAAGTTTATTTAATTCACTTTTTGTAAAAATATTCTTTTGTTACAATTATTTTATAAAATATTATATTAAAACAGCTTTGAATCAATAAAAATTATTGCATCAAATTTATGTTACAAATTTTCATATAAACTTTAAATAATTTTCAAAATAATTTATATTTTAGGAAATAATTCAACAGCCCTACCATAGGAGGTAGTATTAGTATTCAAAGATTATAAACAAATATTATTAAAGTTATATTATTTTTTTATGTTTAATCAATCATTCTTTTAATTTTTATTATGATTGAAAATTTTCATTCCATATTATTAAAGCTTTTCATTGTTTCTAGTTATCCAAAACAAAATATATATATATATGTGTTGACAGATGATAAAGCTTATAAGGATTAAAAAAAAAATGCTTTAAAGCATTTTTTTTTATAATTTTATATTTTAATAATGAATTATTTAAAGAAAATAAAATACAATTTTTAATGGTTTCTTGCACTGTTTTTAGGTTTTATGTAAAATATGACAACATAAAATAACCATTAATTTCTTTATTATTTTTACATATTTTTGAATAAAAATATGAAAATTTAAGTGGCAAAAAATATTCAATAGAAAAACAATGTCTTGATATTTTAACAATGAAAAAAAAAAAAAGAAAAAAAGAAAGAAAGAACGAATGAAAAATAAATGTTATGCTGTAGTATATCCTTTTACAAATTCACGCAGTGTATTTTTTTTATTTTTTTAATCATTATTCATTAAAATTATTTTCTTGGTGAATTCAGGGTCAACAAACTGCAGACACAATAAAAAATATATATTTGTAGCCCCTTGTCTCTCTAACCATAACATAACTCACCCGGACAGGATGCTGCCGGATAAATAGAGATACAGACTTTGCACGTCATATATGGATATAGAAGCAGCCGTGAAGGAGATGCTACGCGAATAAACTTTCTAGAAAGAAGTTACTAACGCATTGGGATTTCGTACCAGAATATAATATATCATTTCAAATGCTATAAAGGAAATAGTGCGTCATATACCCATACAGCCACTGATATCCATTAGACATGCAAATTTCATCCAAATGATCCATAAAATATCTAAAATTTTTTCATTAAAAGTACTGGATATTCTGTACTAATTATAGATATCTATTAGATGTTTAAATAGAGACGAAATTTAGACGTACCTTTTTTTTTATGTCTAATAGGTGTAACATGTTAGATCAAAACAAGGTATAGATATATTCAATATCTATTAGATCTAACAAGTCTAATTATGGGAGATTTGCAGATTTATCAGATATGTAACAGACATCTAATGGATGTAAAAAAGAGTGACATTTATCGTGCTAATAGATACCTGTAGGATATTTACAGAAGTTTAATGTATAATTTTTAAACTTTTATACGTGTTTATAGATATCTTATGAATGTAAGTGGCTGTTTGGAGTATGAATTGAAATGATGCTGCTAATATGAGTGGTTATCACGTTATTTATTTATTTATTTTCTGGAAAGCAAACCGAGACTTTTTTTTTTCCAAAATTATCAAATTTTAACCTAGAATGCGTTCAGGCGAAATACTGTAACGTTAATTGGTGATTCATATTAAGGTTATTCCAATATAAACTTGATTTATATTGGGATAAGTTCTCTAGAATTTAAAATCTCGTAATTCTGTTTGTTAATTTTTAGAAAATGAAATGTATTGAATTAGTTTTACTGGCATTTATAATAGCTACACATTTTTTTTTTTTTTATGGAGGTTTTTTAATAATTTGTCAGTATAATGTCAGTGTACAAGTCATTTTATTTATAGGTTTTCTCAAAAAGGTATAAATTCTTTTTAAAAAGTTTAATATTAGTATAAATAATGTTATCTGATTAAACAATTACAAAAAAATGCTATTAAAATGAATATCTAACGATGAATGCAACAAACAAATAAGTGAATTAAGAAACTCTTGTTATCAAGAGAAGAATAACTACTGCTAGAACGTTATTAATCATTTAAATTATTCTTTTATCAAAAAGAATTTATTTTGAAAAAATGCTTCCTCTTGAGATTTGAATGATACCAGTAAACAAATAATATCATTAATCAAAGCAACATATATTTATTATTATTATTATTATATTTTTTTTTTTTTTTATAAATTCTAAAGCTGATGAAATTTGTTTGTTTCGGCCATTATCTTTGTAAAAAATGTAAAAGAAAAAAAGAAACTTTAAACATTTTTTTTTTCGCTTTGTAGGCTGTTTTAATATAATATTGTTATCTTCTCATATTTTTTATTTTTTATTTTTTTATCCTTCTTTTTCCTCTATTGTAAATACGTTGTTGAAATCATTAAGAGAAAAGGAAAATCATGTATCTTGTTAAAGAAAACACATAAATTATTTTTTAAAAAAATCACATGTTGCTATGTTTATTTTCAGATTAATTACTTTTTGTAGAAAAATTTTGTTTTGTTGCACTTATATTATCAAAAAGGAAAATAAAAACTGATTATTAAAAAAATATGTAAAGTAAATGTTGTGCATAAAACTCTTCCTAATAAAATTATATTATTAAGTGCCAACATATGTTATAAAAAAATTCTGTTAGATAAAAATATGTGAAATATATTACCCGGAAAAGTATACTAACGTTTTTGTACGATATTTTATTAAAATAACACATTTTTAATAATTAAAATTTTAAAAATCTCTCAACGTAACAGAATTTTTTTAAAAGTTATTTGATTTTACATTTTTCTTGGAAAATACACACGTATATATATATATATATATATATATATATATATATAATTTTGATAATACAAAATGAATTTATATCTTATCAAACAATGGCAAGAAATGCTATTAAATTGTATTTCTAACGACAAACATATGAGTTGAAAAAAATTCTGATATCTAAAGAAGAACTATCACTATTAAAACATTATTAATTACTTTATTTACCCTTTTTATGATAAGATTTTTTTTTTTTTTAAATCTGTTTTCAAACTTGAATGATACTAATAAACATATAAATTTTCTATAAAAGCAGTTCTGAAATACTGATGGAATTTGTTTATTTAAGTTATAATTTTTGTAGAATAATAATTAAAAATAAAATAAATAACTTGTTTAAATTTCAACCATTACTCAGTCTTTTTCTTTTTTTCTTTTTTTTTTTTTTCTTTATTGACGCTTTGTTCATTGTTTCGCTATAATATAGTTATCTATTCATAATAAAATACAAATATTATTATTTTTTCTATTGTTAGTTTGTTGTTGAAGTCAGTAATACAAAAGGAAGATCTTGTATCTTGTTAAAGAAAACACATGCATTCTCAGACAATTATTAAATGTTACAATGTGTATCTTCAAATTAAATTATTTTTGTACACTGGACTTTTTATTTTTATTTTTTGTATTTATTTTATCAAGAAGTAAAATAAAAACTATTTGAAAAAGTATAAGCAGACCTGCCAACCTAATTCGGCAAATTATTAGTACCGCCCCTTTTTCTACACCACTTAATTTTTAGAGTATTTGTTTTCTTTATTCATCATAAATGTGTTTCAAGAGAATTACTCGAAAAATTAAGTGGTGTAGGAAAAGGGGCGGTACTAACAATTTGCCGGATTTGGTTGGCAGCTCTGTATAAGATAGATGCATTGTATATTAATCATATAAAAAATTTGAAAATAGAATGTATAGATTATATTACCTTTTAACTCTTTTATAAAAGTGTATTTTTTGCGTGAATTTATCAAAAGAACACATTTTTTTATGATTAGAATTTTGATAATATACCAACATAATAGGGAATTATACAAGTCGTTTTATTTTCAACCAGTTTTAATAATAATAATAAAAAAAATTATCATATGAAACTGTGAGAACAAATGCTATTAAAATGTATATTTAATCACTAAAATAATAAATATATAAATGAGTTAAAAAAAAATCCTTATAAGTATCTAAAGAAGGACCAGTATTAGGACTTTATTACTTTTTTATTTTATTAATTTATGATAAGAAATTTGTTTAAAAATTTCTTGGAATTTGAATTATACCAGTAAACATATAATATAATTAACCAATAACATATATATATATATATATATATAGCGTAATATTTAGAAAATGTAAGGTACGTTTTGATTAAACTTATATTTATTTATTTATTTATTTTTTTTAGAAATCAAACTAATAAAACCTTTGCATTGCAATTAATTTAAAAGTAAGAATATATATTTACTTATCTTTTAAAAAGTCGATTAAGGAGATAATTTTCGGGAAAAAAAATCGTTCCTTATCATGATGAATCTAAAATGAAATATTTTCATAATCAAAGTAATGCAATAAAGATATTTTAAAATATTTGATGAAATACTTTATTTGAGGAAAATAAAATATATAAAAGCATATTTTCCATAAAATAATTAAAAGGGTTTTATTCATGAATTTATTTCAAAAGAATGGTATATCTTAAAGAGTATATTTAGTTATTTTCATGACTCTTATTTAGTTTTGAAAAACATTTTATTAATTAAATTCCAAATGAAAAACTTTTAGAATATTTTAATATTTTGAGAATTTGTTCCTTCTATGGTTCGTACAAAAATAATAAATAAATAAATAAATAAACATTAAAATCTATTTATATTTATTTCATTCGGGTTGTTTTAAGAAAATAATTGTTAATTTTCTTAAATATGCAAAAAGAAAGAGAAACAAAGTACATAAATTGAAAGAACCTCGTACAATTTTAAATTTAAATTTCTTAACATTGATTAAATTCCATTTTAACATATGATTTTAAAAATAATATGTTAACTTTAGTCACTCAGTGAAAAAAAAAAAAAAATGTACATTTCATTTTTATTATTGATTAAAAAGTGGATCAATAAAACCTTTTTCAATGTAAATAGTTAACATCTACAAGGATTTTTCACTTATGTAAAGTCACATAAGTGTACATCTTTTATGCATAAGTGTAAAGTCACTTATGTAGCATTTAAATATGTACTACAGCATAAAAGAGGGCGATGAATAAATGCAAAACATGGAAATATTTTTACAAATAACAAGTAAAAAGTGTATTTAAACATGATTATTAGTGATTTATGCAGTACTTTAAAATATCAGATAGGATTAAAATTAAATAAAATTTGTTAATTAAGACTTTAATGTAGCAAAAAAAGTGTAATACTTAATTGTATTTTATTTTCGTTTAAATCAGTGATCAGTCGAAGATTTATTTTGTCTACTAGTTTTAAAAACAGCTGTTATAAATTTATAAACATGGAAAAGTCTTGGATAGCTTCCTAGGTTGAATTCCAAAAAGTAACCACGGATTTTTACCGATTATAAAGTTTTCATATGATTATGAGAACTAATTCTACATCACTACCATTATTTTCCGCAATATTATTCAATACATCAGAGTAATGTCGTCAGTTCCATTAATTAAGATGTATTTAGATTGCCATTTAAGCGATGTAAATTGACTGGAGGTAGTATATTATCTGTGGGCTGTAAAAAAATTCCGTGTTTCATATCTCTTCTTATAGGTAAACGTTACTGGAATCTTTTCTATGTAATGACATTTGTTATGTTTTAAAACAAGATTGTTTAAGGTATTTATTATTATTATTATTATTATTCTCTTTGGTTATATGAAGTAACAAGTGAAACCCCCCTTTTTTGCGGGTCTAACCATAAATGTTCGGAAGTTAATTTTTACGTATTTCTTGTTGTTACAGTTTAAACCAACATTCTAAAAACTATCATATTTTTTGTTTGGTATGATAAAGAATATGAAAAAGAAATAATGTTTCTCCTCTTCTAACCTCAGTAAAGAAAATGTTAAAACAAACTTAATATTATAAGATATATTTTTAATCTGGAATCAATTATAATTTTAATTTCACTCGTATTTTGTTTTCTGTTTTGTTTATAAAAGCATCCACATGTCAAGGAATTTAACGTTTGCTCCAAGGAACTTTCACACAATGCTTAACACTCTTAAACAAATATTGGCCTTTCATGTACCGTTTATTAAAAAGAACGCAATTTTCGAGCAGGAGGAATATGGAATATGCTTTGGATAAGCAAGGCACTAATGTATGAATCAGATAAATTTTGCGATATTCCCAGAATAAATTTGGAGAAATGGAAGATGTCCGCGAATCCATAAAAGTCTTTTCACATTCATAAAACTGACAGAGTTTTCTAATTTACCAATGATCAATGGCGGGAACAGGCATGAAACACTAGCGTTGCAACAAAATAAGATAGTCTTAAACTCTTTACTTGATCTATAACATCCTACTTCCTTGAATGTGACGCACTATTATTAATATTTTTATAGAAAAACCTAATCTCCTAAAAAAACCCAGTGTCTTTTTTTTAAAACCCTTTTATTACATTAAGTAAATCTTTATCCAATCGTCTGACACTTCCTAATTCAATAACTGTCACATTAGGGAATCAATCAATTAATAAATAAAAGTCAAGAATATATTGAAATCAGAATAAAAAAGGCACGAACAAATTATGCTATTAAGAAAATTAAGAAAAAAAAACATTGCAATAATAATAATAGTTTACTGTTTAATTTTATTAAATTAAAATAATAATATTATTAATAAAGACAGAGTTTGTGGGTTTGGAGCCCGGGAGCTACCGATGAGATAACTTCTCGCCTATTATGTGACTAATATATGACAAGAAACTCGTAAAATTGACATGTAAAGAATACCTATATGTTATATTCGAAATTTTTAAGTTCCAGTTTTTCAGTCAGTTTATAGAACAAAGCATACACGTAAACACAGATTTACCAAGATTAGTTGAATGAAGTTGTAGAATATTTCTTTTGGTATCTAGAAAGTAAGTGAAGGACATTAAACAATTAAGATATTCATATATATTATACACCAACCAACTTTTATGCCTTTATTCATTCTTTTAATGTTATCAAATGCATATAAATTAAGCATTAAATAAATACATGCGTTACATATTTTAATTTTTTTTTAATCTGCATGCCTACAACTGAAGTGGAAATTTTTGACTGAATGTAAAGCTTTAAAAGATAAATAATATATATATATATATATATATATAAATATATAGATAGATAGATAGATAGATAGATATAGATATATATATATATATACATTTAAATTATATAAAATCTGTAATATATATTTAAGAACTTCAGAGTATTTCAAAACTCTCTAAAATTTCTTTTTTTTCGATATTAAATTACCAAATAGAGTGGATTTATATAAATGAAATTAATGAAAATAAATATACGAAATTATATTAAAGCATGCAATACTAATAAATGTAAGAATCAAATTTCAATATTATACAATTCCCATATTCCCCATAGTTTTAGTAAACACACAGTATTGAAATGTTGTTAAAATATTATATTTTACTTTTTATAAATAAATATCAGTTTTATTTGGTTATGAGTTATTATTAATTCACGCTAGAAATTCTTCCGTCTAACTTTTCGCACTAAATTAAAAGAATTTAAAATACAAAGCAACTTTCAAAATAGATAGAATATTTATTGAAAATAAGTCACAAGATTTCAAGTGCAAATGTACAGGAGGTTAGAAGCTTCAAAGTTTTAGACAAATGGGAAAAACACAGCTTGCATTTCGTGATAGAAAATGTGTACTAAAAGTAAAAAGAATCAATAAGCCACAAGACTCTTTGTTGCAAAATTCTTTGTCACTTTTAAAATTGAAAATTGGAGTTCAGAGTTTTTTTCTTTTGTGGCTTATTCTGCTTGAATCTTTAAAAAGGATTATTTATTCATTTGTTTCATGTTTAAATTTATATGTAATCAACTTTCGTTTGCCCATGTAGCTTGTATTGGAATAATCATTAAATCAAAAAAGAAAATGTAATAAAATAAAATTTTACATTAGAAAATTAACAACGATAACTGTATATTGTAGAAAATATTCTTTTTGCTTTTCAATAAATGCGATGATTTAAAAAAATCTTGAAAAAATATTTTACTACTTCAAATTTCTAAGGTTTATTTTTATTATTTATCTTAAAATTACTGGTTTTCTATACTCTATGACAAAGCCAAACCAAACAAAAAATAACAATAAAAATACACTAAACCTGACACATCAAGGCGTTACATAAATTGGACGAAAATCGACACACGTGATGTACATGTACCAAAAAAAAAAAAAAAAAAAAAAAAAAAAAAAAAAAAGAAAAGTAAAAGAGATTATAATTTCATAAAAAAAAATTGCTACTTTATTCAAGAGAAAGAACTTCGCAAAGTATCAAAGTAATTAACGCGTTGGTTCATTTCTGGTCATTTTGCAATATATTATTTTTAAACGGTGTTGTGTATTGATTTATCACCAGTTATTACATTAAACGTCTCATGAGAACAATAAGATTCGTTAGGTTATGGTATGCATTGATATCTGCAAATACAATGGTGTTTTTAATTTTAGAGAAACCGACTGATATAATCTAGAAAATATTTCTCATTCTTTCAGCCATGTGTGCTTTTTATTATTATTATTATTTATTTTTGTTAGAATGAAGAATTGATTCAAGGTTTGCCCTTTTGGTCGGCGATATCTTGGTTCTGTGCGGAAAATGCAATTAGCATAACTCGAATAAGATTTTCTTAATTAATTCACTTTGTCTGAGAAAAAGAAACTACAAAATATAATTCTAATTCTTTTCGTTTAAAAAAATCTTAAAAAAAAAAAAAGGATAATTTTATGAAAATTACATGTAATTAAATTTTTAAGAAAGAACATATGCTTTTTAACATTACACCTGATATGAAATGGAAGGGCAGCCTATATTATCACTTCTGGTTGTTGGACCGCATGACGGCTGATATTAAACATGGGATACCGCCATTTGCCAACTATTGTATGCACAGTTGTTTCTTACAAGCACTTTGACATTGCTTGCCGAAATTCAATGTCATAAGCTTTTTAATATACATTAAAGAGCCTATGAGACATAGACGGTTTAACGGCTCTTTCTAAAAATGCACTTATTCAAAAATGAGGCATTATATCTTAAAAAAAAAACTGTTAAAGTATAGATTTAAATCTTTTACTCTAATGAAATATTTGCACATTCCTAGAAATGAACAGAAATCATGCAGCTCTGTAAAATTTTAAAATCATAATATAAAAGATGATTGAATGTATAATACATCTCACGTTATCTTTATTTTAAAATTAATGATTAATAAATATTTAACTTTTTAAACTATTACATGGCCTTTAGTTGATACTGTTCCCAATAATAATAATAATAATAATAATAATAATAATAATATATATATATATATATACATATATATATATATATATATATTTCAATGGTGCGACACTTGCGGCTAAGCATTTGCCGGAGGTTCGCCGAATCGATGACCATTTATAAAGGGGCAACAAATGGGCGGTCATCGATACCCCTAACAGGGACAACACATCCATACCTTATCCGATATTCGAACCCAGGTCCTAAACTTGTAGGAGTCAGGGAAACTTTCCACTACACTGAATGGGCTTCACTTAAGAACAATATAATTATAATATTTAAGTAATATTTAAAATTAATATGTTCAGTTTTGAGGTACAACTTATACAAAATTATGTATATATATATATATATATATATATATATATATATATATATATATATATATATATATATATATATATGTATATATATATATATATATATATGTGTATATATATATATATATATATATATATATATATATATATATATATATATATATATATATATTTTTTTTTTCAAAATAATATCTTCCGTAGTGTAAAATGGGAAATGAAAAAAATAAATCATATTTATAATATTTATAATATATATTTACCATATTTATCACACTTATAATATTAAAAATAAATCATATTTATAAAAACAATTTTTCTGAAACAAATCTATATTCACGAAATTCTATTTTTATACTTTTTTTTTATTTGGCATAATGTATTTAAATTTAAATTTTGTAATGTACTTAATACTTTGTAAGACCTTAAAAAATTCCTATAATATGTTGACTTCACTCTCTCACCGCAACGGACGACCATAGTCTCTATTTATTTCATACATAAAAGAAAAAACCTGTACTTAAAACTTAGTAAACTAAATTTTATCTTCAAATTATACTTGCGTTTTGATTTAAAAGACAATAAAGCCCTTTATCTTGGGGAAAAAGTAAACCACTATAAAAAATGAAATCCCCATTAAAAATATCATTTTCTTTGGAAATTGATCCGAGATTTACTTTTTAAACTTAAGAGTGATTTTTTCGAGATAACTCAGTTCCAGAAAAGATAAATAATGTTTGAAAAATTTCTTTTTTATTTCAAAAGTATATTTGCTACTCAGTTGATAGTTAAAAAATATATATTCATTATTATTTTATAAGAATATATATATAGAGAGAGAGATAGAGAGATAGATATAGATATAGATAGATGATGAACCTAACAACAAAACCTAATTATGAACCTAACAACAAAAAATATTGGTATTATATATAAGTTTAATTATCAATATTTTTCTGTTTATGATCTACAGGTGTCCTATAACTCTGTAGACATTTTAAAAATTCAGTTTGCGAAAAAAAATCATTCTCGTGAAGTTTTTATTTTTTTTTTTTTTATTTTTTTTTAATTATTATTATTATTATTATTTATTTTTATTGTTGGTAAAGGAAAAAAAATAGTAATTTTTTTTTTTTTTTTTTTTGTCGACAATAGTTAGACAGATAGTTATATTTTTTTATTATTTGTTTATTTATTTATTTTGTCCAGTTGTGAAAGAAAAATACACAAGTAAAAGTCCCATAAATTGCACAATTTTGCAATTAGAATAGTTTATTTCTTATTTTGCTTCCTACTAGTGCATACATTAAGTTTTAATTGCGATGCTGACTTGGTGGATAAAGCGTTATTGGTGAAGGTGCTGTCCCTTAAGTAAGAACCGACGACTGAAGCTGCAGTTAGCAGTGTTATAACTCGTTTGCAAATTGACAAATCGCCCTCTATTGACAAATAGCTTGATTATTTTAATCCTCATCCCCCTCCAAAAGAAAAGCAACTCCCGAGACTGATTTTTTTCGCAAACCACATTCAATTCTATCAATTCATTCAGTAGTTACGGATATTTAAAATATCTACAGACATATATGACACTCTGTATTATAAATAATTGCTATTCAACCATTATCATATTCAACCAGGATATAAATCGTCAATTTAAAAAATATATTGCAACTTATAAACATATTGTAAATTATACGCACATCAAATCACTATATTCACATTTTTTGTACTAACTTATCGATTAACTACAAGAATATAAATAAATATCTACTAAGTCGCCCCTAATGACTAACTTGATAAACGATAAATCACACTCTAGAAAGCTGATAACTAAGAACGCGATTAATAATTGGAGAAAAAAAAAACAATAATAAAAAATCAACATATGTGTGGGTAGATACATACATAAGTAAACGGATAGAAAGGTAAGGAGATTGAGAGAGAACACCTGAAATTAAAATAACGCTTTGTTTATAAGAGTGAAAAAATTAAAATTACGTTTGTGACATTATAGTTTTTTTTTTTTTTTTTTTTAAAGTAGTTTTAATGTAAACAAATGTGTTTATTTGTTTGTATGTGAAAATTGAAGTTAGTAGTCAGAATATCCCAGATTTACTTATCTGGTCATGTATTGAAACGATATTCACTAATTGTATGGAAATTTAACTGTATCAATTTGTGTTAAACTTGTGTATTTCAATACAAACAAAATGCATTGAAAAAAATCAGAATGTCAACACAGTACCTTGTTATTTAAATTCAATATTTTATCAGAATTGTTAGTAGATAAAAATATTTTTTTTTATTTAAACTTATTCAAAAAAAAAAAAAAAAAAAAAAATACAAAATAATACAAAATAATTAAAAAAATAATATTCATTTTAGAGTTATTTTACAATTCGCATACACGTTAATACAAATTTAAACAACTTTAGCATTACTTTTGAAAGAGACATAACGTAGAAGCATTGCAAAGTTCAGCTTTAAAAGTGTAAGTTTTGATTAAATTAATATATCTTGTAAATACATACATACATATATATATATATATATATATATATATATATATATATATATATATATATATATATACATACACAAAAGTATTTGGTTTAAACATTTAAATTTTAGCATAAAGTATATATTTTTTTTTAACGACATGAAATAAAAGAGATAAAAAATTAACTCTAAGTATGTGTTGCATTTGTCTTGTGTTGCATACTTTCAAAAAATTTTAAGTGATTCTTCAACTTTTATGAAGAACTTGCAAAATATTTACAGAATAATTCCACTTGACATTTAACTATACTATAATTTGCTACTTATGTCTAAGAAAAAAAAGAAGTTATTTTCAAATTGAGTCCCATGTAAAGAAAAAAAAACTGAAAAGTTCAGATATGTAAATTATTCATTTTTTATAAAGATCAGTGGAAACTTAGATCTAGATTTTGTATGCAAATTTAAAATTTTAATGAATGCATATATTTTTTTATATATACACATTATGTGAAAAGTGCAAGATGAATGTGTAACTTAAATTAAATCGTGGTTTTAAAAAATTAAAAATTTTAACGATTTTCAGGCTTTCAAAAAAATGTAGTTAAAATTTATCTAACTTCATCTGAGTTCTTCAATAAAATCTCGACTTATGAGTACCTTTTATATAAAAATGACCTTTTAATTCTAACTTAAAAAGAAAAAAAAAAAACCTTAAGCTAAATTTTGAGTAAACATCTTTTTATTTTAAAACCATATTCATTAGAAAAAAAAAAAACGAATGGAAAAAGAAAGAAATACGTAAAATGTCTTCTCTTTTTCGTCAGTAAATAAAGAAAGAGCATTGCCATAGATGTGTTATGATTATTTTTGTATTATGTGTCTTTTTTTTTTTTTTTTTTTTTTTTTTTTGAAAAACGCATCACAATTATTTTTTTAGCTACAGAAACAATTTAATAGAGGAGATACAGATACATTTTACCACAAAGAAGTGAAAAAAATGTGGAAAATGCATATTGAATAGTACCAAAACAAAAGAAATTCTTTTTTTCTTCAGTAAATAATAAAGAAAGAGCATTGCCATAGAAGTGTTATGAATATTGTTATTTTATGCATAAAAATATTGTTTTAGAAAAACGCATCAGAATTCTTTCTTTAGATACACAAACAATTTAACAGAGGGAATACAGATACATTTACCTACAAATAACTGAAAAAAATGTGAAAAATGTAGTATATCTAATAGTCACGAAAAAAAAAAAAAAAAAAAAAAAAAAAAAAAAATCTTCTTTTTTCTCGTTAGTAAATATATAGCAAGAGCATTGCCATAGAAGTGTTATGAATATTTTTAATTTTTTTTATAAAAATATTGTTTTTAAAAATCGCATCACAATCCTTTCTTTAGCTACAGAAATGATTTAATAAAGGGAATACAGATACATTTACCCTCAAAGAAGTGAAAAAAAATGTGCAAAATAAAGGAAATAAAAAGCTAAAAATAGTTTTCACTAATACAGTCGAACCTCTTTAACGTGAATTTCAAGGGGAGATTTCTTTTTCTTTTTTTTTTTTTTTTTTTTTTTTTCATACTAACAGTAACTCAGAAACTATTTTTCATTTTGACGGGGATTGTGGTAACAGTTCAGGCTAAATGTATTTCACGTTAACCGTGTTCACGTTAACGGAGTTCGACTGTATTTACTAAATATATTTCCACTGAAATATTTTTTACAAGTGATTTTTTTTTACAAATCCAACTTTATACAAATCCAGTTAAAATCTCTCTTGTTTTGGAAAAATTTAGAAAATATCGCTATTACATCATGTCATTAGATATTTTTAGTTAAAACAGATTAAAAATTATTTATTATGAGTATTTTAAAATATTAAAATTAGTGATAGCTCATCGTTGGAAAATGCGTGATGCTATAAACATTTAAAGATTTCTGAGTACTAGAATGTAAAAGTTGAAATTTCTGAAAGATGCCAAGCTGATAGGTTAAAATTTTTAATAACTTTTAAAATTAATAGGTTCACTTTGACCCTCGTGAAAAACAATAAAATGAACAAAAACTGTTAAACTGATGTTCACATTTCCGAAACTCTTCTCTGAAGTTACTGTCACTAGCATCTTTTTTTTTTTCTCTCTCTCTGCGACCGCATCTCTTTGTGGAGGGCAGGGTTTTCGCGTTGTGGGAGGTATCAATTTGTTTCCAAGTGAAAACATTTCATCTGCTTAGAAATTTCTCTCACTTCAATTAACGAAGGTATTAACCAAAAATGACGTGTTTATAAAGGTACTCTACTTACCACCTAGAAAAAATTGTTTCTCCCCATGACGTTGTCCTTCTGTCATGAAATCATTATCTACAGGAAAATTAAAATTTGATCCATATATGTAAAAAATAAATAAAATAAATGCCAATGTTGTTATTAATAATTCTTTTCTCTACTTTTAGACAATTATTATTATTATTATTATTATTATTTTGGCAATCATTTATGTTGTTTATAATTTATATAATATATATATATGTATATACATATTATTTTGTGAATTATGAAATAATGTCGTGTCCGTATGAATGACTGCATTTCTTTTTTACTTTAAGGAGTATTTATATTAATATATATATATATATAAGTATGTATGTATGTATATTAAAATACTTCGAATACATTTCCATATTAAAAAAATAGAGACCAGTTGAAACTCTAGATTTTTCAAATTAAAATAATAATAATAATAATAATAATAATAAACTTTTTTCTTTTCAGATATTTTAGACTGAGTAAAATTATTACCTAACCGTAAATTAGAAATACATATAGATTATTATGTAATAAAAATTAACTTAAAAATTCAATAGTAAAATGTATAGGCATTAGAAAAAATAAATTTTTTTTTTTTCTTTCATAAATTAAAAAAAAAAAAAAAAAAAAAAAAACGGTCATATACTGAAGCGGTAGCGCAAAATGGTCTAGATATTTTTTTCTATTTCCCCCCACCCCCCGAAAAAGAAAATGAATACCGATTTTTAACATAATATGTATTTTATAAAAATAAATAAATAATGTTGTATTAAATATTATGTATTTCAATTTTACATTGAATTTTTATAACATTTTTCTGATTTTGTCTTGTATATACACTATGAACATTCCTATACAGTGAAAAGCAAAGCAGCGAATAGGCGACCAGAGCCTCGCATGTGTTAATGAATGAAGTGAGTCGAGGAAAGACGAAGGCTCCCTCGGGGTTATCTACTTCGTCTTCAGTGTGTGAAAGCAGCAAGAAAGCCAGTTTATAATAAAACAATAAAATGAGAAAGGTCGGGAATATGGCAAAACCAGCATACTCACAAAAACGAAATATATATATATATATATATATATATATATATATATATATATATATATATATATATATATATATATATATATATATAATGTTAACTTAATTCAAAAAATGAATTAAATTAATAAGCAAATGAATAAGAACATAACAAGTATATGTGATAAAAGTCTCTTAATAAAGGGCATGATAGTTCGCCATACACCCACATTCGGACCCAGGCAAGAAAAAGAAAAAAAAAAGATATATTATTAAGACGCTAGACTTACTGCATAGATAGATTGTAGGTATCAAGTTAACGTCAAAATTTAACTCAGGTCATCAAAACAGATTGGATGCACACACTGTCCTTTCTGACGTTCTTTACTCATAGTCCATCCTGCCCCAAACTCTGAATTTGTCGTAACTGTATACAATATATTTTAATATATATATATATATATTTATATATATATATATATATATATATATATATGTGCGTGTGTATTTAAACACCTTTCTTTTTTGCTTAGATGTTAAATATTCAAAAATAACTTTAATGGAGGCATTGAAGATCCATAATTGTTCAGCAATGTGATATTCTTTTACATTTTTTTTTTCTTCAAACCAAAGAATTATTTTTTAATTCAACATTTATTGTACACTTACATGCAAAATTTCGCTGACTTTCATATAACTCAATTTTCAATTATATTTTTGATGTAGGAAGTTAGTATAAAACTTAATTAACATCTTATAGCATTATAAAATAATCCAATAAAATGCAAGAAAAAAAAATACGCACACCCATATGTGCGCGCGTGAGAGAGAGGGAGAGTATGAAATAAGAAAAAATAATAACCAAGTACTTTTAATGTTTACAAAAAAATATTAAACATTAAAATTAACAGAAAAATTAGTAGCATTTTAAATCATCTTCCAAATAGTGGTGCTTTAAATAGCCAGCTAATAATAAAACTAAAGGACATGAGCTTATGAATCAAATATAACATGCTGTTTCAACATGAATATGAACATTTTAAACTACTAAAGAGAAACATTATGTTAAAAGCGAAAGATTATATCTTATAGTTTGAACAAAGCTTGACAAAACGGCGGATTTAAAGTTTAATTTAGATAGAGGATGTAGATATTGAAAGATTTATATTTTACAAACTTTACAGAATATTTTAATTTCAAAAGTATCGTATTTTACTGTGTGTAAATTCATTCCCATATTTTAAAGATCATATTACTTTTTAAGGGCGTCTAATATCTTCGTATTTAGTAGAAATAAGGGACTTGAATTTCAAAATGTACTTCAATATTTAAAACGGGAAAAGTTTGTAGGAAATAAAAATATTTCACAGTATGTTAAGCTATGTGCAGCAATATGAGTAATCAGTAACCTAAGAATTAAACCAAGGATAATTTGAACCAGTTAATGTAGCATTGATATAGCATTTTTTGTTAAAATACATTTTTTTTCCTATAAGAAATTCACCTTATATTTTTTATTACAATTTCACTGGTTGTTTAATTTTTTTTCTTCATTGCGCGGCAGTAATTCTTTCCTTCTTGATTTTTTTGCAATGTATATATATATATATATATATATATATATATATACATTTTTTTTTCAGTATAGTTTGTACCACCACGCATTAAAAAAATAATTACTGTAGATTAGTTATGTGTGAGTAAAGGTTTTATAATGTATCTTCTTAAATTATAAGATTTATTCTTACGAAAACTCTTGGATAAGATTTGTTATTAAATGCGTACAAATGTGAAATAATTCATATTGTTGCTTAACCTTTTGCCGGTCCAAATTAATTTCTCTCCTCTGGCTAGTGTTTTCAAATTTAGTGAATTTTTATGCAGTATCCGCCACTAAGTTTTAACTGTAACTGTTGCCTAATCACTTCAAAGGTTATTCGTCATTATGTATGTAAAATATCAATCTTCAAAATTGTTAGTTATAGCCGAAAAAAAAAAAAAGGAATAATTTTGGTAACACTGTTTAGAGTGCTTTAGAGCATTAGGTATGGTAATAGTACCATAGATATAGTAATAAAACAAAGATTGATCATCGAGGGAGAAAAAGTAATTACTTTTTACTCCGAGAAAGACGGCCATTTTTACGAATAATGGCTGTCTTTCTCCGATTGGATACACACAGATAATTTAGCAAATGAAATATAATATTAATTTATGTGCTAAAGGCGAATGAAAAACTGTACATACTAATTTTTCTTTATTTTTGTTACTTTTTCTTCCTTTCTATCTATTCCATGTATTCTATCTATTATAACTACATCTGTAAACTTAGTTAATATTTAAACCCTTTTTATATACTAAAACTAACGTTCTTTACCAGCGCCGCTGCTAACTATATTTAAAAGAATTTTTAAAAGTCCATATTACTTACTAATATAAAATCTTTAAGAATATCAAACTTTAAATGAAGTATTCCATTAAAAATCAAAACAGTATTTATTTCATAATAATAACAAAGCAGCTGATTATAAAAGTTATATTTTTCATAAATTAGTCAAATATAACTTACTTATGAAAACATATTATCTTTCATTTCATCCATTTATTAGTACAGTTGAAAGCCGCACAATATATCGGCTTTTTAAAAGTTCCTTAACATTCTATTCTATTACAATTGGCGAACTTTAATACTGATTAATGGCTGATGCCAAAAAAAAAAAAAAAAAAAAAAAAAAAAAAAAAAAAAAATTCGGCATCGAAAATCTTTGTATGATAACATGGGTATAACAGATCTATATAAATTACTATATCTATGATTGGTACATTGGTCTCTCACTGTGGGTCCCAAACCACGTGGTTATAAGGATTTTTGTTCCCACAGGAGAAAAAAGTTGTCTAAGGTCCTAGTAGGGCAGAAGACCGTAGTTTAGTTTATTAATAAGAGATATATAAAGAGTTATCTAATAGGTATGATACAATTTTAAATGGTTAGAATAGCAAAACTGTGTAGTGTAACTTTTTTTGATATTTCTTGTGTCATTTGTCATTAGAATGCTATGCCATTTAACCATGCAAAGATACACGCTTGAACAACGTTTCGAAATTATTGAATTGTTTTATCAAAATCCGTAATTATATGTGAATACTGAGAGAAATTTGAGAAGAATTCACGGACGACATTATTTAGTTAATCGACTCGATCAATTGTAATTTTTTTTTCTTTGGGGATATCTTAAGTCACAAGTTTATGCTGATAATCCATTAACAATTGAGTAATTAAAAACAAACATTCAACGTGTTATTCGTGAAATAACACTAAATGTAAGTGAAAGAGTGGTGGAAAATTGGGTTGACAGAATGCGGTATGTACAGAGAAGTCGTGGTGCTCACATGAACGACATTACTTTTATACCAAAAATAAATTCAAAAACTGGCGTACAGACAATAGCAAGAAATTAAAACTTCTTCACACACCATAAATTTTAAATCAGCTTAACCGGTTTCGAAAGGACATAGCCTTTCTTCATCAGGTGCAAACACGTGCCACTGCCTTGGAGGCAAAAGCAAGACTGAAAGCAGGACAAAATCCAGAGGGGGAGGAGCAACACAAACAACCAATAGGAAGCAAAATGCAGGGCAGGACCAATCAGAGAGGAACACAAGTACGCACACACCACAAAAAGAGGAGGGAGGAAAGGAGTAAACAATTATTATTATTATTTTTTTTTTTTTTTTTTTTAATAATATTAAACTAATAAGTAAATTTAATAAAATTTATCCATTAATTATTATTATTATAATTTTTTTTTCTTTATTTAATTAGAATTATTTTATTTAATTGAATTAAACAAATTTTTCCAGGCTGTAGACAGCAAAGTGGAATCAGATTTTTCATTGACAATTTTATCACGATTAAGGTAAATAGCTAAATTTTCCAAAAAATCCAGTTCGGAAACGCGATTGGCATGAAAGATAATTTTGGCACTCTTAAAATTAAAACTATGATCAAATTCCCAACTGTTCCGGCATGAAAGCTTCATGCCAAACGCGTTTCCGAACTGGATTTTTTGGAAAATTTAGCTATTTACCTTAATCGTGATAAAATTGTCAATGATAAATCTGATTCCACTTTGCTGTCTACAGCCTGGAAAAATTTGTTTAATTCAATTAAATAAAATAATTCTAATTAAATAAAGAAAAAAAATATAATAATAATAATTAATGGATAAATTTGATTAAATTTACTTATTAGTTTAATATTATTAAAATTAAAAAAATAATAATAATAATAATAATAAAATAATAATAATTGTTTACTCCTTTCCTCCCTCCTCTTTTTGTGGTGTGTGCGTACTTGTGTTCCTCTCTGATTGGTCCTGCCCTGCATGTTGCTTCCTATTGGTTGTTTGTGTTGCTCCTCCCCCTTTGGATTTTGCCTCCAAGGCAGTTGCACGTGTTTGCACCTGATGAAGAAAGGCTATGTCCTTTCGAAACCGGTTGTGCTGATTTAAAATTTATGGTGTGTGAAGAAGTTTTAATTTCTTGCTATTACTTTTATACTTAATGGCATAATGTAAGCTTTCAAAAAAAAAAAAAAAAAAAAAAGAATATCACTGATTAATTTATGTTTTTTTTTTTTTTTTTCTTCTTTTTATTAATATTAAATTTAAAATTAGGGATGGCAAAGGGTTAATACATTTACCATCGGTTTCTATTATAAAGCTAGAACACGTTAGATTTCAAATACGTCAAAAAGTTTGGTGCTTATTTTTAAAACAAATATTTGATTGGGAATGATTATTTTATCGACGAAACACAAAGAAAGCGGAAAAAGCTCAAATTAATTTCTATAACCAATTATTCATGTTTAAAAATATTAATATTTTTTTTTCTTTACACACACATATATATATATATATATATATATATATATATATATATATATATATATATATATATATATATTAAACTTAATAAAATTAGCCTAAATAATTAGCCAAAAAAAAATAATAATAATAATAAATTCTGTTATGTATTTAGTCTATAGTTATCCTATTGAAGAAAAATGTATTTAAAATATATTATTGTTTGAAAAAAATATTTCTTCTATAAAAATAAAGCAAAGAGTTTGTCTTCGGGATACATCCGGGTGGGCCACTCCTATTTTTAATTGGTCTAGATTTAACAAATTTGGTAATGAATGTCGGCTTTTTTTTTTTTTTTTTACTAAACATTGATGATTTTTTAAAAAACATACTGCATAGATATTATACGTTTTTAACAGACCTCTAAAAACTATTCATTTTTTTAGGACACTATATACATCAAGTTATTAGATTTAAAGATATTACGTAGCAAATTTTCACAACGCGATATAATTCGATTGCATTTATCTTAAAATAAGAGTCGAATATTAAACAAACAACAGTATAATATTAAAGAATAATGAATAACTTTTTAAAAATTATCCTCTTTGAAATTCTAAGAGCTGCAACTTTTAAATTACAGTGTACTTATTTCACATACATAATATATTAAATTTGTAAACAATTATTGATTTTTTCTTGAGAATCATTTGCATAAGATCATATAGCATTTTAATAAAAAAGTACAACAAAACTGGCGTTGTAAAAAATATTACTTACAAACTTTGAATACACACCATAAAATGCAATAAACTCGCAACAATTGTTTCGGGTCGAAAAAACACACGACCCTTCATCAGGCGAATAAAGTAAGCACGAGTGCTGCAGTCAAAGCGACAACGCACGCTTTGACTGCAGCACTCGTGCTTACTTTATTCGCCTGATGAAGGGTCGTGTGTTTTTTCGACCCGAAACAATTGTTGCGAGTTCATTGCATTTTATGGTGTTTATTCAAAGTTTGTAAGTAATATCATATAGCATTGTTCTAAAACGAGTGCAAAACGGAAGAAATATTTTATTTAATTTAATTTATACTGTACTAGCAGGCTTTGCCCGCTTCGCTGGTCATTATATTGAAATGAATCCCCAAAACAGCACATCATTAATAATAATAAAATATCTTTATAAAAAAAAAAAAAAAAATCATTGAAATCCGTCAAAATCTAAGTTTAAGTTGCCCAATGCCTTCGGCAGTCCCTTACCTGCTTTTTACTCCCCCTCCCTCGCGGTTACAGTTGAAAGTTTTACAAAATCTCATCAAAGTGCATATTTCGCACACTTAATTAACACCCACACACCAAAATTCGCCATTCATAGGTAATTTGGACGGATTCAAAATGTGGTTTTTGCCCCGCCCGCCCCAAGAGAAAGGGGGGGGGGGAATTTCCAAAATTACTTTATATTGCATGTTGCATACACATACCTAACCGACACATCAAAAAATTGAGATCATGAAATTATTTAAAGCTGAGCTATGATTTAAAACTTTTTTTTTTTAATCTCTCCCCCCGTTCTTAAAGGATGGAAGGAGGAGGGAATTTCGCAAAATCTCTTCATACTATGAGTTAGATACATATAATCGTCCCTTACATAAAAAATGTCCATCCTTAGATAATTTAGTGCAGCGTTACGCATGAATACATGTTTTTGCCCCCCATTCTCCAAAGGGCGGTAGGGTGGAATTTCATAAAATCCCTTTGTAGTGTGTGTTCAGTTCGATTTCCTCGTGTGTTGAGTACCCTTCTTCCAAAACCTTTTCCCTTCCCTCCCCCCCTTAAAAATCCAAAATTCCAAAATCGCAGATTTTTTTTTTTTTTTTGTACTCAAGTCTGGTCTTTCCATCTGCAATTTCTTCACCGTTAAGTAATTTGGAGCCGAGTTAAGCCATCTGCCCCCCAAGGGAGACAGGGGGGGGGGGTATTTTGCAAAATTTCGTCTTAGGTGGGGGTCAGGCTCCGAAAACCAACCTGGTCACCAAAATTTGTGACCCTCTTTCCCACAGAATCGTCATGGCAGTGTTGAGTCAGTGAATCATTGAGTTTACTCTTTTATATGTACAGATTTGTTTATATTTTTTATGGACTACCTGGCTTAAGGTTGCTGTCACAAAAATTAGAGTCCTTGGCGAAAAATGTCCTATCTACTTCAGTATTAAAATTAAAAATATACCCAGGATTATCAACTAATAAAGCTCTTTGATACAGATCTGAATTAGCTTTCATTTTCTTATTATTTAATTTTGATAATGACGTTATGTTGTCATGTGCCTAAGCAAATTTAATATTTATTATTTTTTTTATTATTATTCGCGTGAAATATTCTTTGGCAACAATTAGAAATTAAAACAAATTATTTTAAAGTTTTATTATAGAAGAAATATTTATATTATATAGAAAATAAATTAAAAATTTACATTTTTCCGGTATAAATAGTAGCCTATGTCTTATTCCAGACTATTATCTATCTCTGTACAAAATTTCATCCAGATCCGTTTAGCCGTTGTGGCGTGATTGAGTAACAAACATCCATCCAAACTTTCTCATTTATAATTTTAGTATAGATTAGTTATCATGTGCATGTGTTAGATTGAGTTATTTTGCTGTCATATTGACAAAAATTTAATTTTAAATTTCAAAACTCTGTCGCTCTGGGCGCTTATTGTATTTGGTGATCAAAAACGTAATACGAAAATATGCATGCCAGATGTATATTTTCGTAATATGCATTGTACCAAATATTGTTTCATATTATTCATTACTCTCTTAATATAAGTTGTTAAAATAACCATGATTTTTGAAAGGAATTAAATTATTTTCGCCAAATAATTTGACGATATTTTTTTTTCTGCTAAGGATGACCGATATCAAATCTATTCCGCTGCAACATATTAGTATCTTATATCAGATACTTTATTTAGACATTTGAAAACAAATTTGACTTCAAATTATGATAGAATATTTATCATTTTCCTTTTAATTAGTATATTAGTTGGATATTTATTGTGTAAATATCATCTTTTGAAATGAAATGTTTGTGGTTTCAATCGAATATGGAAATTTGCCATTTTTTCCCCCTAGAGTTTTAAAATTAAAAATTCAAATTTGTCAATTTTACAACAAAAATAACTTAATCTAACGCATGGACATGATAATTAATACATACTGTTCAGAATTCTAATAACTCTGAATTTTGACAATAGATGGCAGCACTATGCAATTTTGATATAATTTTAGAATATTAACATTAATTAAATTCATTCTTTTTTCATTGTATTTTATGTGTTTTAAACGCTAAATTAATTCTTTTTTCTTTTATTATTATTTATTTTATTTATGTTTTCAATTAATTGTTAGTTATACTTTAAATAATTTCTTTTTCAATTTGCTGTGAACTTGTCATGTTTCTGCAGACCTATTCTAGTTTGTTCTTTTTGTTGGTGTTCTAGCGGTCAGCTAGAAAAATTCTATTCTAACGTATGAGCTGAAATAAAGTCAATAATTCACGTTTATATTCTATTTTGTGTATGTATTCAAGCTTTTATTCATTGTTTCTTAAATATGATGTTATTAATTCAATTGAAAGGAAGGTGAGTCCTTCAAATTCATTTTAAACTGATAAATGATTTAATATAATTTAAACCAGCGATTTTTAAAACCATACAGTCCACAATTCTATTCAAAATCCCTCCATATTTTTGGCCGTCTAGAGCCGTAGATATATTAAATTATGAAATCTTTTAGTAAAAATTAATATTTTACAAACTTGAAAAAAAAAAAAAAAAATGTTCTAATGGCTTCGAAAATTGAAAAACTAAAAGCAAAAAGAACTATTATTCGGTCGTCAGTGACTAAATTTGAAAACAAAGCGACAAAAGCGGATCCTTTAGACATTCAAGAAATAAAAATTTTGAAAGGTCATTTGCATGAAAGGCAAACTCAATTAGAACAAATTAATAATGAAGTTGAGGAAGTTATTTCTGATTTAGATGAATTAAAAAAGGAAATTGAAGATAATGAAAAATGGACAGAGAAACTTACTCGTATAAAATATCAGATAGAGTCAAGATTAGAACTTTCTTGTTTTCAGAACACTAAAATTGTAACACAGGCTAATGAAAATTCTTGTTCTGTTTCGAAGCAATCTATTCACCTTCCAAAATTTGATTTGCCACATTTCTCTGGTAATTTGGAAGACTGGTTAAGCTTCAAGCAAATATTCGTAACCACTATTCATGAGAACACTCAGCTTTCTGATTTGCAAAAACTACAATATTTAAAAGCGTCTGTTATTGGATCGGCCAATAAGTTAATAAAAGGCTTTCCAATAACTGAAGCAAGTTATAAGGAAGCTTGGGCAACACTAATTTCTAGATTCGATAATAAAAAAAATCTAGCTTATGCCCAGTTAAACAAATTCTTTAATTCGAAATCTTTGAAACCAAATTGTCGGAAATCTATGCTAGATTTATTAGATAACTGTAATGAAGTAACACGTAACTTGAAATGTTTAGGATTTGAATTTAATTTATTTGTGGATTTAATTCTTGTTTATAATTTGCAAACAAAATTGGATGATAATTTAAAGAAGCAATGGGAATTATCTTTAGATAGTGATTCTTTTCCCACCTATGATGAATTTATTTTGTTTCTTGAAAAACAAGCGAGAAGCTTGCAAGATATTACTGATAGTACTTATTCTAAATCTGAAAGTAAACAAAAAGTAGTATTTAAAAAATCTGTGTGTAATGCTGTAATATCTAATTCAGATATAAAATCCAATAATTCTATCTGTTCAGAATGCTCGGAATCTCATGCACTTTTCAAGTGCCCACACTTTCTTAAAAAATCTGTTGAAAATAGATGGACTATTGTGAAGGGTAAAAAACTATGCATAAATTGTTTACGTGGTAATCATTTCGTTAATAAATTTTTGATTTCGACAAAATGTCGACAGTGTAATGCTAAGCACCATACACTTCTCCATTTCGAGAAAAATAAAGTTAATTCTCCACCTGTTATTGAAAATACTAATCTCAACATTGAAAGTCCATCCTTTGTCAACTCTAGTTGTTTAACCAGTACCCAAGAGAGTTGTCAAACTTTGTTATCGACAGCTATGGTTCTTGTAAAATCAAATACTGGAAGGTTTGTGCCATGTAGAGTCATGGTGGATTCAGGAAGTCAAAAATCATTAATTTCCAGCTCTTGTGCTAAAAAATTAGGTTTACCTATGAAAACCACAAATCATAGAATCTCGGGTGTAAATAATATTGTTGCAGAAACTGCTCTTTTTGAAGTTAATATTATTTTAAAGTCTTATTATAGTAATGAAATCTTTGATGTGAATGCTTTAATAGTAAATAATGTTACGGAAAATCTTCCTAATTTTGTTGTTCGAAAATCTTCATGGCCTCATTTGGAAGGTCTATCTTTAGCAGATCCTAAATTTTATGTTTCGAGTCCAGTTGAAATCTTGCTTGGTGCAGATTTATTTCCCTTAATAATTTTAGGGCAATCTATTCCGGGTCCTAAAGGTACTCCATGTGCTTTAAATTCCAAATTGGGATGGTTACTCTCGGGTGTCATACATGCAAACAATTTTCAGCATTCTAAAACTGTCCTTAGTTGCCATGCTACAGTTCAGTTAACTTATGATCTTCAGAAATTTTGGGAAATTGAGTCCCTTCCAGCTGCAACACCAATTCACAGTTCTGAAGAAAAATACACAAAAACTGTTAGACGAATTCAGTCTGGAAGGTACATGGTGGATCTTCCCTTTAAAGAAGCTCCAAATTTAGGTGACTCACAATCAAATGCTTTAAAACGGTTTTATTTGTTAGAATCCAAACTTAATAAAAGTCATGAGCTTAAGGAGCAATACCATGTCTTTATGCAAGAATATATTGACTTACATCATATGGAACCAGTCCCAAATTCTGAAATTGATTCTAAAGATTATTTTTACATGCCTCATCATGGGGTTTTGAAAGAAGATAGTACAACTACTAAATTGAGGGTGGTATTTGATGCCTCGGCTAAAGGAACATCAGGCCACTCTTTAAACGACTTTCTTGAAATAGGTCCAAAGTTGCAACCAGATTTGTTTAAACTTCTTCTTAAGTTTAGAACATATTCCATAGCCTTAACCGGAGGCATCGCCAAAATGTACAGACAGATAGTGGTAAACCCCAAACATGTTGACTTTCAGCGAATCTTTTGGCGATTCCAGCCACATGAATCTATTGCGAGTTTCAGATTATTGACTGTAACATATGGCACAGCCTGTGCCCCATTCCTGGCTATAAGGACATTGCACGAACTAGCCAAAGATTATAGTTCAGAATTTCCTATTGCTGCGCAGTCAATTTTCGAGAACTTTCATGTGGATGATTATCTTGGTGGGTCGCATTCAATTGATGCAGCAAAACAATTGGTCAAAGACCTAAATCACGTTTTAAATCAAGGCGGCTTTACACTTAGAAAATGGGCTTCCAATGTACCCGCAGTCATTGAAAATCTACCAGAAGATCTTAAATCCACTAGGCAAAATGTAAAATTTTCCGAAGATTCCTCCCAAAAAATCTTAGGCTTAGTTTGGAATTCGGCAGAAGACTTATTGAAAATTCATTTGAATGGCGTCAAATCGGTGCATACCAAGCGAGAATTGCTATCAATGATAGCTCAAATCTTTGATCCTCTTGGGATTCTAGCTCCAACCACGATCATGTTAAAAATCATGATGCAAGAGCTTTGTAAAGATAAGTGTGCTTGGGATGATCAAATCCCAGATTCCATTTTGAAAACTTGGCAAGAATTTAATTCTCAAATTGAACTCTTAAAGTCCATTGGCATACAAAGATATCTGAACTGTGAAACATCTCCAGAGAACCACATAGAGATCCATGGGTTTTGTGATGGATCTGGCAAGGCCTACGCTGCAGTGGTATACCTTCGGACACTATCTTCTCTAGGTGAGATTTCAGTTAACTTTGTCGCTGCAAAAACTAGAGTTAATCCTTTAAAACATGTCACGCTTCCCAGAATTGAGTTATGTGCTGCATTCTTGCTTGCACAATTAAGTTCCACAATATTAGAATATTTAACCTTTAATGTAAATAAAATTTATTTGTGGTCCGATTCACAAATTACTTTAAATTGGATTGAATCTCCTCCAACCAAAGGAAATCAGTTCGTAACAAATCGAGCAAACAAAATCAAATCACTTGTCCCACAAGCAGTGTGGACTTATGTTGAGAGTTCGTCAAATCCGGCAGACTGTGCCTCAAGAGGCATTCTACCGAAGAGTCTTTTGCATCACAAATTGTGGTGGCTTGGGCCTGAATGGCTTAGTGCTAGTGTCAAGTTACCATTATTCCTAGTCAAATCTTCAAATGTTAAGTCAAAAAATTCTGAAGAAAATTTAAGTCACGTTGCAACATCCAGTCATAAAACCTTTCCTGATTTTCTACTCAAATTCTCTTCTTTTTCAAAACTTTGCAGAATCCTTGCATTGTGTTTGAGATTCATTTATAACATTCGTAGTTGTAATCGTAATTCTAGACGTATTGGACTTGTCAGTACGCCTGAAGTTTCAAGTGCTATTACACATATTCTTAAATTGATTCAGCAACAAGAGGTTTCGGTAGAACTGAATTTGCTCAGGAAAAAATCAACCTTTACCAACCAACAACAAATATTTATCCTTAAATATATTTCTAGATGATCAAGGTTTAATCAGAGTTGGCGGACGGTTGTCCAGACATCAGTCACTTAATCAAGATCAGAAATATCCAGTGTTTTTATCGAGAAATCATTTATTACAAAATTAATTGTTGAGCAATATCATAAAAAACACTTTCATGCTGGTGCACAACTGATTCTTTCCCTAATTAGACAAAAGTATTGGATACTAAATGGTCGCTCTTACATTCGTCGAATTCTAAATGAATGTATTTTGTGCAAACGTTTGAAGAAACAAACTTGCCAACAAATTATGGGTGAGTTGCCAGTCGAACGTATAACTCCAACTCGACCTTTTTCAAAGGTGGGACTAGATTTTGCTGGCCCACTCATCACTAAGCCAAATGTGCCTCGATCTAAAGTTAAATTGAAGTCATATATTTGTGTTTTTGTCTGCATGTGCACAAAAGCGGTGCACCTAGAAGCTGTTTCAGATTTATCTTCATCAGCTTTCTTAGCATCCCTAAAACGATTTGTTTCTAGAAGAGGATTGCCATCAGACATATTCAGTGACAACGGAAAAAAATTCAGGGGAGTTGCTAACTATCTTAAGCAACTATTTCGAATCATTCGTTCTGAAAATGTTCAAAATTTTGCTACCAGCAACTTCATCAATTGGCATTTTATCCCACCATATTTCCCCCATTTCGGTGGACTGTGGGAAGCTGCTGTTAAATTGACGAAAAGTCATCTAATTAAAGCTTGTAAGGCTACCATTCTAAATTTTGAAGAGCTTACTACTCTTTTATGTCAAATAGAAGCCTGCTTAAATTCCAGACCATTAACGCCACTTTCTTCAGATCCATCCGATGTTAGAGCCCTCACTCCCGGACATTTCCTGATAGGAGTTCCACTCCTTGAGATTCCTGAAAGTGGAAATTCACCAAATCTCACTTTATCTTCTCGTTGGACTCTAATCCAGCGAATGAAGCAAGACTTCTGGAAGCGATGGTCTAGAGACTATCTACATCACCTGCAAAATCGACCTAAATGGTTCACTCCACGAACTGATCTTCAAATTGGGGACTTGGTTGTTATTCATGATCCACAATCTATTCCTCTCCAGTGGAAGCTGAGTAGAATTATTCGTACCTATCCAGGACCTGATAATAGAGTTCGTGTAGTCAGCATTTGGACTCACAGTGGTGAAATTCAACGCCCTATTGCTAAAGTGACACTCCTTCTCCCGGTGGGGGAGAATGTTCAGAATTCTAATAACTTTGAATTTTGACAATAGATGGCAGCACTATGCAATTTTGATATAATTTTAGAATATTAACATTAATTAAATTCATTCTTTTTTCATTGTATTTTATGTGTTTTAAACGCTAAATTAATTCTTTTTTCTTTTATTATTATTTATTTTATTTATGTTTTCAATTAATTGTTAGTTATACTTTAAATAATTTCTTTTTCAATTTGCTGTGAACTTGTCATGTTTCTGCAGACCTATTCTAGTTTGTTCTTTTTGTTGGTGTTCTAGCGGTCAGCTAGAAAAATTCTATTCTAACGTATGAGCTGAAATAAAGTCAATAATTCACGTTTATATTCTATTTTGTGTATGTATTCAAGCTTTTATTCATTGTTTCTTAAATATGATGTTATTAATTCAATTGAAAGGAAGGTGAGTCCTTCAAATTCCTTTTAAACTGATAAATGATTTAATATAATTTAAACCAGCGATTTTTAAACCCATACAGTTCACAATTCTATTCAAAAATCCCTCCACATACCTATACCTAAATATGGGGATTAAAATCGGGAAATAATTTTCCTCGATTTTTAATAATTTTTTACAAAAAATCCAATGGACGTTTAACATAGGAAATATTTTTCTTGCATCCACGAACGGCCAGTGACGTCATCACTTCGCTTGCGTATTAGCACTTTATCAATGTGTAAAAGAAATTTTTAATTAAAAATTACGTTAATTTTTCTGAGATGCATAATTTTTTTTTATAATTTTTTATCGTTCACGTTTAGATAAATGTATTTATTTTCCTGTTGAAAAAAATAAATAAATTCGTTTTTTTTTTTTTTTTTTTTTTTTTTTTTGGCAACAATTAAATTATGGATAAATTTAAATGGCTAATTTTTTGCTATTATTAGCTTACAAAATTGCTATTTTATGCATAAAAATCGCAAAAACAAATTTTTTTTCGGAAAAAAAGTAGCCAACTTTTTAAGTTAGGGTATAAGCTATCTCCATTACAAATTTCATCGAAATCCGTCGAGCAGTTTTGGCGTGAAACTCAGTCAAATAAATTCACGGACATTCACATTTATATATATATAAGATTAATTTGATTCTTTGGCCTTAGAAGGAACTTTTAATTATGTTACAAAGCCAGAAATGCGATATAAAAAATAAATAGGGATTCAATTCTTTTCAAAATTCATTTAAATTTAGTGACCAGCGAAGCGGGGACATCCTGCTAGTATTATGTAAAATAAATAAACGTTAGTCGGAAAATGGTACATTTACGTTATATAGAAAAAAAGAAAAAAAACATACATTATTACTATTATATTATGTCTTTAGACATAAATCTAAGTGAGAGTTGCGAAAATTATTAACCCAAACAAGTGTTCTTTAAAAGTATTAAGGAGGTAAAAATAAGCAATGAATCTGCCATTTGATTTAATGTTTCCTTTTACTTAAACAAGATTAAAAAATAAATAATTATTCCCATTGCAAAAAAAATTATTTTGTGTAAATTCTAGTGATTTAATTTAAATTATCTTTAAATGTTTTAAATGTATTAAATAAAAAAATTTTGTGAATGATAATAATGATAATATTAAAGTAACAAGACAGTATATAAATGCATCATATAATCAGATCCAAAATTAATGTCACAACTTGTTTTCTAGTTTTCTTCTTTTGTGCATAATTTTTAAACAAGAGAACATATGAGGGGAAACAATGTACGTTTTTTATCAAGCCAGGAATTGACTTTTATAGAACTTTAACATAATCAATATTTTATAAACTAATATTAATTAAAATTTTGTCAAAAGTAAGTTCTAAAATAAATGAAAAAATTAAACAAATTTAGAAAAGAAAACTGAATCCGATGCTGTGTTAACACTTTAACGTTCACTACTTAATTTATTTTAAAAATTACTAAACTAACTTTAAATAATAATATACTTTTAAAAAATTAAAGAACACGCTTTTGTTGAAATGTGAACTAAAAGGCCCAAAATATCTATTTTTATAGTAATAAAATGCAGGGTAAGAAAAAATCGTGTCAGTGACACACCATAATATTTACATCTTTAATAAGAACAAGTAATATAAATAAATTAGAATTAAACAAAAAACATTTTTTTTAAATCTCCCCTGACTGGACACGAACCTTAGACATTTAGGTTCGTAGCCCGGAGCTTTACCTCACAGCGACTTTCCCTACGTTAACATAGGGAAGGTCTTTTTTTGCAATATAGTTTTTTTGTTTGCTCCCAGAGCGGTTACAAACATACATACAGCTGAAGGTAATAAAAGAGTGTTACAAATGCTTTTAGACAAGTAGATGATCATAAATAATTGAAAAATAAAAAATTAGCATTGTTCCTTTTCGAGAATTTTTTGTTTTAAACATCTATAAGTTAATCTTATTAAATTCAAATAATATTTGATTTAATAAATAAAACACTTTGTGAGTAAACATTATCAACTACAAAAACTCGTAAAAGTTGTTTCAGGTGAAAATAATAGTCCAGCTCTTCATTAAATCATAAAAACTAGACATGAGGGCATTATCAAACCAGCAATCTGCACCCGCGCACACTAAGAAACGTCTAGTGACTTATGCATTTAGCTTCCTTTGAAGTATATTTTGTCAAATTTTGGAATAGTGCTGTTATCTACAGAACAGAAAAGGAACAAAAATTTAAAACCTGATTAAAACAAGGGAGAAATAATAAATCTTCTGCTGCAAATAAAATTATTAAATTATGTCAAATGTTGGGTTTCGATGTGAAACCAATGATTAAAGTATTAAAGATGCCTTACAGACAGGTGAACATATGCATGCCTCAAAATGTTAAATTAAAATCGTATTTTTCCCCCCAGTATTAGCTTTTATTTTTCTTCCATTTATTATTATTATTATTAATTTGTGAATTATGAACGCCACCAGAATAATAAAGATGTTAATAAATAATTTAATAAAGTATATTGCATCGAGTTTTCATATTTGTATGTATATTTTCTTATGCATATGTTTTCAAAAAAAAAAAAAAAAAAAAAAAAAAAAAAAAGAAGAAGAAGAAGAAGGACAATGAAAGAATTAAAGAGGAATATAGTATAGGAAGAAGATAAATTTATAATTTCATATTTAAAGATCTGTGCATATTCACTTATGCGTTATGCATGATTAACACCACTTTTCAAAAGTGTTTCATTTTCTAAAATTGTTTAAATTTTACTTTTTTTTTTAAAGCTTATCTTTGAGAAAAATGAAGTATTATGAGTTATAAAGTTTTGCTTTTTTTTAAGTTCAGTAATATTCAATTGACGGTTTGATGAAGACCATGCTATCTAAATTTGAAGTTTCTGTGTTCCTTATTTTAAACATTATCCAGAAAAGAAGGAACTGAGAAAATAGGTTATGACTTTAATTTTCGACACAAGTGTATATTTTAACTTTTCATTACCAAGATAATAATAACAAATATAAAAATAAAAATAATAAAAAAATCCTCTATTGTTTTTATATTTTACGTATTTATTGTTTCCCTTTTTTAAATATTTTTAAATGTATGCATTCATAGTTTTTTAAGAGGAGCTAAATGAACTTACCGTTTGAGTGTAACTACCTATTAGACATAGTTCTTTATATTGGTAATAGTATCCGTGCATTATATAATGTAGTATTTCAAATTAAAAAATATTAATTTCGAAGGTTTCATACATAATGATTTTTTAAATAAAGTAAATTTGTTTTTGGCATTCTTAAGAAATAATGTCTCACGAATTATTTCAAATTACTCACACTGTATAATAGAAATTCCGAAAAATTCATATTATTATTTAAATAATAATAATAATAATAATAATAACTTAAGCAGCTTTTTCAAACAATAAGTTTGAGCTATAAAAATTCATATACATATAAATATATATGCCAGTAGCATCAGATACTGTTAGAAAAAAAAATATCTTTTTTATAACATAAAACTCAGTGAAAATAGTACTGAAAATCAGTTAGAGAACAAAATGAGAAAATAATTTTCTTTAGGAGGGCAAGTAAGATATGTTATATCCAAAAGTGCTTGGAAGTTTTGGAAATTGTACTAAAACTTGAAATAACTCAAAAATAACTTTTTTCTTTCTTTTCTTTCTTTTTTATTTAACTTTAAATATTTCGAGAACTTGAATTTTCCTCAAATTACAGGGAATGTCTGGCAGCAAATAGAACATATTTTTTACAGTGTATCGTGTAATTACGAGGAAAAAGGCAGATATAACCAGTGTTGCCAAAATTTAAGTTTTTTTTTTTTTATTCAATTACCACCAATAATTTTGAGTAGTGATATTTTATATGCATAAGAGACGATTAAAAAATTAATAATTAATGGTAGCTATTAGATAAGTACCTAAATTTAGCGACACAGTATGTATCTTGTATTGACAATGTATTAGCTTTTCAGGTGATATTTAGTATTAAAAAAATAAAGTATAATGCAACATATTACAAAATAATACAACATATTACAGAATAAATTAAAATCTATTAAAAAAATGGCATACTAGATTTTATATGAATAGTGTACCATGAAATGAAACATTCACACTATGATATGCCGAAGCTATTATTTAAAACATTTTCTGCTAATTCAGTTATTTAATATATGCGTTTATCTCCTTGATAGAAAAAAAAAAATAATAAGATTTTATTCAGAAATAAAATTATTAAAATCTATTTAGTTGGATGAGTTTTTATTTAGGAAATTACTTATATTCTTAATGAATATTCTTTGAAAACTTTTGTATGAAATCATTTCATTCTTTCTTTCTTTTTTTTTTTTTTTTTTTTTTTTTAAGTATCCCTGCAAATTATTTAAGTAGTTTTCATTTTCCTTTGTACGAAACCTTAAAACCATTTGCATATCTCTACCATACAAGTGATTTTTTTCTTTTTTTTTTTTTTTTTTTAACTTGAAACCATTAAGTTTCAATTAACTCAAAAGAAATTAAAAAAAGCTCTTATTCTATGTTAATATAAAATTAAAATGTGATTTCATTCAAAATGTTCCTTATCATTAAAGTTTAATTATCTTTGATTTTTATGAGACATTAAAATGTTACTTTTACTTTCACTATTATCTTATTTTAATGGATTCCAAAATGCGGCACACACAATTTATATTTATTAAAAGAAGTTCATTTCTGATATCACACAAACTTAAAAATGCTTTCATTTTTGATAGCGACATAAATGAATTGAAAATATATACATTTTAAAATATTCATTATATATATATATATATATATATATATATATATATATATATATATATATAAATGTATTCAATATATTTTCAATTCAACGAATGTGAAGAATGTGAATAATGTTCATGGATGCAAAATGTCATCTCACTCAGGTGATGATTAGTGAGTTAAATATTAAAAACTAATTTTGACGTGGATTTATGGGCCCTAGCCTTGTTCCTCTTCCCCTTAAGTTTTTTACTACTCTAACATATATTTTAATAGGAGTTAGAAGTGAACAAAAATTTTCAGATCACTTAGACGGTAGGAGATGGTTTAAAATTCAAAAACAACTTCTGAAATATAGTTGGGGGCCAAAGGCTGCACCCCTAAAACCATTCGATTTGAACATCTTTTGCCATTTGTGTTGCACATGTATGAAAGGTTTTGCTCAGTCGCATAGTATAAAGTAAGAAAAAATTGAAAACCATTTTTACCTGATGTTAGAAGCCCAGTTAAAGAAGCTCTGGCTTTTAGAGCTAAGTCCATTACAACTTAATCATATATTTGATCCACTTGATCATGTCTTTGGGGTCTACATAAATGCATTTTTTCATATTACGGAAAGGGTTCTTAAATTTCTCCCACGCATGAAAAATAACATAAACTGATGAATAAAAGTGTATAATATTATTAAAAACAAAAACAAACATATTTTACTGTTATAGTTCTAAAAAAGGAATATGAGAAAAAATAAATTTATTTGAGGTATAGATGTATATGCTTGTGTGTATACATATATATAATACAGGAAACTTCAGAAATATTTTTTTTTATCGTGTTCTCTCTCTCTCTCTCTCTCTTTTTTTTTTCAGAAATCTAATTTGAAATCATTAATTTACCATACCGATATGCACGAGTACCCTGAACAGATGAAAGCAATCAAGTTTTAAATGAAATGATAGTTCTAAAAGAACTGATATAAGAAAAAGTAAAAAAAAAATTACAGGTATATATGTTTATATATATATTAGGGGGGAGAATCGATTAAGAGTTTTAAATGGTTTAATCGTGGTTCAGTAATCGATTAATCGGTCGATTAATCGGATTTTTAATCGGTTTTCATTTTTCTTTATATAGTTTTATTTCAATGATGAATAAATCTCTCATTTTGTGTATATATATATTATTCATAAGTTTGATTAAGATTTTTTTTTTTTCAAAATTTTTTGTCTAATCATTTATATCTGTTTCATAGCTGAAATTTAAATCAATTTTCAGAGTAATAATTGGTGACTTTAAGTGTTAATTTTATATAAATAATTTCACTTTATATAATTATTTTTTTTTAGTAAATTAATTCTTCAATTTATTTTGAAAGAAACATTAAATGAATTTACGCATATTTTAGTTTTATATTTGCTGGCCTTGTCCATCTCGCTTGTCACTATTTTTAAATGAATTCTCAAAATTCCATATCATTATCATAAAAAACTCAAATTCTTATATTTTAGTACTTCTTTCTCACTTCGGACTACAACACAAAATGTTATTTTCTGTTTCTACTTCAATAGTTACTATCAGCAATTCTGAACAGACAATAAACGCTTGAAGATATTGTGAAACTCTGTTGACATTTACCCCATCAAAGGGATAGTGGAAATCTCAATTCCTTCTTTTCTTTCTTACTTTTTCTTTTTCTTTTTTTTTTTTTTTTTTACTTTAGCATTTCTATTTTTTGAAAGTTTCTTCTTTCTGAGAATACTATTACCCTAGCCAACACTTTCTGTAGAAGGCTACAGACAAGTGGTGTTGCTCCAGCATGCACATGGAGCGGCATTTTGTTTAATAACTGTCCTCTCCCTTTTCTCTATCAACAAAAGTGCAACAACTTCTTTTGAGAGGTTTTTTGCTTTTTCATTAATTGATGGATGTTTCTTAGAATATTTGTTAACAAAATATGTGAAAAAATATTTTGTAGGCAGAACAGCATTTTTGCTTTAATTTGTAGTTTGAAAAAAATAAATTCTGATTTTGAAAATTTTTAATCGAATTAATCGATCCGATTAACTCGATAAAAAAAAAAAAAAAATCATCAGGACTAAGCATTGATCGATTAACCGAACCGATTAATCGATTAATCGGCACAGCACTAATATATATATATATATAATACAGAAAGCATTAAAAAAATGTTTAAAAAAATCAGGGTTTTTCTTTTTTTCTTTTTTTCTTTTTTTTTTTTTTTCATTTAACAATATTTTGCACTTTTACATTTTGTACGCCATTTTTTTTTTCATTAATTTAATTTGAAATCATTAATTTTGGATATCATATGCTTCTTTAACTCTGTTTTTAATTTTGGCAAAGAAAATATACATTTTAATAATAATAATAATAATAATGATAATAATAATAATAATAATAAAAGCTTAACTTTTACACCTGTATTTTTATCAGTCAAATACTGTCGATTAAATTAATAATCGTTCTAATACTTTAGACTGAAGTAAATTTCATTTTTAGCAACTTAAATCCTGCCGAATGCCACGGGTACCCTGGACCGATGAAAACAATCTAGTTTTAATTAAAATTCAACTTATTTTCACATAAAAGAATGTTCTTGAATGTAAATTTCCTTGCGTTTTGGAAATCAATATTCTCTATTATTTCCCGAATGATTTACCATTTGTTCGTAAATGCAAATGACGAATCTTACTTCTGATATATTTGTCACATTTATCTTGTTTAATTAATAAGACAAAAAATAAATAAATAAATAATTCTAATTTGTTGTATTTTTCGTAAACAAATTGATAGTAATATATTTTACAAATTGTTAAAAAATATTAATTTAGCAATGTTGTTTACCAATTATGTTTTTTGAAATGTAATGTTAAATAAATATATATACATTTTTTAACCGCGCAAATCACCAAAAAATTTTAAAGTATATTAAATACTTTCTTGTGAAATTTAATTTATTTTCACTAGAGGCGTAAAGTAAACCTAGGTGAGATTGCGCGGTAGGAGAGATTACGCACGTAACGGATAGGCGGGAAGAAATAGAGTGGACACTATGGATAAATATATACCATCTTCATGAATAAGTGGTCATTTTCAAAGTCCATTAACTAGAAATATAGATTTCCGAGCTATACGCATAAGACTAAATATATGACATGATCGAGAATTTCTAGTCTACACATTTCTAGATAGTGTAACAATATTTTGAATATTCTGAATATTCTGAAACTGTTTTATTGCGAGAAATTCTCGATTGATTTTCTAGATCTGGGTAATAAACGAAGTTTATAGTTGCTGAAACCCGCCTCTTTTATTCGCCTTTATTTGCAGAGATTTTTAAATAACTTTGCCCTCTAGAATATAGTCAAATGCTCTAGAATTCTAATTGGGGTTTCTAGAACTGGTATTCAAAGGGGACTAGAATTTAAAAGAATGACATGGAACTATTTTTTCTAGAGCCACAATTTAGATTCTAGATGGCAGTTACAGAATGTTTTCTCAGTGCACTGTTAAACATTGTTGGGAAAAAAAAAAAGAAAAAAAAAAAATACAAATGGACATTGAATTCCAGCATTTCTTTCTTTTTTTTTCAAAGCTTACTTTGCGAAAAATTGAATAATTATTATTCTTAATTTATTGTTTAATCTAAAATTATATAAAATTCGATTAATGGTATGATAACGAACATGCCTTCCAAAATTTTACATTCATATGTTTATTCTTTTAAATATTACGCACAAAAGAAAAAAAACGAGAATAGAAAATAGGAAGACCAGTGTATATATATGTATATATGTACATATATCTATACATATATCTATACATATCTCTCTCTCTCTCTCTCTCTCTCTATATATATATATACATATATACAAAGAGAGAGAGATTAATAAGTAATCTACAAAAGCATTCAAAGCTAGTTTTCTGCATTTTCTACTTTTATCAAGAATATATGTAATAATATATATAATCTTTTTTTATCACTATATATAAACTTTTTTATGAATTATAAAAAAAAAAAAATACTTCTGAATACCTCCTCTTATGCATTTTAGAAATCTTTAACAAATAAATTTCTAAATATATTTCGACACAGACATTTGGAGTATCGGATTCCTGAAAGCAGAGAAAGTTCTATCAAACTAGAAGTTCTTCGACGAATTGCTTTTCGATTAAATGTAACAACGTTCACGAATGTTATTGATTTCTGTTTCACAGAAAAATTTAATTACGAACTTCCACAAGTGTTAAAATTTCAATCATTTGAAAAAGAAATTTTTTCATACCTATTTTTCTGAATGCCTATTATTATTATTATTATTTTTATTTCTATTATTATTATTTTAATGTGAAATTCAATAGTATGTAACAAAATATAACATTATTTTTATGGTTTTTATTATAGGTTTGGACTTTGTAAATGAATTAGGAAAAAAATAGTTTGTAACTTTTTTGCTGTAAAAACTTTCACGACCGTACGCTTTTGTCTTTTTTAAAATAAGACCCGCCTCTGGGCTTAATTCTCCCGAGTTACGGCATTTCAGGACAAAATTTTCTATATTCACATTTATATTACAAATGGATATACATTATAAATATACTCTCTATAATCAAAGTATTTGTATACATAGTATATCGATTGTACAAATATTAATATCGGGCATATTCTTAAGAAGTAAATAACATGCGAATTGGGAAAGAAACACCCACTGGCGGAGTCACAGATTTTCAAATGACGTGAATCTACGTCAGCGATCGCGAAAGTGTTAATAACTGCGGCAAAATTTCCTTATATATCGACATATGACTTATCACAAAATTTCTAAAATTTATGTGAAATGTAGGGGGATATATAATTGACGTTTCTTCGATTCTATTTGCCTTTTATGTATATCAAATACCATTTTTAAACATTTTTGGTGGCTGTTGAATAAAAAAATTGCGCAATCTGTACATGGTGACATTGTCTACCGCTTGAACTGTTGCAAATGTTTCCAAGCCACGCGGGAAGTTTCTAGTTTAGGAGGCTATGATTTAGTATTAAAAGTGGATTTAAATCCACTTTAGATACCCACGGGAAAAATCTTTTAAATTTTTATGGATTTCATTTTACGTTTCCCGAAGAGTTCGGCTTTGAAATCTGTTTCAATTGCAATATTATAAACTTTAAAATCATTAAAAATCATGAAACTTCCGATGAAATTTAATAAAACACAAAATTATACAGACTAATAATTTCAGCTTCCAGGCAAAAAAAAAAAAAAAAAAAAAAAAAAAAATTCTTGACATGAAACTTCAGTAGCAATTAAAATGAATAATTATATATATATTAAGAGATTTATATTTTTTCTCAATTATTTATAACCATCTATATTTTTCTTCAATAATTTTTAATCATTAATATTTTCCCGATTTTTAAATTACAGTCAGCAGCAGAACTATTGAAGAGCTAGCAATAAGTCACATTGTAAAGATGTGCACTTAACACTGTTTTTTTTTTTTTTTTTTTTTTTTTAACAAATACTTGTCGAGTCATTATGTTAACATTTAGGCTGTTTATAAAAAAGTAAGCTGATGATAAAAAGAGGAGATCAACTTAAACATATATGTATATGAAAAAAGTGAATGTGTGCTTTAATAATTTTGCTTCCGACTGCGTAGATGTTTTATCATAAAATTTTGTTAACTGTTTTTGTTCCCGATTATTTTTTAACATCGATATTTTTAACCTAACTTTTAAAGTTTTTAATACTTCCCCAAATATGATTTTTTATTGAAAAATATTTAGCCTAATCTTTTATTTTGCTAGTAAAAATGTTTATAGTTATATTTTTTATCTAAATTTCCATTTTTGGATTACTTTTTCTTATAGATTACTCAACCTGACATACATAGTACAATTGCCAATTTATTTCCCATGAATAAATATAGTTATTCACATGTGTTTCAGAAATCTCTCCACAGAAGTTTCTCAAATTTCAAGCTCATGACGAATTTAAAACTTACGCATAAAAAATGCTTTATAGTCATCAATAACGCTACGGGAGAATCTTTAAAAAGTTTATGGATTTAATTTTATGTTTTCCAAAGTGTTCTATTTTGAAATATAGTTTGATTACTATGCTTGATGTCAAAATATTTAAAAGTCATTAAACATGTGTTGGGATAGAAAATAAAAACGGAGACAAGAAAACAAGAATGGTAATCTAGTAAATTCATCTTTCGAAAGCGTTCGACATTATTAAAGTATATACTGGAATTTTATCTTACAAATATTTTTGATAACAGTTATTACGCATATAAATAATACATTTTGATATTTTTAATACTAATATTGATCTAGTTTTACTTAAATTTAACTGTTGGTGATTTATTGAATAAAATATTGATTATTGAGCTTATTCTGTCATCAGAAAAAAACAATTTAAAAAGTTGATTATAGAGACTTTTTTGTTGTTGTTGTTGTTGTTGTTCAAATAGTTTTTCTTTTTCTTTAGAAATAAACAATTGTACTTACAGTTTCGTAATGAAAAGAAAAAAAAAATGTTCAACCCATTTTTATATTCATTTTATAACTCTTGCTTTAAAACATTTTAAGGGATCGGGGCTAGAACAACATTTGCGAAGATCTGAGATATATCGATTTCAAAGTTAGATCAAATACTCAAATCAAAATATATAACACATCGTTTTTTGCTAATTTTTTAGAAACATTATGAGATATTTTGAATAACAATATGACATTACTCTAGTGATATCACTATGATGCATTTATTATTATTTTTTCCCGCATAAAAATGTCTAGATACGTTTGAAGAAAAAACCTTTTATATACGATGGCACCTAGTGATATCATAAGTCCATAAGTTGTTACTATGACTTATAATAATAAGCAATATACTGCAGTGTTAATCTAATTTAATTCATGTAAATTATTTAATCCATCTATATTTAATTCATCTATATTTAAGGGAGTCCGGGACACCAAATTTTTTTTTAATTATTTATTGATGAATTGCTGTAATTTTTTTTTCTGAAATTGGTTCTTTTTGACGATCAAGAGAAGCCAGAAAGAATCTTAAAAAAAATTTTAAATAAGATTTTAAAAATGTAAGTAAAATTTTAAAAATTTAAAATTTTTGATAAATTTAAAATTTGTTACATCGTATGAACTAATGGTTCAATTTACAAACATTTTTTACTCTTATGTACAGAAAAGATTTATCTTTAATTTGTCTTCAGAAATTTTAATTATTAGCAAAACATTTTTTGTAATCCAAAAGTTATGCATGAAATAAGTACTTTTTTCCAAGTTAAAATTTATATTTAAAAAAAATATTATTATTATATGAAATCTTGAAGACAAATTGAAGATAAATCCTTTCTGTATATAAAGGTGAAAAAAGTTTGTAAATTGAACCATTTGGTCATAAGATATAACAAATTTTAAATTAATTATTATTATTTTTTAATTATTATTTTAATTATTATTTTTTTTTTTTTTTAGATTCTTTCTATCTCAACTTTATCGTCAAAAAAGCTTCAATTTCAGAAAAAATAATTACAGCAATTCCTCAATAAATAATAAAAACAAACATTTGGTGTCCCTGACCCCCTTAATTCATCTAAATTGTAACTTGGCACATTCTCACCCCGACTTTTAACTTGTGCACATCTTTTTATGCTATATATATATATATATATATATATTATAAACCTTATAAATATAATCCTACAATTGATGTTTAATAGAATATTTTGAATTTTATAATTCTCAGCATACTTTATTAATTGAATTTTCAGGTTTCTTCGTCTTTCAAGTACATACTTATCACTCATATTCTTAAAAATTCAATATTCGTTTTTAATATATCTACCTACATTCCTTGACAGACTTTCAAAAGTGCCTTTAAAATAAATTTTTGACACTTTACCAAACTTCAAACGCTTCGGAATAGTACTGTCTAAATCAAAAATATCTCCTGGCGAAAAATATGAAGTACTTTCCAAAACTATATTTTTAGATTTCAGTTCAGCAGTTTTATGAAATACCGTTTGTATGAAAAATTCAAAGAACTATTATTTTAAACGGTCCAAATAAACTAAATTGAGCAGTATATAGTTTAGAAGAAGGCAGTTTATAAGTAAGAAAGTAAATTGAAGGTACTTTATAAATAAATTAGATTTTTAATTTCAGTTGAAAATGTAATTATATTTTTCTAACAAAAATACCTGTAAAAATATAAATTGTAAAGCTTAAAATGAAAAAAAAATGTAAATTTATAATTGGTAAATTAAGTAAAATTTGAATAAAATTTAGACATTATATTCATAGGCAATCGAATAATAAAATTATATAAGCACGGAGAAGATTATATTAATATATATACAGTAACCGCCGCTTAATAAATTCACTGGTCAATAAAATCAGACGCTTAATCTGATCAAATTGTCAGGACCGGAATCAAATCAATACAAACTACTTTTAAAGCCGTCGATTAATAAAATCAGCAAAAACATCTCCTCAGCAGCCAAAAATATCACTTATGCACACTAAAAAATTTTTATTTACATTGTCATTTTTTTTTTAATAGAAAAAGAAATTAAAGCACGACAAACCCTCCATTATCGCACTATCTATTACACTTGCAGCACAGTTACAAATTACGTCCTTTAACTTATATCCGTAACAATTTCAAGGAACATATTTTTCAAAGCGCAGTAATAAGTTTCAAATTTGATTGCAAATGATATATATATATATATATACTAGCAGGCTTTGCCCGCTTCGCTGGTCACTAAATTTAAAGGAAACTCTTTTCTATATAGCTTTATAAAAATAAAATAAAATACTAAAATTGCTCAAAAGCTCGCTTCGGATCCCTGCTGCCTTCGGTAGCGATTTGGTCATCCGCTAAAACTCGGGCGCTTGTCCCTATTACCTGAGACAATGGTTTACCAATAGGCTAGCATTAAGTCCTTATTAGATAACAGTTTCGAAATAGATAGTATCGAAAAAAAAAAAAAAATGAAGTATCCCCTTTATATTTGAATCCCAGTTACATATGAACAACACTATACGTGGTGCACATAATATTTGCTTTTACGTTATTTCCTATGTTTATTTTGTTTATCCCCGATCAACCATAAAAATGATAACAATTTCACGCTAAATATTATAATATGCTATGACCGGCTACGTCTGTTGCATGAGACAATTAATTTTTTGTGGTTATTAGTATTCATGGATTGTAAGCATGATCATAGTACCGCCTTAATATAGCTCTCTTTGGCGACTTTTGAATTTTTGTCACCATTTTAGATTTTATCCCTTGTAAAAATAAGACTTAATACCTTGTAACAATATGCTATGAGCGCTATTTCTGACATATTTTAGACAACTAAACTTTTAATGGTTATATATATTTCCCATTAAGCATATTTTTATTTTCATTTATTTATTTAAATATTGATGAAATTTGAACTTCAATTTGGTCTAGTGTTGTACAGGCTGTATACTACACGTTTGTGTTTGTGAAAGAAAATTTATAAAATACATACATTAGTTAATTTTAAAAAATCTAATTGTCCGATCGATAAGCTGTTTAATCCGTTGGATTCACAAAAAATGTATCTTTCATTTGGTATCTTATTTGTAACGATACGACTGATATTTCTAATTTTTTTAATTTACTTTCCTCATTTTAAATACATGTAATTTTTATTGTTCACGTTTTTTTTTTTTTTTCCCATCGAAAAAATAATGATAATTTTTTTTGGCAACAATTAAATTAAGGAATAAAATTAAATATTTTAAATAAATGTAATTTTTATTGTTCACGTTTTTTTTTTCTTTTTTTCTGTCCAAAAAAGAATAATTTTTTTTGGCAACAATTAAATTAAGGATTAAAATTAAATGGCCAATTTATCAGTTATTAGAAGGTTTTTATTTTAACATTTTAATTAATTAAAAGAAAACTAAAACAAAATTCGAAAATCCGGCTTCGAGGTGCATCAGGGGAGGTCATTACGAATCAACATGCAAATTTTTGTAGCTCAGCCATCAGCCGTTAGGAACACACCTAAACTTTATTGAATAGCAATAAAGTTCAAATTGACTCTAGAAAACGTTTGTATGGGAAATAGAAAAGGGCTGTTTTTAGGGTTTTCCCGGAAATTATTCGATTTTTTCTCGCCTTTTAAACCTTCCCTAGACCTCCACGAACATTTCAAGACTAAGATAAGATAAATCCGTTCTGCCGTTCTCGAGTTTTAGTGAGACTAACGAACAGCAATTCATTTTTATATATATAGACAAGGTACGATCTAAAGGCTACGCAACATGAGTTTCAGGAAGGAGAGAAGGTCTGGTTGTGGAATCCTGTTCGACGCAAAGGACTCTCTCCCAAGTTACAGTGCAACTGGGACGGACCATACACAGTCTTAAAAAGGCTGAATGATGTAGTGGTGCGGATCACTAAAACACCTTCATCAAAACCGAAGGTGGTGCACTATAATAGGCTAGCCAAGTACCACAAATAACGGTAATATTAAAAATTAAAAATGTAAATACTGGTAAAATTTGCGCATGCGTAATGTAAATATTTGTATATAAATATTTGTACATATTTGTGAATTTTGTAAATATTTGTATATAAATATTTGAACATATTTGTGAATTTTGTAAATATTTCTCACTTGATTTGTATTTCTATTTTATCGTTATATGCAACTTAGTTTTTGTGTTTTAGATTGTGTAAATTTGTTTAGTTTCGCCTCTTGACCAAGGGTTGCACTGCCCGGGACGTCCTTGGGAGGGGGGCAGTGTTACGAAATTGTAAATAATTGTGTTTATTTTTGTATAAATTCTTTCAAAGAGGCTTAGTAAGTTGATAAAGTGCTAATTTTGTGCATTTCTAGTCGTTTTAGCGTTGAAATAGCCTTATTTTCCCTTAAAAACGCATTAAAAAGGCCCAGTAATGCAGGTAATGGATTTGGCGCCAAATTCGGCGACTTTATTTTAGACAACTAAACTTTTAATGGTTATATATATTTCCCATTAAGCATATTTATATTTTCATTTATTTATTTAAATATTGATGAAATTTGAACTTCAATTTGGTCTAGTGTTGTACAGGCTGTATACTACACGTTTGTGTTTGTGAAAGAAAATTTATAAAATACATATATTAGTTAATTTTAAAAAATCTAATTGTCCGATCGATAAGCTGTTTAATCCGTTGGATTCACAAAAATTGCATCTTTCATTTGGTATCTTATTTGTAACGATACGACTGATATTTCTAATTTTTTTAATTTACTTTCCTCATTTTAAATACATGTAATTTTTATTGTTCACGTTTTTTTTTTTTTTTTCCCATCGAAAAAATAATGATAATTTTTTTTGGCAACAATTAAATTAAGGAATAAAATTAAATATTTTAAATAAATGTAATTTTTATTGTTCACGTTTTTTTTTTTCTTTTTTTCTGTCCAAAAAAGAATAATTTTTTTTGGCAACAATTAAATTAAGGATTAAAATTAAATGGCCAATTTATCAGTTATTAGAAGGTTTTTATTTTAACATTTTAATTAATTAAAAGAAAACTAAAACAAAATTCGAAAATCCGGCTTCGAGGTGCATCAGGGGAGGTCATTACGAATTAACATGCAAATTTTTGTAGCTCAGCCATCAGCCGTTAGGAACACACCTAAACTTTATTGAATAGCAATAAAGTTCAAATTGACTCTAGAAAACGTTTGTATGGGAAATAGAAAAGGGCTGTTTTTAGGGTTTTCCCGGAAATTATTCGATTTTTTCTCGCCTTTTAAACCTTCCCTAGACCTCCACGAACATTTCAAGACTAAGATAAGATAAATCCGTTCTGCCGTTCTCGAGTTTTAGTGAGACTAACGAACAGCAATTCATTTTTATATATATAGACAAGGTACGATCTAAAGGCTACGCAACATGAGTTTCAGGAAGGAGAGAAGGTCTGGTTGTGGAATCCTGTTCGACGCAAAGGACTCTCTCCCAAGTTACAGTGCAACTGGGACGGACCATACACAGTCTTAAAAAGGCTGAATGATGTAGTGGTGCGGATCACTAAAACACCTTCATCAAAACCGAAGGTGGTGCACTATAATAGGCTAGCCAAGTACCACAAATAACGGTAATATTAAAAATTAAAAATGTAAATACTGGTAAAATTTGCGCATGCGTAATGTAAATATTTGTATATAAATATTTGTACATATTTGTGAATTTTGTAAATATTTGTATATAAATATTTGAACATATTTGTGAATTTTGTAAATATTTCTCACTTGATTTGTATTTCTATTTTATCGTTATATGCAACTTAGTTTTTGTGTTTTAGATTGTGTAAATTTGTTTAGTTTCGCCTCTTGACCAAGGGTTGCACTGCCCGGGACGTCCTTGGGAGGGGGGCAGTGTTACGAAATTGTAAATAATTGTGTTTATTTTTGTATAAATTCTTTCAAAGAGGCTTAGTAAGTTGATAAAGTGCTAATTTTGTGCATTTCTAGTCGTTTTAGCGTTGAAATAGCCTTATTTTCCCTTAAAAACGCATTAAAAAGGCCCAGTAATGCAGGTAATGGATTTGGCGCCAAATTCGGCGACTTTATTTTAGACAACTAAACTTTTAATGGTTATATATATTTCCCATTAAGCATATTTATATTTTCATTTATTTATTTAAATATTGATGAAATTTGAACTTCAATTTGGTCTAGTGTTGTACAGGCTGTATACTACACGTTTGTGTTTGTGAAAGAAAATTTATAAAATACATATATTAGTTAATTTTAAAAAATCTAATTGTCCGATCGATAAGCTGTTTAATCCGTTGGATTCACAAAAATTGCATCTTTCATTTGGTATCTTATTTGTAACGATACGACTGATATTTCTAATTTTTTTAATTTACTTTCCTCATTTTAAATACATGTAATTTTTATTGTTCACGTTTTTTTTTTTTTTTTTTCCGTCGAAAAAATAATGATAATTTTTTTGGCAACAATTAAATTAAGGAATAAAATTAAATATTTTAAATAAATGTAATTTTTATTGTTCACGTTTTTTTTTCTTTTTTTCTGTCCAAAAAAGAATAATTTTTTTTGGCAACAATTAAATTAAGGATTAAAATTAAATGGCCAATTTATCAGTTATTAGAAGGTTTTTATTTTAACATTTTAATTAATTAAAAGAAAACTAAAACAAAATTCGAAAATCCGGCTTCGAGGTGCATCAGGGGAGGTCATTACGAATCAACATGCAAATTTTTGTAGCTCAGCCGTCAGCCGTTAGGAACACACCTAAACTTTATTGAATAGCAATAAAGTTCAAATTGACTCTAGAAAACGTTTGTATGGGAAATAGAAAAGGGCTGTTTTTAGGGTTTTCCCGGAAATTATTCGATTTTTTCTCGCCTTTTAAACCTTCCCTAGACCTCCACGAACATTTCAAGACTAAGATAAGATAAATCCGTTCAGCCGTTCTCGAGTTTTAGTGAGACTAACGAACAGCAATTCATTTTTATATATATAGATATATATATATATATATATATATTAATTTCTAATTATTAAAAGTCAATTTATAGTTCTTATTTTAAAATTACTATAATTTATGAGGTGTAAACGGAATGATTTTAAATTTATAAGAAGAGCGTGAACTTTCAGTAAAGTAAATGATGATTTTCCTCAAAGGAGAACGCAGGGGAACTTGGAATGCGTTTAATTTACTTATATCGAAGGAGCATCTATCAAAAACCAATTAATATTCTTTACTATTTCCATTATTCGTTACCTTTTGAAATTTCTTTCCAAATTCAGGGAACTAATATATTTTCCCTATAAGTGCAGGAAATTTGCCGAATATAAAAATCAGCCGCTTAATAAAATCACTTTGGCTCAGAACGAATGCAATTTTAATAGGCGGCGGGAACTATATATATATATATATATATATATTTAAACGATGAAACTTATCACACACTGTCTATACTTGGATTTCAATTCATCAATTTTTAGAAATATATTTTTTTGTGAAACTTTCAAACTGCGAATATATTCAAAAGATCACATTAAGACTAAATTGAATGTAATAATAAGAGTAATAAAAAAAAATCTCTTAAATTAAGTGATTTAGACTTTTGTTTTCAAATTCTGATTAGTTTTCTTGAAAAAAAAAAAGATTATCTTTATTACTTGTCAGATTTAGTTTTGTATAATACTCTGATATTATATGAATTAACTTATAAATATTGTACATTCAAATGTTTCTTTGAGCCTAAAACAAATTTCAAGACTACAGAATTCCATTGAAAGAACTTTATTTAAATAAGAAATATTCCGCTTTTTTAAGATTAATAAGACGCATTTAATTACAGCTTAAGGATTTAGAATAAAAAATTTCCATTAAAATAATTCAATGTTGAATGTAATTTATGTTTAATCAATATATATATTTGCATTTCATGTATTTAAACTATAATAAATACTCTATAGAACGAAATTAATATCATAAATCTATAGTCGAAAGAGATAAACAAGACAGATTGAGATATTTAATATATATATATATATATATATTAGGTATAGCAGTGATGCCCACATTTTCAATTTATTTCAGTGCATTTAATTCTCTATATTAAGCTGTTGAAGAGGTAAAAATATTAGATTTATCCCTATATATAAAAGAGTATACTCACTCACCGACTGAATGACTGACTGAGCCAATATTAGGTGATTTATTAATTTATAATCATCATTAATTTGGAAGAAAAATATTATATATATATATATATATATATATATACAGGTGGACAACATTAAAGCAACAACCTGTTTTTTCGTTTTCTTCTTTTGTACGTATTTTTTATAAAAATAAACATATGAACATAAAATTTGAAATACCTGTTCGCTACCATATTATTAACTGAATTTTATGTAACTTTAGCTTAAGAATAATTTTCAAGCTAATAAATATTATCATTTTTCTCTCAAAAGTAAGCTTTGGAAAAAAATGGAAAATTTCGATAATTTCAGGAAAGAACACTTAATGAAAAGTGGTGTTAAAGATGCATTAGAGATAGGTGAAGATGCAAACGCATCCATATGTTAGACCAAATCTTTCTACCTGTATTCACATTTTTATTTCTTACTTTTTCTCCTGTTTTTTCGCATTTGAATAGCTTTTTAAAAAATATACATACAAACATGAAAATTGAATAACATGTTCGTAATAAAACTATTTATCGACATTTTTATTATTCTGGTGATGCTCACAGTTTACAAATTATTAGTTATATTCTTTTTTAATAACATGTTCATTATAAAAGTAAAAGAAAAGTTAATACAGAAAGAAAAATTGAGATTTAGTTTGACATTTCAAGGCATATTTACCTATCTCTAATGTATCCATAACCCCGCTTATCATTAAGTGTTCTTTCCTAAAACGATTGAAGTATTTCATTTTTTCCAAAGCTTATTTTTGAGAGAAAAATGAATATTCATTACCTTAAAAACTCTTCTTATGCTAAAGTTACATAAAATTCGTTTAATATTATGATAACGAACAGGCCATCCAAATTTCATGTTCATATGCTTATTTGTTTTAAAATCATGTGCAATTGAAGAGAACAAAAAATAGATTATTGCTTTAATTTTTTCCACCAGTGTATATATCCATATATAATAGTATATTACTGAACCATTCAATTAGACAAATATTCTAATTAAATAACAGTTATGAATATCCAATAAAATTGTTCGTATAAAAGAGCAACACTGGGCTGAACACAACCGTGGTGATTGTATGGGAGATGAAATATCACAAAGTTTTGTACAGGGGTTGTTTTTTTATCTTGACCCCACTCACACGGCGTTTTAAGAAATTATCATACCTTTCTGCCCTTAGAATAGAAGAAGGTTTGCCTACAGAATTCTGCTCCAATTACATAAAGGTGAAGAAATTGCACATAAAAAGACTAGACTTGAGTAAAAAAAAGATTTTTAAGGAGGGAGAGAGGAACTTAATTTTCGGAGGAAAGATTTCATAAACTCTAACAAAAGTGGTACAAATATGTTCAAAACGTCCATGCGTCTTCTTGAAAATATTTCCAAAAAAAAAAAAAAAAAAAAATTCGGTTTTATATTATTTTTGATTTGTGAGGAGAAGTGTTTCGAGGGGGCGCATTTGAGAACCCCCACCCCTTTGAATGCTAAATTTAACCTGGGGAAATTATGGTAGCTGCAGTCAAATATTTTAGTGTGTACGCTGATTATGTGTATCCGACAACCACTGTGTGAGAATTTTGCGAAATTAACCCGAGGCGAGGGCAATAAACAAGTACCAAGAGTAAGCTAGCCCTAAATTATCTTCGTATAAGACACATTATTATGTGTGTAGGTTATGCTTATCCCACACGCACTATAGAGATATTAAACGAAATTCCACTTTTCCATTTAATTGCGGGAGGCGCAAAACATATTTTAAAGCAATATTCCGTTTCAAATCATCTCGGGAAAGCGATTTTTTAAGGCGTCGATTGGTTAGGTCTACCCAACACACGTTAGAAGGTTGATAGAAAACATATTGCTAAGCGTAATGCTTCTACAGATTATTTTAAAAACGCGATTTCTTTCGTGGAGGTTGGTTATACATATCGAACACGCAATAAGAAGGTTTTCCGAAATCCCCCCTATTCGAAGTTTTAAGTGCAGCAGTTAAAAAAACACATTCCACATTATCTCAGGAAGGCTACATTTGGTTAGTTATATGTAGACAAAGGATATATTAAATCAATTTTGCGAAAATACTCTACTCTCCCCTAGTGCAAACCGATCAAAAATGTCGTTTAAAAATTAGCTCTGTACCAAATTATTTCAGGATGACGGTTTTTAGTAAATGTGTTTTTATTAAGTGTACGCAATATGTACTTATGCTGAGCATATGGTAAAGAGTGGGTGAGGCGCTGACAAAGGCCGTGGAGACACGTACTCATCACATAGCGTGCGGGAAAACCACTACACAAAGTATCGAATCTTTAATTAGGGTTTCGGCCGATTTCAATATATATATATATATATATATATATATTTTTTTTTTCCTGAGATTGTTTTTATTGAAAATGATATGGAATTTTGAAATTCATTTAAATACAGTGACCAGTTAGGCGAGCAAAGCCTGCTAGTAATACATAAATGAAAGATAAATTGATCATTAATTTAGCATTTGCATAAATATATTGATTGAACTGAGAGAAGTAGTGATTTGACATCGCAATAATGTTACATTTTGGTTACACTTCATGAACAATTTATTAGTAGTGATTTTTATTATTATTATTATTATTATTATTATTAATTTTGTTACGATTTATTTATTTTATTTTCAATAAATAAATAAACAAATAAAATATAAAAAATAAAACGCACTAAAAAAATGCACACACACACACACACACAAAAAAAAAAAAAAAAAAAAAAAACTACAACATGAACATTTATGGTTGCTGAGTGTTAACAGTAATTTAAAGTGAAATGATTTCATACGTTCTGGGCATACCGAATTTCAGCATATTTAACAAATGTAATAAGTTGGTCTAATGCAATTCTAGTTGTGACATTTTGGAGGCTTTTTAAACTCTTTCTTTTTAGGATAATGACCTAAACCATTAGTCGCATTTCTAGGTCTGCTTTTGAATTTTTTATGTCATTAGTGCAACCAAGAAAATCATGTGATTTATACATTTCTTGTTAATATTTTCTGTAGTAAATAATTTATTCTTTTTTTTTTTTCTTTTTTGGAATTTTATTAATGGTAATATATATAATTACAAAAATTAAATATCCACTTACGTGGATATATTTAAAAGTAAATGTCAAAAGTATACGCTGACATTATTCTTTTTTTACTTTAACTTCATTTCATTTTATTGCATGATAGTGATATTAACTTTAATTTAATAAAAAATAAAAAAGGAAATGTTTTCTATGTATAGCTTTTGTTTGTAAAGGAAATTATATTTCGAGATTATAAAGTACATCCAAGATATCTAAATAATATATTTCATAATGTTTAAATCCATTACTTTTTTTTTCAGAGAAATTATCCTGTCGTCCGGGAGGTTCGGTCCAATTTTCGTTAGGTGGCATAAGGACAGGTCTGAATATATCAGAATGATTGAAAACAAATTATATGCGTACATATTCTAAAAGACAGTACTTCAGGCATATTTAGAAAAAAAAAGTCCCAAAACCAATACGTTAATTGTTGTCACTTTTGAACACATTTGAATACGGAAGCTAACGAAGTGCGTTATTGGCATTTACTGCTTTTCTTTTACCAGAATGCTCAAAATGTCACACAAGCGACAAATAAAATATGAGCTGTTTATGAAGAAGTCGCTGTAGCTGAAAGAACTGAGCGGAAGTAGTTTGCTAGGTTTAAAGTTAGTGATTTCACCCTTCAAGCTCGCGAAGATCAGATTAAAACACTGGTCGAAATAACCCACACTATACCACGCATGATAAATATTAAAAATATCAAAATCTACTATTTACGAACATTTAAACCATTGACGCCCAAATTATTTTTGCAAAGTATTATTGGCTGATTATTTCGCTTCTAAATTAATATAGACAGATGACAGTAAAATATATTAACTTAAACAAATCTTCTGATAGTTTTAAATTAAAAACCTATCCTCATTTATTGACGTTTAGTGGTCTAGCGAGAAAACTTCGAGATAGAAAAACTTTGAGATAACAGATTAATTTTCTATTATACGTTGACAAAGTTCTCGAAAGTAAAGTATTATAATATATATTATTATTCAATTTTATTTAAATTAGTATACATGCACAAAAAGCAACTATATGTACGACGGATGAAAAATCATAAAATGACTATCCAAATTATGAAACAATAATTAATTGTAGGCACATAAAACTTTCAGGGATCATTTAGAGTGACGCGATAAATTGTCACTAAAACGCAGAAATAATTCCATGTCACTTCAAAAAACATGCATGCCGTTTTATTAGCTGTCCTCGAATGAAGACACTAGGCGCTAACGGGTTAAATGCGTTGATTTTTAATTTTCCTTCCAAATCGGCACAAACTCTCCGGACAACCCAATATATACATACATATATATATATATATTAATTTTCCCGATTGGTATTAAGTATGAAGTTAAATCATCTGTACTAAGTTTCGTTAACTTAAATTTATTATATATTTTTACCCAATAATCATAAATATTTGCTAAAATATGCCATACATTTCGCGACTGAGATAAGACATTCGAATTAATATGTATAAAAATGATATATAAATAAATAAAATTTAAAAATAAAATCTACTCTTTTACAATAAAACTCTAATATTTTACAATATTATTTCAGAAATGCGTTTTCTTTTATGTCATTTTCAAGTCAAAACATTTTAAAAACAATTAATTTTCCGCATTGATAAGCATTTTTATTTCAGTGAAACATCACACAGAACTAATTTCCTTTTTCAGATAACAAAAATTACTTTTAGTGCACAGTCACTGATTCTTTTATTTCATTATTATGATAACAATAATTACTTTTTATTTGAACGAGATTTTTTCCCTTTTTTCGATATGCACGTCAGATACGAATTAATTCACTTCCCTTAAAGATAATATTATCTTAAAGTGAATAAGATAATATGATTAAATGTAGATTTCTAAATGTAGAAAAAAAAATTACAATAAACCGGAATGAATATTGGTATTATATAATTTATTGTTATTTTGTATTTATTCTTACAATTTCCTGTTAAGAATGTAAAAACCCATTACATTTCTTTTCTTTTTTCTTTCTTTCTTTCTTTTTTTTTTCTTTTATGCAACCAGTAAACAAATACAGAGAAAAAAATATTATTTTAACAAAAGTTTCCGATATATGAAGACTTTTTCTGAAATAAAAAAAAATAAAACATTACATTTTCTTAAATTATTTTGGCTTTAGAAAAAATGCAATGTTATACATAGAACATTCTCTGTTAATAAAATTTGTTGTTTATTTAGCACAATTATCAATGCTTTCCTTTTACATATGAAACATTATAGGCAGCAATATTCTGCAAGGAAATTATATTTTCACATTATGATTATAAATTAAGCAATCAGATACAATTTTTGTAATTTCAGGGATGAAAAATTTCCGCTTATTTTTTCCACCAGTTTTTTCCTACAAAATTTTCTACTCCTTAATATCACGAAAGTAA